>CANPUT010000017.1:857500-1285000 GCA_947578815.1 Epinotia ramella
ACAGGCGCTGCATAAATGCCTTCGCCGTGAAGATGACCGGCGCGATCCATCCATTCGGATCGTACGTCCTGGCCACCGTGGACAGCACAAGCCGCTTCGTCCAGACCCTCGGGGAATCCAGTTCCACCCGATAGGTGAACACATCTTGGACTGGTCGATATTGCACGCCTAGGACTGATAACATGTGCGGGCTCTCAACATTTTCGAACAGGTGCGGATCCTGCTGGTGATCCTCGGGGAGGCCGGCCACCACGGCCGGTGAGTTGGACATCCATTTGCGCAATTCATATCCACCCGTCCGCAAGAGTTCCACCAGCTCATCCCGCAAAACCAAAGCCTCTTCGACACTGTTTGCCCCGGTGCACACGTCATCGACAAATAAGTCCCGTTCCAAAATGGCGGACGCTCGAGGGAACCTCAGTCTCTCTCGAGACGCCAATTCTAACAAAGTTCGAATTGAAATGTACGGACTGCTCTTCAAGCCGTATGTATTCGTATTCAGCTCGTACACCAACATCGGTTCATCAGGGCTCTCACGCCACAAGATCAGCTGATACCGACGATCATCAGGATGGATCACTGTCTGCCGAAACATCATCCGGATGTCGGCGACGAACACCACCTGATGTTTCCTAAAATTTGTGAGGATATCCGTGATATCCTTGTGCAGCTTAGGACCTGCATGCAAACACTGGTTCAATGACACCCCAGTCGAGGTGGACGCGGACCCATCAAAGACCACACGAATCTTGGACTCCGGGGATTTTAGGACCGCGTGGTGCGGCAGGAAGCAGTGCTCCACTGTACTCCAGTCCGTCCGAGCCACCGACATGTGTCCCAAACCCTCGTACTCCCTCATGAAGTCCACATACTTCTGCCGGAAGAGCGCATCTCTTCTCATTCGGCGTTCCATCGACACCAGCCGCTTCTCAGCCATCGCACGTGACGCTCCAAGAGGAGGTCGGTGGATGAGCAGAGGAAGTCGTGTTATGAACCGACCAGAGCTGAGGCGCCCAGTATTATTTTGGTAAAACCGTTCGCACTCTTCCTGCTCGGGGCTCATACGCGACGCGGTAGGTGGTTCCTCAATCTCCCAGAACCGTTGCACGGCTTCTGAAAGAGCAGTTCCAACCAGACAGCCCTCCTCAGTAGGAGGCGGTGGAGCCGCTAACACCAAACCCATTACAGCATAGCCAAACACCGTTTCCAGTGTAACCAGTCCGCCAGGCTGTAAGGTACGGTTGCCGCTCAACAGCACCCGCCCAAGAACGTCTGCACCCAGCAACACGTCAATCGGACCAGGTCTGTCAAATCCAGCATCCGCCAGAACTAATCCAGCTGTCAAACTCCGAACCTCTGGAGGCAGCTTCACCTGGGGGAGTCTCCCCACCACTTCATCCAATACTAACGCGGGAGCATTAATCCTCGCGCGTGAAGTGGGACCCGGTCCAAAGGTGAGTAAGGTCTGCCCTACCAGGTTTGACACTGTCACATTGCCTACCCCACGTATACTTTCCGGGTGGGGTTTCACAACCAAGCCCAACTGTCGCACCAACCTACTGGATACCATGCAGCCTTGCGCTCCCGTGTCAAGGAGAGAGCGCACGCAGGCTGATCCTCCGCCAGGGCCCCAAACACAAACCGAGGCCGTGGGCAATAACACGGTCTCCAAGGGCGTGGTGGTAGCTGGTGCGTGGGCGGCGTATCCCTAGCAGGGATAACGCGTTGCATCCTGTTCCGCATGGGCGGGCCGCTCGTACCGCTCGAGCGGGTCCCACTCCGGCTGGTACTGCCGTCGCGCCATGCGTGCCGCCTGCGGCCCCTGGTATGTCCTACTCCGGCCGTACACCGGAGGTCCCGCCCCCCAGCGGGGTCGCTCCACAAGCGGCGGCGACATCCGTGGCGCCTGCCGGGGTGGAGGCGTTTGCGGGCACCCGCCCGTAAGGACCCCCCGTTGGGGCACGGGTGCGTGCGAAGTAGTCGCGTAGTTTTGGAGGGGGGGGAAGGGGGGTGTTACCCGACGTCCCCACTTCTCCTCGGCCATGGGCCCCTGGTCAGCCCGCTGCTGACTCCGAACAGGGGAGCATGACCCCTGCGCAGGGGGGGGGGGAGGTGTATCCCCACTGCGGTTCATGCATAAAATGGGGTGGTGCTTCCCACCACAGAACTTACACGCCTGCGGGTGGGCACAATCTCGCACAAAATGTGGGCCCAAGCAAACAAAGCACCATTGCCGCTGCTTAGCAATGTTGCGGCGTCCCACAACCCGCTGCGCAAGAAACTTCGGACACGCTGGCACCCGATGGCCAGGGTTCTTGCAGCCTAGGCAGACTTCAGGGTCCAATGCACTGATATTATATTGGTGAGGACCCGCTGGTTGTGGGGCCGATTTGCCCCACCCTCCCCTTTGAGGTGCAACTCTCCCCTGGGCCCGCTGGGCCCCAGGAGGCCTCGGGGGTGGAGGTAGATCCGTGGTGTCGGCCCGTCGACACTCAAGTTCCAATTGGTCGATAAGATTGGTGAAGGTCGGCAGATGCTGAGCACTTTCACCACCATACCGGTGCTCAAACCTGGCCCGTACATCAGCCGGCAGCCGGTTCAACAAAAAATTCAACAGTATGTAGGACCACTGGTCCACCGGCAAACCAAGGTTCTCTAACCCTTTGGTCGCTGTCAAAACAGGATTCAGCATTTTCAGCCGGATGTCTGAAGCCTGAGCGATCCGAGGGATATTCCAGATCTTAGTCATAAGAGTATCCGCAAGTCGCCGCACGTTCTGGTATCGGTCCCTCAGCAACGTGCGCGCGATTTCATAATTGTCGTCGGTGACCGACAAATGCGCGATCAAGTCGCGCGGCTCCCCGACGAGAGCAGACATCAGCTGCGCCAACTTCAACGCCGCTGGCAGGTCCGTCCGGGCATGCACCAAGCTATCAAAGAGGTCGATGAAGCTGGTCCACTCGTCCAGGTCTCCTCGGAAGACCGGCATCTGTATGGCTGGCAAGCGCGCTGCCAACCCTGGGTTATAGATAACTGCGTGTTTCGGAACGTCCCGGGCCGCACCATTCCGAACCCGCAGTATCTTAGAAGCCCTCTCGACAATCCTGTCCCCAAAATCCATACATTGCTCAAAGTCCCGCTCCACCTGCTCGGCCTCCGGGGTCGTCCGGCCGGGCTCCGCTAGGTAGAGTTCAACCTGGAACTCCACAGCCTTAAGACGGTCTGACACCTCCTCGTACCGGGCCAACAAAGCCTCCTCCCGGTCATTTCTGTCAACCAAAGCTGCTGCAGATGAAAACCAACGCAGCGCAGACTGGATCTTAGCCTTAGGTGTAGATCCCATTTTAAATTAATTTCCAACAATACCAGAGAAAATTAAAATTAATTTAATTAATGTGAAAATTCCAATCTCTTGGTCACCCTAGTGAATCAAAACCAAATGTCAACTCAATTACAGGAATGCCTTACAATAACAATCAATATAGATTCTTAAAACGCAGTGGAAGCTCAAATTATAATCTATAATTGGCTAGTTAGATCACTTCTACACAATACTACTAATTACTTAATATTTATGGTAGCCTTATATTTAGCTTATATTCTTAACAACCTTGGCCGCTTATAGCCAACTGAATAAAACAAATGCCTTATTACCAAACAACAAGCTATGAAAGGCTTTCCAAATTACATTGTACCAAATACTCAAAATCACTAAATTTGATTTTAACAAATAACCTAAAATGCCCTTTTTACCCAAAAGGAAAAAACTATCAAAATTCGCGTTTTTTCTTTGTCAGTAACCACGCTCTGGGTACCAAAAATTGTTCAACTCCTCGCCTAGTGCAATGGTAGTGAACTGCCACGCGTTTCGCGGGTCATATAAGCCAGTGGATTGGCTACAAAACTTGTTCAACTCACCTGATTCCGGGAGGCGCGATATTCGCTTCAACTCCGGTTAATGTCTGTCAAGGTTCAGTCCACTGTCAGGTCAAGTCAAGTTCAATCAAGAAGGTCTCCGGGCTGAAGAAGCAGCCGTGGTGCCGGGGCAGCACGCCAACAATCCGCGGCGTCAAATCACCAACTCTTCCGATGTCACCGAAATATCCACACAAAACACTCGGACACCCGTGTGTCTTCAAAGCGAGCGATATTACACAAAACAAGGAAAATGCGTTTCCTAATTATCCAACAAAACTCTCGTTCCCTTTTCGGGTCCGCAACACGAGGTTATATCTTTTTTGTCCCGTTGACAAGAAGTGTCACTGTCAAACCACAGACTCAAAAGAGGCGTACACACGTGAGGAGTCTAAGGGGGCGGGCAGACGGTCGGCCCGAACAAAGGCACTAAAATTGTCAGAAAATAAAACTTTTCAGGACACTTTAAAAAAGTTTACATGCCTCTCAGCAATATTTATGACAATGCAGTTCCGAGAAGCACCAAAAAAGAAAATGGCCAGGCGGTTCACTGAACAAGAAAAAATAATGGCTCTGAGCATTTACAAAAATGGACCGAAATGCTACAGATTTCTGAAGAAGTTTTTCGTACTGCCATCCCCACTAACACTCTCGCGCTTAATTGCCCGCGCAAATATAAGAGCCGGATTAAACAAAAAGTTGTTTCAAGTATTGTCTAGAAAAATTGAGAAGATGACAATAGACGACAAATTGTGCACGTTACTATTCGATGAAGTTAGCATTACCCCACACTTTGATTACAACCAACGTAAGGATAGAATATCGGGATTCGTGACAGACGGAAAAACTACGCAACGAAAAATATGCGATCATGCGTTGTTTTTCATGATCAGAGGAGTGTTGCGAAATTATAAACAGCCGGTGGCATATACATTTTGCTCTGGAAGCACAAAAAAAGAGACGCTAGCTGTTTTAATTAAAGATATTATAAGGGAAATACACAGTGTCGGATTAAGAGTTTTAACCACAGTGTGCGACCAGGGCGCGTCGAATGTTAGCGCCGTTAATTACTTGATAGCTGGAACTAGAGGAGACCATCTCAGAGAGGGCAAACCGTTTGATAAACATGTGTTTGAAATCGACAACAAGGAAGTTATTCCGTTATACGATCCGCCACATTTAATTAAAGGCATACGGAATAACCTTTTAGAAAAGAATTTGAAATGTATAATTAACGGATCTATAAAAGTAGCAAAATGGGACCATATCATTAAATTGCACGAAGAGGACCCAGAATACTTAGGCATAAGACTTTTAAATAAATTGACTAATGATCACGTGCATCCCGAAAAATCGAAAATGAAAGTAAAATTAGCTACACAGGTATTAAGCGCGAAAGTAGCAAGCACTATGGGATATTTAGCAAGTAGGTTAATTTATTTTACTTATAGCGTTTTATTAACTTACTTTCAAATTAGTGCCTATTTTTACCCGACTGCCCTAGAAGGGGGGTTATGTTTTTCAAGCGTATGTATGTATGTATGTATGTATGTATGTGGACAATAAAATTATATTTTACGGTATTAAAATATAATTTTCTTAATTTTCTTATGCTGCGGCTTGATGGATTTTGGCATGACGATAAGTTGGAATCTGCCATTTGAAAAAAAATGGGTTTTAATGTCGGGTAATTTGTTTTCTGGTAACCCTTTTTTATTCGACTTCAAAAACAAGGAGGTACTCAGTTTGACCAGTATGTTGTATGTTGTTGTTGTATGTATGTATGAATGTATGTTGGTCCGCGGTTATCCCGCGTTTGGCTAAACCGATTTTGATGCAGTTTTCTGAAAGTATTCGTCACATTCGGAAGTAAGTTTTGATATAAATTTGAAGGCCCCGCCCCCTTTAAAAAAAAATTATACCTTCTTACCTTTTATGCTTTATGTCTGACATTCACGCGACCATACTAAATATGCTGCCTTAACTTAACATTCATATTTACTACAAATCGGCTTGTAACAGATTATCATTTCTTTTCAGAAAAAAATATTTTACCCGAAGAATCTCAACAAACTGCGGATGTTCTCCTATTTTTTGATAAATTATTTGATTCCTTAAACGGAAGTCAAACAAATTCAAAGAAAAGAAGAGGCAAACCTTTACTCTGTCAAGTAACCCCGAGTTCTGCCCACAATGCTTTTTGGACGGAGGCTAAACAAGTTCTTCACACAATGCAGTATATTAAAAACAGCAAAGAATCTAAGGTTCCTTCACTAGTCAATTTTCTACAAACTATAAGGAATGTTGAATATTTACGAGAGACACTTTTTAAAAAACATTGCATTAGATCGATATGGATGAGGCATTACAACCAGGATCCGCTGGAAAACTTCTTTGGCTGCATTAGGAGTCATGGATGCAGAAATATTAGTCCATCCCCAGAGGGTTTTGAGACAGCATATGCTTCTCTGTTATTAAATAATTTAACGGGTAGGCATTCACCAGGGTCTAATTGTGAGGAAGATGATTGTTCTAGTCTTTTTAAATCAATGAAGGATTTATTTAAAACTAATGAAAACCTTCAAAGCGGTGAGCAGGAAATTGATCTTTCTTACATGGAAGATAACATTATCGTAGATTTTGATTTAAAAAAAAAACGATCCGAGAATATTGGCTCAATTAGAATATGTCAGTGGCTATCTCATAAAAAAAGTTAAATTTACAGTATTCCGAAATTGCCTCTGTTGCCATAAATGTTTTTATGATAAGAAAAAGAGCAGCGAATTCTTGAAGGCAAGAGACTACAAAGATTATCTCTCATATCCGTCAAATATGATGCTAAAAATGTTTTCACAAATTCAGGACATATTAACATATGGGTGCTAAAAAAACACAGCCACATCGATAACATTAAAATGTACGCCAAAACTATTTTGTTTACAGAAATAAACACAAATTTTATAAAATGTCATGAGCATAAAAAACTAAATATTGATTTGCTGTTTGAATTATCTTGCCGATTTTTCATATTTAACTGGTGCAAAGATGTCAATAAGATAATGCAGGGGCGTGTTAGTCAGTCAGTTGACGGTGATTCAATAAAAATGGCAGCTTTAGATTATTTTCGAAAAAGGAGAAAAGTAGCTAAGTAATCTATAGGTACTAGTGTGAGATTGTTGCTTTATACGTTTGTATGTAATGGGTAATAACTGATTATACGATTTTAAAATTGTCAGTTATCGTTAATAATCTAGGAATAAATAATAGGTATGTTTGTTTGCTTCAAATTAAAAACTTTCTGTCAATAATTAAATTTTTGGAACAAGCTTTTATTGCCGTCTGTACTTTTCTGTATACCATCATCAACTATTCATTGAGACGATTCTAACGAGCCCAACCTCAACGGGGTTACGTCGGTTAGGTAGCGAATTTCCATGGCCACCTTCTGTCTCCATCATCAGATCAGCTCGATGGTGCCATAATATTGAATTGTCATCCAAACTATACTTATACCCAAAATTTCAGCTCAATCGGTCACCGGGAAGTGGGTCAAATTTAACTTGCAAGATTTGATTACTGACAGACAGACAGACATACATCGGTACAGGTGAAACGAAATAAAAGCTTGTAAAAAGAGTTTCATCTCATGGTAGACGGAAAATCAACTGACTAAATGCAGAGTTAATGGCACTCTGGTCAAAGTACCTACTCAATTGGTTTACTGTCATCAATCTGTTACTTAATCCTACTAAAACTAAATGTATTCGATTTTCTTTGCCTAATAGACCAGTGGAAGCTAGTACATATATTTTTAAATGATGTATGCTTACAAATAGTAGATATCGATAATCTTGGGTATAACATTAGACAAGAATCTTCATTGGAATGCCCATGTTGCCAATTTGGCCCAGTATTTAAATGTGTTATTAGAAAAGTAGGTATAACCCCATGAAAGCTATCATGAAAATGTACCTTTGGATGTTGCATTTATTTTAAGAATAAGATTATATTTATTGAAAACTGTGCACATAGATCGTAAACAATGTCTCTTGCATAGACGTTCTCACGTGTTTAACATTAGAATATTAAGTATAAGAAAATGAATAGACGCAATGAACTCACAATTTACTTTTATTTACTACCCACTCCTACACTATAGGTACCTCTATTCCCCATAGTTAACTGATAAGATTGGATTCATTTAGATGAAAATCAAACCTATGAGGTTTAATTTTCATCTGAATTAATCCGTTGTCATCAAAAACCAAACATTCTTCAATTGTACATAGCCTTATAGCTATACCTACGTAGGTATACAGGTATACAGAAGCATATATATATGTACAAAAAGTACCGCATAAATATGTATACATACGGAGTAGTCCTATCGTATACCACTAGATGTCGCTAGTCAGTACTGGCGACTGATGTCTCTATTCTCAGTATATATATAGTACTCTTTGATACTAAATACAAAAAAATACAAAAATACAAAATAGTTTATTTCACAAAAACAAATATTACATTAAATCAGGGCTGTCCGTCAGTGACCAAACTAGGCTGAGCCTGTATCTTGGCCTACTGCGAGTGCGGTTAACAGATCGTGCTTCAATTACAATATGGTCAGGATTTTAACTGAAGCAAATAATAATTGTAGCAAAATGAGTATCAGTTAAGTACATCTAGCATAATATCTACAATTAACATTATGTAATCGAGAGAAAAGGAGAACACTATTTAGATATAAGGGAGACAACTAATTACAGTACAGGTGTGTTTGTGTGTGTGTGTGTGTGTGTGTGTGTGTGTGTGTGTGTGTGTGTGTGTGTGTGTGTGTGTGTGTGCGTTGTGCGTGAGCCCGCATTTATAAATCGGTTTCAGGGTTAAAATTACTTTATCTTTGCGCTTTCAATGATTTTTTCCGTCTCACAGTAAGATAACGTGAATAACCACTGTTTCACTATTCTCTTAGCCCTGAGAACTGGCTGATGTTTTATGTCACATATATTGCAGACATAGTTATATATGCAGCAATAGGCGTATGACGGTGATCTCCGAGCAAGGGCGGACCTGTACGGTGGGGTTGGTACTTTGTACGTACGTTTACGCAACATTTCCTCGTGGCTATCAGAGTTGAAGATGCTGCTATGAGTACGTATGGTCGCTTTCATAATAAATAGCTGTCTCACTCTAAGCAGTCTCGTTTCGTGGTACAGCAAGTTAGTTGGGTAACGAAACGGCTTCCTAAGCATAACTTTGATAACTGCTCGCTGCGCTCGCTCCAACAGGATCATGTGGCTCTTGGCAGCACAGCCCCAGACTGCCACTCCGTACTGTAGGATCGATTGTCCCAAAGCATGATAGACGAGGCGTAGTACATCCGGGGTAGCACAGTCTCGGAGTCTCTTCATTACATAAATCAGTTTTCGGAATCTGGCAGCAAGAGTGACAATATGCTGCGCAAAAGTGAGGTGTTGGTCAAAAAGCAGACCCAGGTATTTAACGGTGGTCTGTCGCTTGACCATCTGGCAGGAGCACACTGGGGCCGGCTGGCGTAAACCCGTAACACTGTGATGCATGCAGGTATGAAATGCAATAGTTTTGTCAGTTGTGGGCGAGGCCGCCGAGCTTTTCGAGAAGGCTACGTAGTGTGTCTTGTCTATGTTCAGAGTTAGCAGATTACTTTTTAACCAGCGAGCAACTCCTGCCAGCGCTTCCTCGGCTCCAGAGTAAGCATCATCCCAGGATTTGCCATTCACCAGTATGACTGTATCGTCGGCGTAGCAAATGAGTTTTGAGTTTGGTATGGGTATATCGAACATGTCATTGATGTACAGCGTGAACAAAGATGGGCCGAGTATACTTCCCTGAGGGACACCAAAACTCACCGGGAGACGGTCGCTTACCAGGTCCCCTATCTTTAACCTTTGTGTGCGTTCAGTGAGATAACTCGTAAACCAGGCAAGAGCCACTCCTCTGACTCCTAGACATTCTAGCTTTTTTAACAGGATGGCGACCGAGACGGTGTCAAATGCCTTGGCCAGGTCCAGGAAAATACCAACACACTTGTTGCCACCATCTAGAAAGCCAGACACGAGGTTGGTAAGGAGAATAGCCGCATCATCCGTTGACTTGCCTGCCCTAAAGCCAAACTGGTGGTCGGAGATTAAGCTGTTGCTGTCAATGAAACTAGTCAATCTGGTATTTACAATTTTTTCCAGTATTTTAGAGAAGACGGACAAGAGGGAAATTGGTCTGAAGTTAACAGGAGTATTTTTGGGGCCATTTTTATAGATAGGCGAGACAGAGGTAACTTTCCAACAGTCTGGAAAATAACCAGACTGCATACTAAGATTAAAAATAAAGGTAAGTGGTTCTAAAATTATGCTTTTAATCTCTTTTACTAGTAGCGGCTTCACACCATCAGGGCCAGGAGCACTGTCATTTTTAAGCTGAGCAATTATCCTGTCGACCTCATGGGTATCCGTAGGGCGCAAATAAAATGAATTAAGGACTGACCGCTGAGGCTTGTATTTTGTGGCCACTGACTGTACCTACCTACTACCTACCTCTACCTACCAATGATTATTGTAGAAAACCACTTCGCCAAATGGAAGGAACCAAATTTAGTTAATGTCCTCTTTACTCTTCCTCATATGAGCGATAGTTATTTTGTACTCTTTTTTGCCAGACTACAGAGGGGCAACCGCGAAACGAAAACGAACTTCGTTCGTGTACAGTCAGCGTCATATAGTTAGTAGCAGCCAAGGTAGCCAAATATTTCGGTACACGTCTTTATTACTGCAGGAATAAGGGTGTGTTACGATATATTTGGCTACTCTGGCTGCTACTAACTATATGACGCTGACTGTACCTCCCTCTCTATCGCTCGAATTAGCAAGTGCGACAGAGACGGAGATACTCGAACGAAGTTCGTTTTCACTTCGCGGTAGCCCCTCAGTTTGTAGTTTCGGCTTAAAAATCATGAAATGTTCCATTATACGAATGTACGACCTTCAGTTAGGTCGTACTAGGCCTGAAAATCTGGTACACTAACGAACTTTTATTTAGGCAATGTAATGCTATTCAACTGTGTCATGCAATGTGGTCACAAAATGAGCTTTGTTTAAGATATCCATTGTCAATTCATCCCATGATCTATTGTGAATGGATAATTCGGCCTGTCGAGACTTCATTCAGAATTGAGTTTTACTGGCACGAACAGAGCTCGTTTTCGTTTTCACCGCTAATCACGACACGTATGCGTGATATTTGGAACGGTGCTCACCCACTGATCACGCCAACGTGTCGTTAAATTGTTTAAGCCTACACTTTCCTAAATTTAGGATTCTAAATGATTTAGAAGTGTAATCGCGTTTAGCAAGTTAGGATGTCCTAATTAGGAGCAAGGATGGTTTTTTTTTTGTCTTCTTTTTTTTATGATTTAGGAGGCAAACGAGCAGACGCAGGATCACCTGATGGTAAGCGATTACCGCCGCCCATGGACACTTGCAACACCAGAGGTGTTGTGAGTGCGTTGCCGGCCTTTAAGATGGGAGGACGCTCTTTTCTTGAAGGTTTGAAGGTCGTATCGGTCCGGAAATACCGCAGGCGACAATCCATTCCACAGTTTAGCTGTGCGAGGCAGGAAGTTTCTGGAGAAGCGCACAGTTGAGGACTGCCAACCATCTAAGTGGTGAGGATGGTAATGTTGTCGCGTTGGACGATGGCGAAAAGAAGCGGCAGGGATTAATCCGAACAATTCCTCGGAGCACTCCCCGTTATACATGCGATAGAAAATGCAGAGCGAGGCCACATATCTACGCAGCGCCAAGGGGTCAAGCCGATCCGAAATATGCTCGCTGACAAGCTGATTTAGCATGCTAGTTAGGATAGGTGTAATAACATTTAGTGTGCAGTCAGTCGCCTCGCACACCTGACGGCGGGCGGACGTGTGTCTCGTTTTGTTTTGCTGACTGAATCAGTGACTAAATTTAGAACAGTGTAATCAGGAGCCTCCTTCCTATCCTAAGCATTCTATTTAGGAAAGTGTAATAAGGGCTTTAGGCTCCTATATCTAGTAGTAGCGCGCCGTAGTTGCTTCGAGAGTTAGGGCGTCGCGCTGAATGGGTTAAAACGTTTTTATAGGAATACAGAATGTTACCGATATCCATAATGATCCATGATAAATATTTTAATCGTTCGTGTCTAAAGCACAAATTGTACTTTGTTTGAATGGATTTAGGTACAGTCAAGTGCAAAAATATGGGTACATACAAATTACTCATAAGTATGTCCCACAGCTCTTATGTCGGCGGATGTTTCGGTACATAATTAAGAGAGGATTAAGTCAATACATATTGTTTGCACTTGACTGTACATTTAACAATTAACTAATTGAAGAAACGTTTATATGGAATCAAAGGAATGAAAAGGTTCAGTTTTGGAGAAGGTCCAAAAGTGAGCGGGGCGTGCACTCAAAACTTACACTAAGGACCTGTTTCACAATCGCCGGATAAAGTTGTCTGCCAGTTAAAATTATTGCTATCCTTTTCTCCCGTCATATAAAAGAAGTGACAGCCAACATTTATCTGAAGGATATGTTTTAACTGGAGATTGTGAAACACGCCCTTAGATGAACAAATTTTCCAAATTTATTAGGAAAATTAGTAAGAATTACAGAATTCTTTAGAATTACAGTTGGTAACTTATACTAATATGTATTATAAAGAGGTAATACTTGTATGCAGGAGGTAATCAGCAAAATTACTCATCTGTTTCAGAATTTCTCAGTAGATAAATGGAACCTTTAGAGAGAGAGAACCCTCTTATTCATAAAACTTAAAATGCCTCTGCTAAATAAAATGTGCCTTGTCCCTGTCTTACGAACACTAATGTCAAAGTGACAGATAAGGTTCAAACGAATTTGAACGCCATTTTAGTTAAAACAGGCTTGTAGGACGTTTATGAATACGGCCGTTAGCCTTTATTGGATTAATAAAACAAACAACTTATGATTTTAAAATTATTATTTTCATCCATACCATAATAATGAATAAAACATAACATAACTAACATACAAAATAATACACACGAATTAGCAACTTCTCTTTTTACATTTTGGAATATAATTCGTTCTTGAGTCATTACTCCAGAAAAAATACGTTCATTTATAATAGCGTTTTTTTTTGTTGATTTCCTTCTTAATTGATAATATATCCGTTACACAGAAAAAGTAAACTGTTATAAATTATTTCCAAAATTGTAATTTTTTCCATACAAGTTGGCAGTTCATTGACTGAACTACATCGTCAGGCAATTCGTACACTTATTTAAAATACGGAAACATGACACAAAACACCTATGATATGGACACACAAATTAGTACAGAACCCGAATAGTGGAACGGAAATATGACCACTATTATCGTTCTGCGATCTGAGGGACCGACATCGACAACTCAAATAGACCAGTCCGTCACCATCATATCAGCCAAAACACGTTAACCAGTCTATCTTATTGTAAGAATATTCGGAGACGGTACGGTAACATTTTAATGAAAGATAGTCAACTACCCCTAGCAGTTAACTATTCCTATTATTAAGGGCCTGTTTCACAATCGCCGGATAAAGTTATCTTCCAGTTAAAATTATTGCTATCCTTTTCTCCCGTCATATAAAAGAAAAGTGACAGCCAACATTTATCTGACGGATATATTTTAACTGGAGATTGTGAAACAGGCCCTTATTATCTTAATATTTACAAGCTCCTTTTTATATCATCTTCAATATTGTTAAACATTAAAATTGTTACAGATGACATTGGCCTCTAGATAAATACATCAGGGCAAATAAAGCGCTCACAAACATCCGAACACTACTGTCCAGGGATTCCGACACTACGATTTGTCTATTTAATGGCGATTGTTGACTCAAAATTAATTATTGCTAAAAGAAAGAAGGCAAAAAATATGCCTAATAGTGACGAAAATCCCATCAAATATGTCAAAAAATTACGAAGCTACTATCGTTTTAATATTGCTTGTTACAGAGAGGAAACGCTCGGGGATCGTGACGTCACGACACACAAGCGTCACAGTAAATGACAATAGGGATGATATATTGATTTAAACTTTCACGATTCTCACACATTATTTATACTAAACGGGACTTAATCGCGTATAATTAACTTATTTTATTTACCTCACTGAGGTCTCCCGACGTTTCGGATGTGTTGCAACATCCATGGTCACGGGACAAGGAATGATGACTAAGATTTTTTTGTGACGTCATTCATCGTCATTTTTGGAGAGGAACAAATGTTTGTATGGGAGCAACTACAATTAAAGAAGTAAATACCTAAAAAATTTAGACAAAGATTGACCTCGCTGGCGGCAGCGCAAAACGCTTCATACTGTGTGTCTATACAAGTATGACGTCACATTTGTACTGATCGTAGTATGGAAAATCAGGTAAATTGTTGTTTCGGTCACGCAATACTGCGTTACATAGTTGTCATACAATTTTGTTTCTAGAAAAGCGTAAGGATTCTATTGGTAGCTTTTAATTTACTCTTGGACAATAAAAAAAATGCATATTTTTTCTAATCTTTCAAGGTTCATATCTCTTTATGATTTTAATTATATTTTATAATTTATACTTTACGATAATTTGATGGTTTACTATCCATTTAGCACCACTACGTTACCAAATTTGAACATGAGGCATCATGCCTATTGTTTCATATAAAGGTGCGTTTTACGGAAAAAGCACAGACTAAAACCCTCTTAAACTTACGACACTTACTTTACAGCGCGTGTAAACGCAATATCTGAATGATGGAAAGTTTGACAAGTTTCTATGGGATTACAGCTGCCGGCGCTAACGTTGATCGGTCTGTCATCGTAAGTTGGTGCAAGCCCGGCCCTAGTGATTATTTAATTCCTTGCTTCAGTTTTTTATCCATTCGACAATATTTTTAATCCTTTTCCGAAATTTATCATTATTGGTTAGCGACGGGCAGCTCGCCGTCGCCGGGTGAACGCCGCGACGGGCCGCGGGCGAGGCGGCCTACTTCAAGCGCAAACTGTCCTTGCTTTTTTTAGGTTGCTCCCGACCTGGTTCCTGTATCGTCTATTACCCGTTTGATCAGCTGTTAATAGGGGCGTAGACACTAAATAAAATATTCAATTATGTCATACCTATATCCTCGAAAAAGGATAAAAAATGTAGTCAAATGGAGAAAAATCAACGCAAAAGGTTAAATAATCACGAGGTTATAAATGTCCCAAGTTTTAAGAAGGGGTATGTTCTATCCCTTTTTCGCAAAACGCAACTTCATATGAAACGATGACGCTGGAAGAATGTGACGTCACAGAAGACGGCAACGTGCCGCGCGGCATCGCGGTCGGCGCCGCCGTCGACGCCGCCCCCCGGTAGCATCCTGTAATGTGACGTCACACACCGTTTGCGTTTTCTCTCTCGAACAAGCAATATTAAAACGGTTGTAGCTTCGTAATTCTTTGAGATATCTGAATGGGATTTTCGTGACTAGGCATATTTTTTTGCCTTGTTTCTTTTGGAGTAACAATAATCTTCGAGTCTACACCCGTATTCATATGTTCACTCTGTTCCTCTGTTGGCACGTTGCTGTTTCACCGCCGGTTGACAGTGCGCTGCACGGCCGACATGCCGTCGACGAAGCGCGTCCGGAAGAGCACGTTGGCGTTGTTGAACATGCCGTCCTTCAGGGACACTATTATGAACTGGAACAAAACAAACAGGTTATTTTTATTTATTTATTTAAATCAGGCAACAAGGCCCGTATTACAAATACCTTAAAGACTAACATACATATCAATATAAACTTATTAATAACCACAAAACACAGTAGTTACTGCGACGTGTTGCGCCGTTTCGTGGTGTCAGGTAACCGACCGCGGAAACGTCGGAACTTGACTCCCTTCGGCCCAAAATTCTTCCTTAGTCGATAGATGGTCCGTTGGAACTCTGACCACAAAGGAATTAAAATTCACGTCATGGCGAGACTCCAACCTCACGACCCTCACACCCAGACTACTTCCTCTGCCTTCGTAGTGTAGTGCACCCGGGACACGTAAGGCTGCGTCGATGGTGTAGCAGGACGCAGCAGGTGATTTGGTCCAGTCGGTGCGGTACCGCACAGATACGAGATATAGAGAGACAAGTACGCTTCTTCTTTTCCTCCACCCTGTCGCGTCGCGACTTCGTGTTATGCTTAGGCTAGACACATGCGAATATTCGCGTTATCGCGACGTATGTAGCCGAATATTCGCGAACACTTCACCCGAAGCCGCAGACCCTTCGCCCCGTGTCGGTAAATTTGCGCACATCAAAGGCTTTTATCGCGATGAACTTCGCTTGCGCGGCCACACTTCAGTCGGCTCAACTTCATCCTGCATAGTGCGTACTGTCGACTGCAAGCGGCGACGTATTGTTTACGATTTGTTGGTTGTTTACGATGGATTGGATTGGAAAATAATTAAGGATACTGTATACTAACAATCTATGAATCAATTTGGTCTGAGAATAAAAAGATTGATTATTATTATTAACTAGTTAGTAAATGCTCTAAGGTCTCATCAAATACCAATTCATTTTTAAGTAAATAATTACCTAGTTCTTGCTCGATGAATAGCATCATCCATTGCCGCCTTTTCTTCACTTTTCTTCTATTTTTTATTTTGCACAAAGCCAAAAAATAATTCTTGAGCGCCATAAAATACAGAGCGACAGATTCGTCCATTTTCGCGATAAACTCTGCGGCATTTCAGTGGTGGCCATGCACAGTCGCCGTAGGCCGAAGACGAAGTTTTATCGCGATAATTCTATCGCAATGTGTGTAGCCTAAGCATTATTGGGTGAGCGATTATTATAACAGTTACTCGGGATTAGATTACTCTTTTTCACGCTACTGCTCGGAAATGTGGCAAAAGATGGTCAGAAAACAGGCTTCAAAGTTGGACATCGCACGTGCAGGCCAACTATGAGTTCAAACTGTCCAATAATGTTATTGTTGGACAGTTTGAACAGCGATTCGCTCAATCACAGCTCTGTACTATTCTACTAATATTGACACACTCACTGCCAAGAATCGATACGCGCTACGCTCATTGCCGATCCGTAGTTTTTTAACCCCCGACGAAAAGAAAGAGGTGTTATAAGTTTAACGTGTCTTTGTATGTATCTGTATCACGGTATCGTAGCTCCCAAACGGATGGACCGATTTAAATGAGGTTTTTTTTTATTCGAAAGCTGATGTGATCTCGAGTGTTCTTAGCCATGTTTCATGAAAATCTGTTCAGCCGTTTTTGAGATATTGGACATTTCAATGAAAATGTCGGGGGTTTTTCAACTATTCTAAGTTTTATTATGTTAAGTAGCGGAAAGCGCCTACCTAGGCAGGTTCCTGGCACTGGCAGTGAGTGTTAAGCAGGGCATTCATGGCTCCAATAAGCCGAATGGAGGTTCATCGAATGAATGTTTCGCCGTATTTTCATTTCATCAAAAACCTTTTTCTTTCTTCAGAAACAGTAAACTTTTCAGGATTTTTATAAAACAAACCTAACCTAATGGGTTCTAAACAATTACTTTTTACCTATACCCAAAAACGGTTTCTGAGAAATAAAGTTCGATAAAATAAAAATTCGGCTAAACAATGCATTCGATGAAACATTTGTCGGTAAAATAAGGGACTCCCATGTCAAAACCGTAGCGTTTAAAGATAGTTGGCGCGACCCGTTGGATATCCGAAAGGATGGAAAGGAGTCGAGAAAGATCTATCCTCCTGAGACGAGAGAGGCAGGAGACGCTCAGTCGCGCGCGAAGCGACTTCTCAGCAAGTTGTGCTAGACGTTCTGAGCATTAATCCCGGTTGCACCCTCAGCAAGTGCCTCGGAGCGCGGAGTCCGCTTTCCGGCTTTTACTTCACCTCGTATGATCCTTAATCTACGCATATTCTCTGTTCATTGATGCCAAGGATGCCGCGGATGCGATTATTTTGACATCCTCGGATGCGGATATTTGGGGGCACACATTGGATTTTGGGGTCAAACACTTAAAAACGTAAATAACCAACGTCCATTTTATGCATGGACCTATAATACTCAGGACAGGCTATACGTGTTGCCACAGTGAGGGACGGAAAGGCTATATGCAGCTAAATTAAGAACTGGTCTTAAAATGGCTGATGATTTGCCTTAACCTCGTAAGTCCTGTGTTTTTTTAACATCAGTAGTCATATCTGCCGGCTGTACTATACCAAGTACGAATCAAGAATAGTGCTTCAGACCGAGACAAAGAGATGTCGGTTTTAGGCAATTTTGGAAGTGAATTACTGTTGTCTATATTTTTTACGGTATGTTTGTGATGTATAGCATCTCCTTAAGAAGGAAAACATTGAAAATATTTTGTACTTGTGTAAGTACATCAGGTTTTTACGCAGTATATCAAAAACAATATAAAAAAGTTAAAGGTTTTTATTAAGTATCAAAAATAAATCATATAGTTCTTCTAAACATCACTTACGTGAACATTTTACATTATTACAACATAAACAATCTTTTTCTTATATAAATAATTATAAAATCCAGTCTCAAGACAATTAAAGCATAATCAACGTTGATAAATCAAACGCCTAACGTACCACGTCAAGTACAAATTACTTTGACCAGTCACGAATCACCTTAAATATATAGTTTGCTTTCAAAGATTGATTATTTTACAATATTCCATATTTATAGGCACTAATTCAGGCATAAAACAATAGAAAAAACAAATGATTACATGGATATAAACAGATATTCTTACCTCGTGCCGGCCGGCGACCCGACCGCGTAGCCATCTTGCGAAAAAGTGACACTGACACTGACAGTTGACGTAACCTGTCTAACATGGCGGAATCGGCCATAGAATAAAGAATGACAATGACCGTATCAATGTTGCCGTTGTAAAAAAACTACCCGGTAAATGGGGAATTCAAAATTTGTACTTGGGTAAGTACATTAGGTAGTTACTCTATCTATGTAGTTAGAATGTCAGGTGTGAACTGCTATCATTAATTTGTACTTGTATAAGTACGCGGGGACTTACGAGGATAAACAACCTACTCAATTTGGATGGGTAATGGTTTATGTGTCACAACTTCATACTAAATCAGTTGTGACAAATAAAAAAAGTGGAACTATGAGAAAGACAGCGAATGATATTTCCCTTTCTGTCACACTTATCGAGATTTGTATGCTCGCACGTGGTATTATTATTACCATAGCTTGTCCTGTCCATGATTTTATGATATCACGCAATCATCAAACACGTCGAGACTAAATTACAATCGTAGCGAACAAATCAAAAACGAAGATTTTTTGAAGTGAGCTTTAGCGGCGCTGAGCACTTTTGGGATGGGGAAAAATTGTTAAATACGCGACCGATTTTTGTGACGTCAGATGTGAAGGAGGTCACAAACTTTTATATTTTGCTGCTAGCCGATTCGACTTCATTCAAAACTGAACGCTATTCGTAAGAGTATAAAGCCGTTAACACTTTTTGCAATAGCATATTCTGCAAATAAATTTGTAATTTTGTTTACGCGTCCTTCACCGTTTTGCCATTGAGCAAATTCGAATAGTTCGAATTTGGACGTTATTCCTAAAGAGATAAAGCTGAAAAATATTTGGCAATTGCAAAAACAAATTGGTATTTTGTTCGCCGCCGCCGTCCGCTGTTCTTGCAAGTTCGAATAGTTCGAATTTGGACGTTATTCCTAAAGAGATAAAGCTTTGAAAAATATTTACCAACGGCAAAAACAAATTGATATTTTGTTCACCGCCGCCGTCCGCTGTTCTTGCAAATTCGAATAGTTCTAATTTGGACGTTATTCCTAAAGAGATAAAGCTTTGAAAAATATTTGGCAATTGCAAAAACAAATTGGTATTTTGTTCGCCGCCGCCGTCCGCTGTTCTTGCAAGTTCGAATAGTTCGAATTTGGACGTTATTCCTAAAGAGATAAAGCTTTGAAAAATATTGACCAACGGCAAAAACAAATTGATATTTTGTTCACCGCCGCCGTCCGCTGTTCCTGCAAATTCAAATAGTTCGAATTTGGACGTTAGTCCTAAAGAGATAAAGCTTTGAAAAATATTTGACAAAGGCAAAAACAAATTGGTATTTTGTTTGCCGCCGCCGTCCGCTGTTCTTGCAAATTCGAATAGTTCGAAGTTGGACGTATTTCCTAAAGAGATAAAGCTTTGAAAAATATTTGGCAATGGCAAAAACAAATTGGTATTTTGTTCGCCGCCGCTGTCCGCTGTTCTTGCAAATTCGAATAGTTCGAATTTGGACGTTATTCCTAAAGAGATAAAGCTTTGAAAAATATTTACCAACGGCAAAAACAAATTGATATTTTGTTCACCGCCGCCGTCCGTGTTCTTGCAAATTCGAATAGTTCGAATTTGGACGTTATTCCTAAAGAGATAAAGCTTTGAAAAATATTTGGCAATGGCAAAAACAAATTGGTATTTTGTTTGCCGCCGCCGTCCGCTGTTCTTGCAAATTCGAATAGTTCGAATTTGGACGTTATTCCTAAAGAGATAAAGCTTTGAAAAATATTTGGCAATGGCAAAAACAAATTGGTATTTTGTTCGCCGAATAATATAGACCGTGACGTGAAAAATAGAATAAATGCGGGATGGATGAAATGGCGACAGGTCTCTGGAACAGCTTGTGATCCACGAATGCCCCTTAAACTTAAGGGGAAAATCTATAAAATGATCATAAGACCTGTCGTAATGTATGGATCAGAGTGCTGGGCAACGAAAGTGACGGATGAAAGAAGAATGCACGCAGCCGAAATGAGAATGTTGAGATGGATGTGTGGAGTGACGAGGAAAGATCGGATTAGAAATGAGTACATAAGAGGAAGTTTGAAAGTAGCACCTGTGACGGACAAAATGAGGAGCAGTAGGTTAGCGTGGTACGGGCATGTAATGAGGAGGGATGAACGTCATATTGGTAAAAGTATGTTAGGGATGAATGTCGAAGGACGAAGAGCGATAGGTAGGCCAAGAAAGCGATGGATGGATTGTGTGAGAGAGGACATGAGGAAGAAAGGAGTAAGCGCTGAAATAACGAATAATAGAGATGAATGGAAGAAGAAAACATGTTGTGCCGACCCTACATAAGTGGGATAAGGGCAGGGAGATGATGATGATGATGATTTTGTTCGCCGAAGGCCCGTCGCACCCAACGCACCCGCGGCCCATCCGCCTAAGTAATTGATAATTGTTTATAAATATGCGCCAAACTCATTTTTAGGGTGACACCGTAAGATGTCACGTGACCTGATCGAAAAACTGTAACAATTTTATTGAGTTTTCACTTCTGCCGGCACTCCCGGAGTGCAACCCGGTCTTTTTTTTACTAATGTCGAAAATATCTAACACGCGCGTCGCGTGGGCGCCTTCTTGTCGTGATACACTGCATCCGCATTCGCAAAAACTCTATATGCCTTCTCACCTGCGAGTGCCTAAAGTGTTCCTTCAGCATGTGTCCAATGTTCTGCGTGTGGGACAAGTCTAGCGCCGCGTCCACCTCGTCCAGGATGTAGAGCGGGGCCGGCTTGAACAGCAACATGGCCAGCACGAGGGACAGCGCCACCAGCGAGCGCTGCCCGCCGGACAGCTCGCCGAGGGACTCCTTCCACGTGTTGTTGAAACCCACTTTCACCTGGCGAAGAAAAGAAATGTTCAAAATTAGAATACTAATAAATCCACGGTTAGTAACCTACTAGCTTCCGCACAACACTAAACTATACGAGGGCTGCCTTTTAAGTTGTGTCGTTTGGAAAAACTAAAGACAATTTAAGTGTTAAATGATATTTATTGTTTTTCAAAGTAATCACCGTGATATGTAATACACTTTTTCATTCGATCGAACCAGTTTTCGAAACACTTATTCCAGTCCGAAGTCGGGGTCTCCAAAATGGCCGTTTTTTATGCCTCAACCGCTTCTTCAGGCGTCTGGTACCGTTGACCACGAAGTCGTTGCTTGATTATTGGAAAAGTAAAAAAATCGTTAGGGCTTCAGTCTGGACTGTACGGCGGGTGTTCCAGAATTTCGACGTTTTGCTCTTTTAAAAACGCAATAGTTTGCCGCGCGGTGTGCGAGCTCGCATTATGGTGGTGCAGTCTTATACGACGTCTTGGGTTATTTTTTCGAAACTCGCCGATGACTTCTGGTAAACAGACAGTGGTATACCAGTCAGCATTAACCGTTTTATGATCCTCGAGCACGATGGTGGCAACGTGGCCACTTTTCGCCACAAACGTGGCGACCATTTTTTTCGAAGTGCTCCGTGAGCGTATTACTTTGGTCGGTTTTGGCTCATCTTGGAACACCCAAACAGTCGACTGCTGTTTAGAATCGGGATCGTAGGCATATATCCAAGATTCGTCACCACTGATAATGTCGTAAACATGTTTCGAGTTTCCTCGGTTGAATTGCCGCAGAGTTTTGCGACACCATCGAACGCGAGCCGTTTTTTGGTCTTCACTGAGTAAATGTAGTATCCAGCGTGAGATCAACTTTTTTACGCCTAAGTGATCATGTAAAATACTGTGAACACTGGTCCCTGAAATACTTAAGGAAGCTTCTATCTCACGGTATGTCGCATGGCGATCTTCGATGATCAGTTGCCGTACAGCATCAATGTTCTCCTGGGTTACGGCTGTTTTTGGTCGACCTTCACGATGTCTATCACCAAGACTAGAGCAACCACGTTGAAATTCTAAATACCAGCGTTCCACAGTCCGAAGGCATGGTGCTTTATCATTGAAAACCGTAGTCAACTCTTCGAAGCACTGAAGTCGCGTTAAGCCCCTTTTGAAGTTGTAAAAAATTATCGCACGTAAATTTTCCTTCGAAATTTCCATTTTCACAACTGACTTGTCAACTTTGAACGAACGCTGTACTAAAACGGTTGGGCCGATTTCGAGTCATTCTTTTGTTTTCGAATTCTAAATTCAAATATTTTAACGTGACACTAGTTCTTTTTTATGCAATCACGGGAGGTTTGCAAACGACAGAACTTAAAAGGCAGCCCTCGTAACTAAACTATCTTCGTGCAAAATTTCATGCATAACGGTTGAGCCCGCAGTAAGCTCGGCCGAATTACACCTTCCCATACAAACGGAGTTTCGTTCTCATTTTAAAACTACGTGTTGGATTGCGACGAAACTTTGCATGTACAATGACATGAGGTATATCTATGTCTTTCATTAGTTTATATGGTTCCAGTTTATATAACTACAACTTAGAAAAGTTGAAAAACCCCCGACATTTTCATTTCAGTCTAATATCTCAAAACGGCTGAACTTTTCATGAAACATAGCTAAGAACACTCGGGAAAAAATCTCATTCAAATCTGTCCATCCGTTTGTTTGAGAGCTAAGATACCACAGACAGATACACAGACACGTTAAACTTATAACACCCCTCTCTTTGTGTCGGGGGTTAAAAACAAACGAAATACAGCAAAAACAAGTTTTGTATGAAAAACTTAAATTCGCTGTATTTTTTTATTATGGTATTTGAAGCTACATAAACTTATTACAGGCCTGGGTATACCTCATGTCGTTGTACATGCCAAGTTTCGTTACAATCCAACACGTAGTTTTAAAATGAAAACGAAACTCCGTTTGTATGGAGAATCGAGCTCACTGCGGACTCTTAAGCGTGATTGAGTAACAAACATCCAAACATCTAAACTTTCGCATTTATAATATTAGTAGGCTTAAATGTCACTACGGGAGGCATGTTTCGAACTCTTCGGGAGTTCTTCTAAACAAGTGTTTTCGCGGCAATGTCGCTATTTACTGATCATGTAGTACGGTATCAGGCAACAGTAAAAATAAATATATTTTAACTCCCCTCGAAAACTGTTGTAAGTTTGAAACGGTGTCTGTCTGTGGCATTGTAGCTCCGAAATAGATGAACCAATTTGAATGCGACTCTTTTTAATACCACGACTTGCACCGTCGTCCACATGACATCAAATTCGCTGCGCAGCACAACCGTCGCTTGAAAAACCTGACATTAACGCCATGTGCGACGTCACTCTGCGCACTGCAATAACCTTTACAGTACATATGGTCCTACTTTCCCGCACTAGTGCGGAAAAGAGCACTTTTCGTGCATATGTCGAAACTTTAAAGAGCCATATGTACAGTAAAACGTTGTACGATACACGTGCGAATAGGTAATTCGCAACTCGTGTCGATTTAAAACACTCCCTTCGGTCGTGTTTTAATTTATCCCCACTCGTTGCGAATTTCCTATTTTCGGCACTTGTATCGTAAATAACTATTACAGTACATATGGTGCTACTTTCCCGCACTAGTGCGGAAAGAGCGTTTTCCGTGCATATGTCGAAACTTTAAATTCGCAACTCGTGTCGATTTAAAACACTCCCTTCGGTCGTGTTTTAATTTATCACCACTCGTTGCGAATTTCCTATTTTCGGCACTTGTATCGTAAATAACTATTTTCATAAACGCTCAACACACCCATTTTAGCTAAAATATCGTTAAAATTCGTTTGTCACTTTGACATTTGTGTTTGTGATAACGGGACACAATTTTGTAAAGTTTTATGCATAACGGGATCATTACAGTTTACGAGAAATGCGAACGACACATCGCGACACCCATATAACGTAAATTTGTACTGCTCATCGAAATAATAATAAAAAGTTTCAATAGCTTACGAGTTACGAAACAAAGTGCAATCTCCATGCACGCTCTTTTTGGAACTTATGTCAATGTCACTTTGCAGTTCGACGACTGTGTATAGGCTGTCTATTTGATTTCATAAAAATAATTATTACACAGTAATCAATCGATCCCTTTTATTATCCACCATCAATCGTAATCGGATATTATGACAATCGATTTGCTCTAGCCGCATCACTCTTTACGTCATATTGGAACTGTCAAAAGACCAGTCGCATTTCTCGTAAACTATAGGTATGTTGATAGCATGATTGCTCACCTCTAGACCATCTAGCACAGTGAGTCCCTCAGGAGGCCGCAAGCGGGCTTGGGCCCCGGGCAGCAGAGTGCTGAATATGGACCCGAAGTCCTTGTTAACTTGCTCGCACGCTGTGATCAGGGTGCGTTTCTTCTTCTCGTCCAATTCCGCCATGACCTGGACTAGTTTGGCGCGGTCCGCTTCGACTATCGTCTTTTTGCGGAGGACGTCTTGGTACTGTGAAGAAAAGATTACAATTAGTAGATGCGAGTGGAGGCACGACCGTCACCCATAATATATGTAACTGTGTTCAATGGACGAACAATATATAAATTGGCGACCGTTTTAGCCTAGTTGGTAGTGGTCCTGCCTACGAAGCAAGAGGTCCTGGGTTCGAATCCCGGTAAGGGCATTTTAATTACATTTTATAATTCATACTTTATAACGATAATTTGATAGTTTACTATCCATTTAGCATCACTACGTTATCAATTTGAACATGAGGCATCATGCCTATTAGTGGGAATAGAATGGACACGAATATACCGAATGCGGACGCTATCGACTGTCACGCCCTAGCCAGACAAATCCAATTAATTTATAGAACTTCCTCAGGTAGCAAGCCCAATAAGGCCAGTGTTACGGATAATAGGATTAGTAGAAAAAGTAGTACAAACAATTGTTACACAATTAGCTCTTAAATTCTCGCACCTACATGGGCCACGCGGGAAGCCTCGTGGCCTAAACGGTACTCATTGTGTAGCGATTGTATGAAATAGCATTGAGCTGCGTACCTGTTCTTCCTCCTTCCCCAGCAGCGTGTGCGCCCTAGCGTTGAGTCCCCTGGCCAGCTTGTCTTTCCGCTCCCTGAGCTGCGTACCTGTTCTTCCTCCTTCCCCAGCAGCGTGTGCGCCCTAGCGTTGAGTCCCCTGGCCAGCTTGTCTTTCCGCTCCCTGAGCTGCGTACCTGTTCTTCCTCCTTCCCCAGCAGCGTGTGCGCCCTAGCGTTGAGTCCCCTGGCCAGCTTGTCTTTCCGCTCCCTGAGCTGCGTACCTGTTCTTCCTCCTTCCCCAGCAGCGTGTGCGCCCTAGCGTTGAGTCCCCTGGCCAGCTTGTCTTTCCGCTCCCTGAGCTGCGCGAGCCGCGCGCCCGACGCGTGCGCCTGCCGCGCCTGGAAGTCGTACAACCCGCCCGCGGCTCCGAAGTACTGCTTCTCACCGGGGATCCACGTGTGCTCTTTCTCGAGGGCTGTGATCTGAGGAATATATCAATATTTATTATTATTATTATCCTATTTTAGACAGGCAGCTGACACGTCTAAATCATATTTCACTTATAACGGGTTCACACTGCTTTAGATAGTTTGTCGAGCCTTTTTTTTAACTGGTTAACACTTCTAGCGTTCACTACTTCTAAGGGTAATTTGTTCCATGTATTTACTATTCGATTTGAGATTAAGTTTTTGCCGATGTTTGTTTTACATTTATTTGCTGACAATTTAAAGTTGTGTCCTCTCGTGCGTGTGTTTGTGCTTCGAGAGAAACAGGTCGCTCAGTTCTGGACAGTCGTAACATTAAGATTTTAAAAGTCTCAATCAGTTGCCCCCGTTCACGTCTCTTTTCGAGTGTTGTTAAGCCTAATTTGTGTAGTCTTTCCTCGTAAGGCAATGATTTGAGCTGCTGTGTGGGAATTTTGGTGAATCTTCTCTGAACTTTTTCTAACATCTCAATGTTTTTTTTGGAGTGATTTAGGGATAATTTTAAACAACACATCCTAGCAAGCTCAATAAAGCTTGTGTTAGAGGGCTTCTAGACGACGGTCTATATAATAGACACGAATACTTCAAATACATCCAAGGCCCAGAAATAGAAATATTCATGCTCATTACACAAATATTTGCCCTCGATTTGAACCCAGTACCATGAGCTGACTAAACTAATGGTGAATTGATAGGAACCTTATTTTCGAAATAATAACACACTAAGAAAGCCACTTAAGAGGGAGACTTACTTAAGAGGGAAGAATAACTTTACAGCAACTAGCAGTTCGCGACTGACAATTTTTTTTGATGAAATTCCCATTTCGAGAGAAAACGGTTTCCCCTAAGCAAATCTTACCAAATCACTTTGATTTTGCTGTCGATCGCTTCAGCATAATATATTCTAGGTTTAAAGGTTTCTCTTAAAAAAAAATGGTTTTTGAGCTTCAATTTATTGCAAATTTATTAAAAAGTAAAAAAACCTATAAACCTAGTCTTTCGTTATGTCAATAAAGTACTAAGAAAACATTGAGGTTGGAAAATATTTAGAAGTGGTTTTTTTTTTCCTTTGCAGCAACTAGCAGTTCGCGACTGACAATTTTTTTTGATGAAATTCCCATTTCGAGAGAAAACGGTTTCCCCTAAGCAAATCTTAACTAATCACTTTGATTTTGCTGTCGATCGCTTCAGCATAATATATTCTAGGTTTAAAGGTTTCTCTTAAAAAAAAAATGGTTTTTGAGCTTCAATTTAATACAAATTTATTAAAAAGTAAAAAACCTATAAAGCTAGTCTTTCGTTCTGTCAATAAAGTACTAAGAAAACATTGAGGTTGGAAAATATTTAGAAGTGGTTTTTTTTTTCCTTTTTTGTATGTAGTATGTAGGTACAGTCGACATCAGATATATCGGAGCGCCCACAGTGCTCACAAATATCTAAACACGTCTCTATTGTCGAGGCATTAGAGGCGTGGTCAGATATTTATGAGCACTTTGACCGCTCCGATATATCTGATGGCGACTGTACGTAGTATTCCGAAGGTATTCTTCCCTCTTTACTGTGGCACAGAATATCGACAAAGGGTGCCATAGAACTACAGTTTGACGTGAGTCGTTGCCAAGACATACGCCAAGATCGGACCCAGAGATATCCTTGACCCCTAATAATATTCCAAAGCGAAAAAAACCTTAAAACTTACCTTTTTTCCACATTCCGTAGCCTCAGTCTCCAGCTCCTTAATTTTGAACTCTAGCTCTTTGATTTTAAGGATGATATCGTTGTTTTTCGCCGCTAGTTGCTCTTTCTGCTGCGACAGGCGAACGACTTCGCTGTTGCGACTCGCGATATCGGCTTTCAACGCCTTGATGTTGCCTTGGAGCTCTTTCACTGCGTTCTGCGTAACAAAAAGCATTAACATAATAGTACATTACTACAGAGGCCGGGAAGTAAGGGGTTGACGGCCGAGCCTGGCCTTTCCAAGTACACATTCATTTGGTCGACTATTACTCGGTCGGTAGTCGGTAACTACTTATGCCTTATACCCTTTTCACGAAACAAATTATTTAATTAAATATTTTTGTTTCGTGTTATTTTTAACGAGGAAGTTACCCCGATCATTTTATAAACGATATGATACAGAGACAGAATATAATGGAAAAATAAACCATCTTCGTCTGTAGCCCCCGACAGGATTCGAACCTGCGACCTTTCTATTAACGCTAGACTGCTCTACCAACCACGTAACCACCGCGGTTACGCGGTCCAAACGGCCGCCTAATTACTCTCACATACATGACCTCAGTACTGACCTACGAGTGGTGCGATGCACATGCCCGCGACATACGTCATTATACCATTGAGAACAAACTCTATTTTACGTGTCCAAACAAGGCTGTACGGCTAGTGTTTCCAAGTGTGATCTGGACCTAGACTCCTGAAGTGTACCCCTGGACTGTTCCCGTGTGCCAGCGGGATACCTACTAGTTTATTCCTGAGGATCGCGACTTCCAGCAGCTCAAGGTATTGTGCTCCACTTACACCACGAACACTGACAAGCCCCCTTTTTCCCTTAACATTTGGTAGCAGAGCGTGGTTATACGGTGGTGGTACGGTATACGGTTACGTGGTGGAATATAGTGGAAAAATATACAACTTGCGTCACTGTCCTCGTAGCTCAGTTGGTAGAGCAGTCTAGCGTTAATAGAAAGGTCGCAGGTTCGAATCCTGTCGGGGGCTACAGACGAAGATGGTTTATTTTTCCATTATATTCTGTCTCTGTATCATATCGTTTACTTATGCCTTCTTGTCCGTGATAGTTTTCCTTTTAAATTCATTATATGTACTACTACCACGATTTTTTTCACATCCCCAGTAATAGCCACTTAGCCGGCAGAGGGGGGGACACATGACTCGAACAAAAATTAGGGCTTTAAAGCCCAATATCTCGCAAACGAATCACTGATTTGAAAAATGGTTCTAGGAAACCCATAATATTTTTGAACGAGCTTTTCAACGATACACATCATGGGTTCAACGAGAAAAAAAATACACCCCCGCTTTAGGTGTAGGGGAGGTAACCCAAAAAAAATATTTTTCAAGATTTTATTGTAGGTACTGTTTTGTCGGCGTGATTGATTTATATACCCATGCCGAATTACAGTTTTCTAGTCGTAATGGTTACTGAGCTAAGCCGAAGACGGACAGACAGACAGACAGACAGACAGACAGACGGACGGACATGGCGAAACTATAAGGGTTCCTTGTTGACTGCGGAACCCTAAATTTTCACGATGCCGCGAACCAGTTTGTAGAAAGGATCAAATGTTTGTATGGAACATAAATGAGAGTCAAAGTTAAACCTCGCTGGCGACCGCTGAAAATGGTCCATATCTACTGATGGACAAAAAATTTGTGACGTCATAACGTGCCGCCCCGTACTAACCGTTGTCCGGAAAATCATGTAAATTGTTGTTTTAGTCGTGAAATATTGTGTTTAGGTATAGTCAGCATCATATAGTTAGTAGCAGCCAAGGTAGCCAAATATAAAAGGATGTACCAAAAATGGGGTGTGAACCGGGCTTAACAGGTATCGTGTTCTAATAAGGAAAACAGAAAAAAAAAATTTTTTGACGCGATTTTTTTTTACATTTCTATGGAGCTTGTCGCCCCAGTCGGCCAACGCTCCATACAGCGGTTTAAAAAAAATCGCGTCAATTTATTTTTTTTAAACGCAACATACCCTTTCTCATACAGTTATAAAGACGTGTTCCGATATATTTGGCTACTTTGGATGCTACTATCTATATGATGCTGACTGTACATACATAGTTGTCACACAAATATTTTTTTTATAATAAAGCTACGATGAGTCGCTTTAAATTTAGTCGATATATAGAAAATACATAGGTATTTTTTCGAAATATTCAAGTCGCATATCTTTTCATGATATTGATAACATTTTGTAATTTACACATTACATACATAGATTAACGCCTTTATTGCTAAAAGGGGTAGGCAGAGCATATGAAACTTATGTTCCAGTGCAACTTTTAGTATAAAAGATTGAAAAATTAGATATCGCAGTGATAGGTTGCGAGCTCATCGCCCACAACACACTGCAACCCTGCTCCCATAGTCGACTTTTACGACAGCCTCGGGAAGAAAGGGACGGTGAAATACTAACCCGTCACTACACGGGGTTACATTTTTTTTAAATAATATAATGGTAAATGTCCACTAAGCAGAAACGGCCGCTTACGAGATCCCAAATTTCGATCAAAGTGGAGAAGTGAAAAATTTATTCGCTACGAGCGGGTTTTGAACCCGCGGCCTCTGAAATCAGGTCATCGCTCTTGCGTTTCAGAAGTTGTAATAACTTCGCGGTAGATGTCGCTACGAGCCTCCCTAAGGTGTAATTAGAGGACTGAAAGGCATTGAAAGATTCGTTGCCACTAGCGGACCCACGGTAGCTCAGTTGGCAAGAGCTATGGACGGATTCTAGAGGTCGCGTGGAATATTTTCATTTTAAATTTAAATTTTTCACTTTGATCGAAATATAATGGTTTACTATCAGTATAGCAACACCATGTTGTACATTTTAACATGAGGAAATTTATATATAATGATATAACATAAAAAATAACGTATAATGTACTGTATTTGGCTTAGTGCGTCATAGCAGAGACCATGAAAGGAAAACCACATTCGGCTCACAAAACCGATGACGAGAACTATATAATAAAATATAAATTGTGATTGTAAGTTTTATGATAGGTATACGAGGGGCGTCTGAAAAGTTCTAAGCCTAAGGTATTTCGAGGTTATATATGCGTTTATGATACAGGCCACTAGAAAGGCCATTTAAAAACAAGTTATTAAAAAATAACATGTCACGTTTTTATTATTCTGTTTCGAGATATTCAACGGAAAAGTACATCATATGTGAATTACCAACGAATATTACGAAAATTGAGCACCGTGCTGTAATTAAATTCCTTACAAAAAGTGACAAATCACCGCAGTGTATTTTTGAGGAAATGGCTATTATTTACGGTGATTCTGGGCCTTCTTATGCCACAGTCAAAAAGTGGAGTCGCTTATTTAAACTCGGACGGGAATCGATCGAAGACGACCCCCGCTCAGGGCGGCCAATATCGGTAGTGACCGAAGAAAACGTAGCAAAAGTCAAAAAGCTGGTATTAGAAGATAGAAGAATGAAGGTTTGGCAAATAGCTGAGGTCTTAGGTATTAGTAAAGAAAGAGTCGGAGAAATTTTACATGAACATTTGTACATGAGTAAAGTCAGTGCTCGTTGGGTACCGAAAATGCTAACGGCCTTCGATAAAGTACGTCGTGTGGAAACTTCTCGGGCGTTTTTAGAATTGTGCGAAGATGATTTAGATGAAGTTTGTTCCCGAATAGTAACTGTTGATGAAACATGGATCAGACAGTATGATCCGGAGTGTAAGTCTGAGTCGATGCAGTGGATTGAAAAGGGTGAAAGGCCGCCGAAGAAATTTAAAGTGCAAAAGTCGGCCTCTAAGTTAATGGCTACGGTATTTTGGAACTGTGATGGCATTCTTTTAATCGATTATTTAGAAAAAGGCTCTACGATAAACGGAACTTATTATGCAAATCTAATAAGACAGGTGCGACAAGCCATAGTTGAGAAAAGGCGGGGTAAACTAAGGAAAGGCATTTTGTTTTTGCAAGACAACGCACCCGTTCACACCGCTAATGTTGCGAGGCGTGCTCTGAAGGAAGTTGGTTTTGAGGAAATTGACCACCCACCCTACAGCCCAGATCTAGCCCCAAGCGATTATTTTCTATTCAATAATTTGAAGAAAGAGTTGAGGGGAAAGCGATTTAGAAGTGACGAAGAGATGAAGGCGGCTGTACAGGAGCATTTTGAAGGGCAAAATAAAGATTATTTTTTTAATGGCCTAAAAGCACTGTATAAAAAATGTAAAAAATGCATTGATTTAGGAGGAGACTATATTGAAAAATAAACACGAGTTCATTTTTGTAAATTGTTTTTTTCTATCTTAGGCTTAGAACTTTTCAGACGCCCCTCGTAGGACCCTCAAATCCGTTTCAAAAGCTACAAGTTAATGACGGCCCCATCGCCCACCAGAGTTCTGGTGCAATCAGTAAACGTAAGGCAGCTTGTGGCGGGCTGTTAGGGAGTAGCGACCCTACGTACCTCAGTACTCCTGGGGGTGTCCTGTGGTCAGGTTGAGGCGACCGGGTGGATGGTTGGCCAGGCCCCCTGCCTCTGGCTTGCCTTTACTGGCCGTCCAGAGTGGAGTCGCAAGAGCTGTTGCTCGAGGATAGATGTGGACACCTAAGCGGCGAGTTGGCTATATGTTTAAAGTCCAGTGCCACCTCTCTACCCCCCAGCTCTCTGACCGGTGTTGCCATTAGGCCATTTTTTAATGTCGCTATTAAAAGGGGCCCATCTAGCAGTTGGCGAGTCACCGTCTGCCAGAGATAAAAAGTGAGACAGTTTTATTAGGCAGGCGTCCGATGTTTCGTCCAATAGCCCAGCCACTAGTCCGTCTACATCAGCAGACACGAAAGCAGGACCATCAACACCTAAGGAAACCTTACTGTCAAATTCACCTCATCCTGCATCATTCGATGATATCCCATTAGCATCAAACTCCATACCGGCCGAAATGACACAAAATACTAATATAAATGTTCCGGGAAAAAACATTTCCTTGTCATTCCACAACTGCCCTAATGCGAATATCAATATTACTTTTAATTAAACTGTGTATTATACTGTGTACTCAACCTGTTTTATTTCCTTACATTAGGCGTGAAAAGCACATAGTAAATGCCTCGGTAGAAAGTGCAATAGATCCTCACCTGCGGCTCGGCCCGCGAACTAACTCGTCCATCTATTGCTTAATTTCTATACCTGGGCAACAATGCACTATCGAAAGCTTATTATAGCACACAAGACTACATGAATGATAAAACTCCATGGAACTAATTGTGACTGAATTTTAATCTATTATTCTCGTTATATTTTGTTTTTTGACATTAGATTGTTTTTCTGGAATCATTCTACTAGTATTTTCTAAACAATTTTTACTTCACATAATTTTTATTGTTTATGTTTAATACATTACTTACTTTAAAAAAATAACTGACGATTTGAAAGTGCTTGTTACTAAGCCTACTTGAAAAAAGATCATTTTGAGTTTGAGTTTGTATCGACGCGTCGCATTGGACGTCTGTAAGGATGACTAGCCATATATCTACTGTGTAAGGGGTGTTAAAACTAACCTCAGCAACGGTATGCTCGTCTTTCGCAGTCTGCAACGCTTCTGCCAACTTGTCAGCGGCCGCCTTTGTTTCTGCCAGCTGCTTGGCGCTGGTAGCCACTCCGTTCTCCAGCTCTGCCACCTCCAGCTGGAGGGTAGAGAACTCTTGCTCCCGCTGTTTCCACGAGCTGCTGTGGTGTTCAGCTTCTGTTTTCGCCTTTTTAAGAGCTTCTTCGGCCTTTTTGAATTCTCTGGAATAATATGTTACGACAATTTTAACACGTTCGCAACCAAGAACCCGCCTAGCGGGTACAAAATGTTTGCTCAGATGGCCGGCTGAGGCCGCTAGGCTATGAACTTACACGCCTAGCGAATTCTGTCGGTTTCTGGTGAATTGTTCCATTATTAGTCCGGTTGCGACAGTGTTAAGTCAGTAACTTTTACTACTAATATAGCCTACGGTAGGCTAGTGGTTCAGGCATGCGGCTGCGAAATTTCGCGCGTGGGTTCGAATCCCGGCTTGTACCAATGAGTCTTTCGGAACTTCTGCACGGAATATCATTCGATATTTACCGTTAGCTTTTCGGCGATGGAAAAACATCGTGAGGAAACCTGCATACATCTGCGAAGAAATTCAAAGGTGTAAGTGAAGTCCCCAACCCGCACTGGGCCAGCGTGGGGCCTACTGCCCGTTCCCTCTCACCAATGAGAGGAGGCCTGTGCCCAGCAGTGGGACTATTATTTATTATAGAATAGAATTTAAAAAAATTCAACATCACATTACATGACATTTCAAGTTACATTGGAACCTTAAAAGTAGACCTTAGAAGTAATAGTTATATTATTATTATTATGAATGCGAGAGTAACTGAATCGATTATAGACATGGGTTCAGTTACATTAGCTTGCTTAAGGCGTTTTCATCCCGGAAATCATCCCCAAGGATGAGAAATAAACTAGTTCCGCTCAGTCGAAGCCGCGGGCAAAATCTAGTAAAAATGCGAAAGTAACTCTGTCTCTCTGTTACCTTTTAATGCTTTAACCACTCAGCAGATTAAGATGTTGGTATAGACGTATGTTTTATCTCTGAAATCATCCTCTAAGGGGGTGCAATGGGGGACCAAAGTTTGTATAGATAGGGTTATGGTATAAACGAGTTCCACGCAGACGACGCTAGCTCATTAGGTCTTGCCCTTAGGTCTCTTCTGTCATGCTAGCTGTCTTTCTGCACGTCTAGCATGGGACGGCCGCGACATACTCTCGATTTTTATCGCACTATACCTCTTGTTCTAAGTGTTCTAATAAGAGAGAGACGGATAGGGCGAGAAAAATCGAGAGCTCGCGCGCCGTAGCGTGCTGGCCGTGCAGGGAAGAAAAATTATCTCTCTTTGGGATTCCATACGTCTAATTGTTTCAGATAAAATCACCTGTGACCTCACCTTTCCCTGTGACCTTTGATGGCCTTGACTTTGGCCTCAAGTTCCTTAGCCCTAGCCGCAGCTGCCTGTTACCTAGCTTTGTCCTGTTCTAAATTGTCGTCCTAGCTCAATCATTATTCGGATGGATTATATATACGTATATATTATTGTCACTCTTTCTAAATACTACCTTTTGAGTATAGTTTTAATAATTGCTATTACTAACATAATTATGTGTCCTGTTACACGAAATAAATGATTTTTATTTTTATTTTATTTATTTATTATTCGGATGGATTATATACCTCTAATTTGTACCAGCTAAAATCACCTGTGACCTTAGCTTTCCCTGTGACCTTTGATATCCTGACTGACTTTGGCCTCAAGCTCCACAGCCCTAGCCACAGTTGCCTGTTCCCCAGCTTTGTCCTGTTCTAAATGTCGTCCTAGCTCAATCATTATTCGGATGGATTATATACCTCTAATGTGTTCCAGGTATCACCTGAGACCTCACCTTTCCCTGTGACCTTTGATGTCCTTGACTTTGGCCTCAAGCTCCTTAGCCCTAGCCGCAGCTGCCAGTTGCCTCGCCTTGTCCTCTTCTAACTGTCGCGCTAGCTCTGTCGTTCTGGCGCGGAGGGATTCTATCTCAGCGTGAGTTTGCGCGTGGGATGTGGTGGCGAGACGCGCTTTTATGACTTCCAGTTCGTGCGACATCATGTCGTATCTAAAAAAAAAATGGTTATTTGTAGTGACGCCATCAACCCATTCATTGCCGTGGACTCGTCTCTGTTGACCATAATACGATGCCGTAGACTATAGACATATAGTTCATAGTTCTTTATTCAGTAAAAATATACATTGTATTTGAAATAATCATGTCAAAATAATACAAATAACAATTCAAAACGAATGCAGGGGCAGAATAGTTATTTACGATACAAGTGCCGAAAATAGGAAATTCGCAACGAGTGGTGATAAATTAAAACACGAAGGGAGTGTTTTAAATCGACACGAGTTGCGAATTACCTATTCGCACGAGTATCGTACAACGTTTTACTGTTGTTGCTGGCTCTTTAAAGTTTCGACATATGCACGAAAAGTGCTCTTTTCCGCACAAGTGCGGGAAAGTAGCACCATATGTACTGTAAAGTAACAATCATCATCATCATCATCATATCAGCCGAAAGACGTCCACTGCTGGACATAGGCCTCCAACAAGTAACAATATAGAATAAAAAAGAAAGTTAATTAGAAAATTTAACCGTTGAAGGTTTAGGGGTTCTGTGATTTATGCTAAACTGGGTAAGGAAAGGAAATTCACTCACGAAAAGTGATCTGTTCTCAAGGCTAGACGAAATCGGACTGGGTTTTTGAATATGGCGCACGCAATAGAATGAATGAGTGAAGGTAACGAAAGGTGAATGTATGTAAATAAGGTTAGGAGTACAAGGGTTGGCACGGACGTGTGTATAAGGGTGTAGCTACACGTCTGTGATGATGTGTGCTCGATAGCTGTGCTACAAAAATCAATAATAAGGAATTTATATAATGTCAACTATGACTTTGTATCAATCAAATAATTTACTAAATGGGAATCTAATGCATAATCCGGGTTGTAGACTCGAAAATTATTTTTACTCCAAAAGAAAGAAGTGAGTGAGAGTGTGTGACGTCACATTACAGGATGCTGCCGGCAGGCCGCGTCGACGGCGGCGCCGACCACGATGCGGCGCGGCACGTTGCCGTATTCTGTGACGTCACATTCTTCCAGCGTCATCGTTTCATATGAAGTTGCGTTTTGCGAAAAAGGGACAGAACATACCCTTTCTTAAAACTTTGGACACTTATAACTTCGTGATTATTAAATAATCCTTCGTCCTTTTGCGTTGATTTTTTCTCCATTTGACTACATAATTAATCCTTTTTCTTTATTGATTATTTTATTTAGTGTCTACACCCCTATTGTATCACAGTTTTTTCAAAATTGTATCACAGGCGGGATTGAATGGTGGGGAGTTGAAAGTAGTTGCATAAAAATGGCTGGCAGCCCTTACTCTGGACATTCTGCTTGGAACTGGCAGTTAGAGTTCAATGATTACTGTTGATTCATTGCAATAAAGTGTGATACTTTCAAATCAAGTTTTATTTCGACTCCACGACAATGGACCACGAAGTTCCACTCGAAGACCGCTCGCCCCTTCTCGCCATATATATGTAACCATGTTAGGGAGGAATCTTGCAACTTAATTTTGAAGCAGATACGAGTATTACCGATTGAGCTGAAATTTTGTGTTGAAGTATAGTGGTCAATCACCACTACAATAGACATTTCGAATTTAATCTTTCGTGAGACATGTTGAAATAATACTAACAATTACACGGTTCAACTCACGTATTCAATGTCACTACGGGCGACATGTTTCGAACTCTTCGGGAGTTCTTCTTCAGGATGAGTGTTTTCGCGGCGGTGTCGCTTTTATTACTGCCCTTGCTGCTTGTATGGAAAACTCCCATTCCTAAATTTAAGTGGACAGTGTGTTGTGATACAAGCGACACCGCCGCGAAAACACCAGTCCCGAAGAAGAACTCCCGAAGAGTTCGAAAGATGTCGCCCGTAGTGACATTGATTACTTGAGTTGAACCATGTAATTGTTAGTATTAATAGACATTTCAATGAAATCGACCTTATCTTAATATCTCGCGCCCACTTCAGCTATTTCAAATCTCTTGTTCAAGAAATAAATAATTGGTACTGTCTAGAGATGTACCGACTAGTCCCGACTAGTCGGGAAAGCCGACTATCCGGCCTCATTTGCAGTCGGCGACTAGTCGGCTAAATGTGCCGATTAGTCGGCACTTTATGGATCACAGGAAAACGAGACATAGAATAAGTAAACTGCCATTAATACCTACTAACAAATACACGGTTCAATGTCACTACGGGTAACATGTTAATAATGTGTGTTAATGTGTTAAATTCTATTAAACTGCCATTTTTTACCATTCGTTTCATATTTTACTCAAATACAGATTTATTATCACATTTGGTACTTTGAACGCATGCAGACAGCGCGACGGCATAGCGAAACGAAGTTTCCCGATTGCACCCGAACTTAGCCGAAGTCCACGATCGGCCTAGTCGGCCAAACCCATAGTCGGCCCATCTCTAGTACTGTCACAACGTTCACCTGCTAGTATCTAGTTTTCAATAATTTGTACCTACACCTGTTTTTGTGTATTCTTTAGTAACATGTGTACAAACTTGTAAAGCCATAGTAGAATTTAATGTTGTTATTGTGTTCTTTGTAAGATACGTGTATGGGAGCATCTGTATTTATTTAACCTCATGTATGTTTCTGTGTTGTCTCCTTAAATAAATAAATAATCTTATGGTACCAAAAAGCTGATCTGATGATGGATACAGAAGGTGGCCATGGGAATTCAGGACTTTACAGACGACCAAATTTCATAGTTCTAGGTCAGCGGAAAGTACCCTATAAATTTCGGTTCCATTGAGTGTCGAAATATACGTTTTTTGCAGCATAAACAGCCGTATCTTTTTTTTACGTTAACTTAAATTTGATTTCTTCACAGCTTCAAGAGACTGTAGACCAGAAGTATATAGTTTTAATTTCAACTCGATACCTCCACGCGTTCCCCAGATAAAGGGTCTTGACAGACAGACGGACAACAAGGGTTCCATTTTTTTACAAGCTTTCACCTGTCCCGTTGTCTGTCTGTCTGTAATCAAATCTTTCAAGTTAAATTTGACCCACTTCCCGGTGACCGATTGAGCTGAAATTTTGGGTATAAGTATAGTTTGGATGACATTTCAATATTATGGTACCATCGAGCTGATCTGATGATGGAGACAGAAGGTATCCATGGGAATTCAGCACTTAACCGACGTAACCCCGTTGAGTTTGGGCTCGTTAGAGTCGTCTCAATGAGCAGTTGATGATGGTTTACAAAAAAATACAGTCGGCTATAAAAGCTTGTCCCAAAAATGAAATGTTTGACAGAAATTTGTTCCTTTTGAGGTTCAGAACCCTAAAATTGGCCCGCCAATACCTTTGCTGCTTGGTACTGAAGGCGTCAGCCGTAGCCTGCATGGCGCTCAGCTCAGCCTGGTACTGAGACAGCTGCGCGTCCGCCTGGCTCAGTTCTTGTTCCAACTGCTGCAGCTGCTGGATTTGCACTAGCACCGAACCGCCCTGGAAAACACTACAATATAATATGCTGCATGTGGCAAATAGCTGATAGAAATTTGTATTTGTTATCTTATTGTATCCACACTATTTTCTGCAAATGATGTGGCAGTTCAATAAACTTCTATAATGAGAAGAGAAGCATGCTAAAGATAAACGGCCGTATTAACTAAACTGGCGTTAAAGTTCGTTTGTCCTTATCTGTCACTTTGACATTTGTGTTCGTAAGAAAGGGACAAAGCACATTTTATTTAGCAGAGGCATTTTAAGTTTTATGAATAAGGGGCACAGTCTTTTACAGTAATGTGGCATAGAAAATTGAAGTGAATTTTTCGTGTCATAATGGCTTTATGCATGCCAGCTTACCTTGACCCTGGCTCCACCAAAAAGCGTCCCCGCCGGATCATACACATCGCCCTCCACAGTGACGCACCTCTTTCATATTCTCGGATGAAAGTTGACCTGTTGGAAGTGTCTGCGTCATTACAGCCCACATACCTTGACTCTAGCGCCTTCAGAAAGCGGCCCCGCCGGATCATACACATCCTCCTCCACAGTGACGCACCTCTTTCATATTCTCGGATGGAAGTTGACCTGTTGGAAGTGTCTGCGGCATTACATACAACATACCTTGACTCTAGCGCCTCCTGAAAGCGGCCCCGCCGGATCATACACATCTCCCTCCACAGTGACGCACCTCTCTCATATTCTCGGACGGAAGTTGACCTGTTGGAAGTTTCTGGTCATTACAGCCAACATACCTTGACTCTAGCGCCTGCTGAAAGCGTCCCCGCCGGATCATACACATCCCCCTCCAGTGACGCACCCCCTCTTTCATATTCTCGGATGGAAGTTGACCTGTTGGAAGTGTCTGCGTCATTACAGCCCACATACCTTGACTCTAGCGCCTTCAGAAAGCGGCCCCGCCGGATCATGCACATCCTCCTCCACAGTGACGCACCTCTTTCATATTCTCGGATGGAAGTTGACCTGTTGGAAGTGTCTGCGGCATTACATACAACATACCTTGACTCTAGCGCCTCCTGAAAGCGGCCCCGCCGGATCATACACATCGCCCTCCACAGTGACGCACCTCTTTCATATTCTCGGATGGAAGTTGACCTGTTGGAAGTGTCTGCGTCATTACATCCCACATACCTTGACTCTAGCGCCTTCAGAAAGCGGCCCCGCCGGATCATACAAATCCTCCTCCACAGTGACGCACCTCTTTCATATTCTCGGATGGAAGTTGACCTGTTGGAAGTGTCTGCGGCATTACATACAACATACCTTGACTCTAGCGCCCCCTGAAAGCGGCCCCGCCGGATCATACACATCTCCCTCCACAGTGACGCACCTCTCTCATATTCTCGGACGGAAGTTGACCTGTTGGAAGTTTCTGGTCATTACAGCCAACATACCTTGACTCTAGCGCCTGCTGAAAGCGTCCCCGCCGGATCATACACATCCCCCTCCAGTGACGCACCCCCTCTTTCATATTCTCGGATGGAAGTTGACCTGTTGGAAGTGTCTGCGTCATTACAGCCAACATACCTTGACTCTAGCGCCTCCAGAAAGCGTCCCCGCCGGATCATACACATCCCCCTCCACAGTGACGCATCGTTTGCGTATCTGCGGATGGAAGGTGACCTTGTTCGCGGTGTCTGCGTCCTTGCAGACGAATGTGCCGCCGAACACGAAGCCCATGGCCGGGCGGAGGGCGGGAGGGAATGTGATGAGGTCCACGGCGCGTTGGACGTTTTGCGGACCGCCGCCCTGGTGGAATAGATTAGATTAGATATATTTATGTATTTCATTTTAAAAATTTACATGTCATTTTATAAAATTTAAATTTGGAATTTGCATACTTTGCAAAATAGCAACACGAGCTGTGTGCCTTTTGTCTATCGCACACATTGCTGGACCCTTTATGAAACGTGCACACCTCTCTGTGGCTACTATTATTAGTATTTGTCCAGGTTTATGTTATTATTAATCCTGTTATGTGTGCTTTATGGAATAAATGGTTTTTCTTTCTTTCTTTCAAAATAGCATGGATTCACAAAATAATCGTCAGTGTATATGAATAGAAAAAAAAAAAAAAGGCAATCAAAGTATAATGCAAAAATGATAAAGGTAATATTGATTCAATTTAGCAAAGCCGAGCGGTCCTTACCGGCTCTCCATCTGGAGGGCGGGGGTTCGAACCCCGACTAGAACCAATGGGTTTAAACAAAATATGTATAACCCGGTTACAATGTCTGGAGCTGGCGTCGATGACGTCACGTCGGCGCTCTGGTACGGTGCGCGGGGCGAGCGCGGGTAAAAGAGAAGGGGGAGGAGGGGCTTCACATTCCAGCGAGGTCCACAGATATTGTAACCGAGTCGTACGAAATATCATTGGATATTTAATGGTAGCTTTTCGGTCAATTTATTTTGTGGGGCACAGACGACATAGACGCATCTCTCAAACAGTGGACAAATGACATCTCGCTCATATTTGGAGCAGCCCAAATGACATCTCGCTCATATTTGGAGCAGCCCAAATGACACCTCGCTCAGATTTGGAGCAGCCCAAATGGGGAAGCACCTCCACCTTACAGAAGACTGCAGCCATAATAACACCACTGTTTTCTTTGTGGGTGTGTGGTGTTGTGTTCCTGGTGGTCAGGTCGCCGGAGCTGGCGAGGATGTGCCGTGATCAAAGTGAGGGACCAGCCATTCGTCTCTAGCTAGCTATCAACACAGCGAATACTCCAATGTACACAGGTTCGCCAACGCGCTTGTAATTCTACTCAAGTCGTAAGCGTCCATAGGCTTCGGTGTCTGCTTACCGTCAGGCAGGCCGCATGCCTGTTTGCCACCGTCGGAGTATTCAATAAAACTGGCAGATTTTCCATAATTTTTAATACGTAAGACGATCGTTCTCATGATATCAACAAAACTTACATCTCACAAGAATCCTTATAACTCAAAACATAATATTTTGAAAGCCCGAATGATATTAAGTCTTAATTTTACAAATTTGACCAATTATTTCACGATTAGCATAATTTACGCTGAGTATCCTTATTCTACAGGAAAAATTACAGGTATAAAACGAAGCCCCTTGATATTATATTATTGCATTAGTGATCCTACCGTTTTATATACTGCGTTGACGTGTAATCTTCTTTTTTTAAATATATTCGCATCAAAAACCCTGAAGATGCTAGTCATCTTCGACCACAAACAAAGCAACATCGGGGCACTGAAAACTCTTGGCGTCGAAAAAGAACCTGAATAAGTGAGTACATCAAGAAGAATGACACTGGCAATGTTCGTCGCGTCGCTCCTAATTGTATCCGTCGTGGCACAGGCGGGACATGACTTGGACATTCACTCTTCGCCTGCATTTCTCATAGTGGGGACATTTGATGGGAAGATAGCGCGCTGCCTTTATGACAGCCCTGAAATTTGCGAGACTTTCCACGAGGGTGAATACACTTGGGTCACAAGCTCAGTAGTGCATGGGGAGTATTTGTACGCAGCATTGTATTCAAACAAAATACTGCGCTGCGAGTGGGACCGCAAGAACTCCTGCGAAGTCTACGATGAGACTGAGGATGATATCACTACATTGACAGTCTCTGACGGTTACTTGTACGCTGGTGGTGGTAATTTTACAACAGGAGTAGTTGTACGTTGCGAGCTGAATCGACAGAATAGCTGCTCTGTACTTCAGAGATTCCCGCTTTGGGTTAGAAGTATTTATGAGTTAAACAATTATATGTATATTGCTACTTGGAACTCCCTTTTGTGTTGTTCAAAGGGAGCAAAGTTTCAATGTTCAAATGTACGAGTCGAAGAAGGTTTGGGAGACGGGTACAGTGTTTCACATTTGGGAAATACTATTATTACTGTTCGGGATACTGATAACGATGTCAGATATTATAAGCAGACTGCGAGCAATTTCATTAATTATATACCAAAACAGATAATTAGTGGTCATGTTAAGCCAAGAAGGGTAACGGTGTTTAAAAGAAATGTATATGTGTTGAAATTTTCGGATGATATAGAGATATCTGAAGAGTATAATGACTTCAAGGGGTTTGCGCGACACGAAAATGTGTTTAGCATATCGTTCGCGTATGCGACCCATCGTATGCATGACAACGCATATGGAGTCGGAAAGTGCATCGAGCAGAGCAGCTCGTCCGCCGTGTTCAACTACGGCTCGGAGCATCGAGCCATGCTGGAGGCTCGTGTGGTGGACGGGAGGCTGCAGGACGCGCGCGGCGCGGTGCTGGACACGCGGCGCGCGGACCGCGGGTCCTCCGGGCCGGCCGCCGTGTTCGCCATGGGGCCGGGAGGGCAGCTGTTGCTGTCCCACTCGCACGGCTCCGGGCTGGTGGACACCTCCAGCCTCTTCGCTGGGCAGCCCGTGGCCGGCGCTGGGGAGATCCTAGTGGAAGACGGCGTCGTGAAAACCATCATCGCGTGCTCTGTGGCCTACTGGCCGGACATCAAGTTGAATAAACAAGTTGTGGACGAACTGTACCGGAGAGGTTATGACAAGGCGGACGAAATTAAGTTGGAGACCTGTGATTATACGTGTGACAGAAACTAAATGTAAGTAGATGAGGTTGAACTTGTGGTAATTTTACATACTGTTGAAAGATTATAAATCGGATGAGTAGTTCGGGAGATTACCCCCTACATACAAACTACTAACTTTACACTAACAAGACTTAACCTCATTATAATATTACTAGCTGCCCGCGCGGCTTCGCCCGCGTATTGCAAACAACGTAGGCAAACCCGTGAGTTTTTCAGAACTTACGTACGGATTATTTACCGTTAGCTTTTCGGTGAACGAAAACGTCGCGAGGAAACCGGTCTAATCCCAATAAGGTCTCGTTTTCCCTCTGGGGTGGAAGGTCAGACGGCAGTCGCTTTCGTAAAACTAGTGCCTATGCCCAATCTTGTGATTAGATGGCAAAGCGGACCTCGGTCACAACCGGGAATAACGCTAGGAGGATGATTTGAGATGTATATGATAGAGATATGTAGAAAGAATGTATGTATGTAAGCACTAGTGTTGTACACAATAACAGGATAAAGAATATACAAATGTCACACAATAGATCAAAGTACAAAGGCGAACTTATCCCTAAGGGATCGTTTCCAGCTAAGGTAGGTAGAACGAGATAGGCAAACTGCCATATTAAGCCTTTTGTGTGTTAAGATTTATTTTTGTAATTAAGATGAAGTAAGTAAATTTGCTATACTTACTGGGGTAAAAATAATATTTAGTCCGTCTGTTAGATTATGAAAAAATATTGGACACTTATTTATTATTTAGTCAATCAAATAAAAAAATATGAAGTTATAGCCCGCTAATGTTCCGCGTGATATCACATTATGGTAAAAAGTCTACCATAATATGACGTCACGCGGAACTTTAACGGGCTATATCTTCATTTTTTGTTTGTAGACAAAGTAAAAAACAGGTGTCCAATATTATAAGATAACCTAACTGACTCGACTAAATGGTTTTTTTAGGAAAGTATCCAATTGTGCTTAGCACGCTGATTGTGGCATTCTACCAGGAAAACTGATCCGAAAACTACATTGTTTGTTATAAATTCATAAAATGATAATGGATTATTGTCCAGTATAATACACGTACATATTTAAATACGTCAAGAAAGGTTTGTCAAGATCGTAGCAAGTAGAAATCCGTGATCTCTGCCTACCCCTCCGGGTAATAGGCGTGATTATATGTGGGTAAGGACCAAATTCTTGGCCAGCTTAACTCACTCAATTAAATTTTCTATGAAAGTTTTCCGTTGTGACACGAAAATTAACCATACAATTCTATGAACTTGAATCAACTATAATAGGAAATCTATTAGATACTGTTTTGTTACAAAATTGAACAAAACAAAGCAAATGCAACTCTGTTCCAATGTCGAATGGCATAAATTCCATTGGAGAAGAGGGTGCCTTTTAATAGGCCTTTGCACGCCCAAAGAGGAGAGAAGAGGTTAAGATTATGTTGTTATATTATTATTTATTATAATAATTATTAAATAATTTTGTTGTTTACATTTTTTTGTATTATGTGTGTAGTAAAATGTAAACATCTTTTTGACGTCGACTGTACATACTTTCCAAATTGTTATTATTACTCCAAAAGAAAGAAGGCAAAAAATATGCCTAGTGACGAAAATCCCATTCAGATATCTGTATTTCATCCCAAGTGTTCTTAACCATGTTTCATGAAAATCTGTTCATCCGTTTTGAGATTTTGTTCTTTGAAATGAAAATGTTGAGTTGAGGTAGGGCACAGCGAAATGTCATCCCGCTCGAATGTGGAGCAGCCCAACTGGGGAAGTACCTCCGCCTTGCAGAAGACCACAGCCATGATAACACTACTACTCACTCTGTAGTAGTGTTGTGTTCCTGGAGGTGAGCAAGGTCGCCAGAGCTCCCGAGGATGCGTTGTGTTGAGAGCGAGGGAATTTGTTCCTTGAGCTGTCAACACGGCGAATCCTCAAACATATCAAGGGTCGGCAACGCCCATGTTACTCCTTTGGAGTTGCATGCGTCTATAGGCTGCGGTGTCCGCTTACGATCAGGCGGGCCGTACGCTTGTTTGCCACCGTCGTTGTATAAAAAAATAAAAAATAAAAATGTCGGGGGTTTTTCAACTTTTCTTATAGGTAGCGGCACGTAAGTCTAGCGCTGACCGTTCCTGCGCAGAAGTCGAAAATAAGGTATTACGGGGGAGTGAAGGGGACGCGCGGGGGCGTGCGTGAGCGCTTATTGGCTCTCCAGTCGTACTCCGTCCCGCGCACCGATACGACGCCCCGCTCACTTCTGGTTATACAGTTGCGTACTAAATTGTTATTACCGTCGTCGTTTTGTTAAGTTTGAGTTTGTTTTTTATTGACTGTTTTAATTAAGTTAGTGTTTATTTGTGATTTTAAACAGTAAATATGCCTAGAAGAAATACTGTTTTGAGAAGACAGGCACGGAAAATGATATATGACGTGCATTCTTTTTTAAAGACAGAAAGTAATGAATTAATTGATTCCTTGAAACATATTAAAAGTCAGATTGACGAAACTACGAATATGTTGCTCAGTCACTTGGACATTGTTATTTAATTTTATTGGAATTTGTTATTTGCGTCAATGAAGACAGTTCCGAAGATGATTCTGACGATTCTGATAATGATGATAATGATGATGCTAATGATAACGATGACCGAAGCAGCCCTGAGCCTGGACCCTCATCAAGAAAACGGCCTTGTACCGGCCAGGCATACGGCAGTTTAGTGGAAGGCGTGCTACCCCTGTCAGATTCTGATTAATGTTTTTTAATAAAAATTGTAAAAAAAAATATAACTTTATTTTTACCTCCCTATATTAGTGATGAGACTAGTTTAAACGAACTACCTTAGATATAAAAGAAGGACAAACAAAGACAAAGTTTTTTATTAGTAAGGATTATTGTAATCAACTTGTAGTGATAACAATTGCGTTTGCGACAGTACCTATGCGCAGCTATCCCCTCCACGATTCGTTCACCGCTAGACTTACGTGCCGCCACCTATAGTTGTAGTTATTTTACTCTTGACACTCAAAACTATAGTCGCTTCACTCAGTCCTCGCCTGCTTGCGCACGGCCGGTAACGGGCTCACGGGCACTAACAGGGCGTCGCCTAATCTTGGGCCTAGGTGCCAAAGCGGACCCCAGGCTCCCTTAGGCTACAACCGGGAAAAGTTACGAGGACGACGGCAGGTTGATACAATGACAGTAACTCACAATTTGCTGCGCCAGCTTGAGTGTTTGGTCATCGATGGAATATGCGGTGATCTTGTTGAGCGGGATCATGGTTGTGCGTGTCTGGATGTTGCCCTTCTTGAGCAATAAGTCCACCGTCGCGTCCGTGTCCACTACCACGTTGTATAGCTGCGGGAATAGTTATTTGTGTCACATGGGAGCTAAATAGTATATTTACGGCGAGGGCGGTGTATTTAATCCTGCACGTAGCGAGGGATTCTAACGTAGGATCCTGAGCGTAGTGAGGGATACAAGTGTTAACGCCCGCGACGAGGATAATTTTGCTATAGAGTGACACATACTATTTTTCAAACCGACTATGAAAAAATTTAAAAAAGATGCTGTTAAAATTACTTAACATGTTTTAACAATTTTTTTTTATATTTATTACAATTTTTTATATTTTAAATATTATAAATTTTAAAATTTTAAATATTACGAAAGTTCATAATTTTTCATATACCTAACGTTGTTAAAGTTAAAACTTAAAATATGTGCTTTTTTAATCGATTTCGATGAAATTAGAATCGATTATTTTATTAAGATCTGTGTTCAATTGGCACATTGCGTAAATATGCTACATGCCAATTAATAAATTTAATTAAAAATGTAACTTGAACAGAAAAGTTGCATTTTGATCCCTCCCGTCGTGGAGCAAAACTTACTTTTCCGAATGAAAGGTGTAAAAAATGTTTTACGTCACTCCGGGCGGTAAGTGAGATTTACCGCCCACGGGCGCAGCGGCAAATCTCCCTTCACACCCTGGAGAAGACGTAAAATTGTGTAATGTACTATTACGTCGCACGTGGCTATAAAGTGACAGTAACCGGCAGCTGTGTTTGCTAAATCTTTTTGCCACGGACGGTAAAAAAGAAGGCTTCAGAGCGAATACTTATAGTCAAATGTGCGATCTGAAACCCTTGTTGTTTTACCTCCCCGGGTGAATAATGTATACTTCCGTAATAATATTAATAAATGCGAAAGTAACTAGGGTAAATCGCCAATAACTGGCTTCCTCATACTAAATATGAACTCTGTTCCTAGAAACAGAATTCAATTTAGTATAACGTGGCCAGTTATTGAAGGGTGGGCCCGTAATTAACACCTTATACTAAAAATGAATTCTGTTATAGGTGAATAGAGTTAATTTTTAGTATGAGGTGACCAGTTATTGAACAGTGGCCAGTTATTGGCGATTAACCCTATCTCTGTCTTTTACCTTCTCACGTTTAAACCGCTGAACCGATTGAGATGAAATTTGGTATGCAGATAGTTTGACTCTATCCCAAAAATCATCCCCTAGAGGGGTGAAATGGAGGGAAGGGGGGGGGACGGACGTTAGTGTAGCTAGTGTAAACTTGAAGTGACTTTCTAATAAATTACTTTAGAAGTGTATTCCCCAAACACTAGAATCTTCTCAAGCAAACTTTAGAGTTAGCCCAATCAATATAATTTTTAAATATTAAGGGACAACTTCGACGACGACAAGTTCGGTTTGTGTAAAAACACAAACCGAACTAGCGCCGCAGTAAGCTCAATAAGGCTTATGTTACAGGCCTTATTGAGCTTACTGCATATATATAAATGTTTGCCATTACCGGGATTCGAACCCAGGGCTGTCAGCTTCGTTGGCAGGGTCACTACCCTCTAGGCAAAACCGGTAGTCAATTAATGATACAATCGATCCAGTATTTCATCATATCACATGGCAATAAGATGGAAAAAGAATACATTTTTTATAGTCGACTGTACGCAGTGATAAATTGAGGTTATTGTACTCACTTTTCCGCCAGCGGCAGTTTCCAGCGCGGTGCAGTACACAGGGTCGTGTACTTTGATCAACCTCGGGACGATACCTGCGAATAATACATAATTATAGACGAAGGAAAATGAAAATTAGCAATTCAAGAAGAGTTTGTTCATAATTAGTATGTCTAATCTTCTTCTAATTTTCTATTTTCGTTACCATTTTTTTTTTGTAGTTTTAATACAATGTTTTGTGATTGTTTAGAATTAAGAGTCCGCAGTAAGCTCGATTCTCCATACAAACGTAGTTACGCTCTCATTTTAAAACTACGTGTTGGATTGTAACGATACTTTGCATATACAATGACATGCGGTATATCATCTATATCTGTAATTAGTTTATGTAGGCTTCAGATACCATAGTAAAAAAAAGACAGCGAATTTAAGTTTTTTATACAAAATTTGTTTTTGCTGTATTTCGTTTGTTTTATAAACTGGAACCATATAAAGTAATTACAGACATAGATATACCTCATGTCCTTGTATATGCAAAGTTTTGTTACAATCCAACACGTAGTTTTAAAATGAGAGCGTAACTACGTTACTAGCTAGCTTACTGCGGACTCTTACGAACGAATAAGTATAGGTAACAGAGTTAACTAGAGTTGCTCATATTGGTTCTGATAGAAACTTGCGAAGCTTCATATATTTCGCAGCTCCCTATCATCCATCCTAAATCTATGAATGCACTTTAGAATGGTCAAAATCCCTAATAGGCGCGTAGCACGGCAACTGGCAGCGCTGTAGACCCGATTCTGTAGTATCTCTCTTCTCAACAGTCTCAGTTTGAATCTGCCGAATGAGACCTCACGGAACAAAATAACTGTCTACACTTTAGAGTGGTCTAAATCCCTAGTAGGCGCTGGGTATTGAAACTGGCAGCGTTGTAGTCGCGAGCTAAGAGAACTGCCTCAGATTTAATCTGATGGATGAGACCTTACTTAACTAATAACTCACCATGCACTTTAGAATGGTCGAAATCCCTAGTAGGTGCTTGGTATTGAAACTAGCAGCGTTGTTGTCGCGAGCTGAGGCGGTCTAAAGTATCTCTCTTCCAAACTGTCTCAGATGGAATCTGATGGATGAGACCGTACTGAACTAATAACTCACCATGCACTTTGGACTGGTCGAAATCCCTAGTAGGCGCTGGGTATTGAAACTGGCAGCGTTGTTGTCGCGAGCTAAGAGAACTGCCTCAGATTGAATCTGATGGATGAATTGAAACTGGCAGCGTTATTGTCGCGAGCTGAGGCGGTCTAAAGTATCTCTCTTCCAAACTGTCTCAGATGGAATCTGATGGATGAGACCGTACTGAAGTAATAACTCACCATGCACTTTAGAATTGTCGAAATCCCTAGTAGGTGCTTGGTATGGGAACTGGCAGCGTTGTAGTCGCGAGCCGAGAGAACTGCCTCAGATGGGACCTGACAGATGAGATCTTATTGAAGTACTAAACTCGCCATGCACTTTAGAATGGTCGAAATCCCTAGTAGGTGCTTGGTATTGGAACTGGCAGCGTTGTAGTCGCGAGCCGAGAGAACTGCCTCAGATGGGACCTGACAGATGAGATCTTATTGAAGTACTAAACTCACCATGCACTTTAGAATGGTCGAAATCGCTAGTAGGCGCTTGGTATATGAACTGGCAGCGTTGTTGTCGCGAGCTGAGGCTGTCTAAAGTATATCTCTTCCCGATTGTCTCAGATGGATTCTGATGGATGAGACCGTACTGAAGTAATAACTCACCATGCACTTTAGAATGGTCGAAATCCCTAGTAGGTGCTTGGTATTGGAACTGGCAGCGTTGTTGTCGCGAGCTGAGGCTGTCTAAAGTATATCTCTTCTCGATTGTCTCAGATGGAATCTGATGGATGAGACCGTACTGAAGTAATAACTCACCATGCACTTTAGAATGGTCGAAATCCCTAGTAGGTGCTTGGTATTGGAACTGGCAGCGTTGTAGTCGCGAGCCGAGAGAACTGCCTCAGATGGGACCTGACAGATGAGATCTTATTGAAGTACTAAACTCACCATGCACTTTAGAATGGTCGAAATCGCTAGTAGGCGCTTGGTATTGGAACTGGCAGCGTTGTTGTCGCGAGCTGAGGCTGTCTAAAGTATATCTCTTCCCGATTGTCTCAGATGGAATCTGATGGATGAGACCGTACTGAAGTAATAACTCACCATGCACTTTAGAATGGTCGAAATCCCTAGTAGGTGCTTGGTATTGGAACTGGCAGCGTTGTAGTCGCGAGCCGAGAGAACTGCCTCAGATGGGACCTGACAGATGAGATCTTATTGAAGTACTAAACTCACCATGCACTTTAGAATGGTCGAAATCGCTAGTAGGCGCTTGGTATTGGAACTGGCAGCGTTGTTGTCGCGAGCTGAGGCTGTCTAAAGTATATCTCTTCCCGATTGTCTCAGCTGGATTCTGATGGATGAGACCGTTCTGAAGTAATAACACACCATCCACTTAAGAATGGTCGAAATCCCTAGTAGGCGCTTGGTATTGAAACTGGCAGCGTTGTATTCGCGAGCTGGGAGAACTGCCTCAGATTGGATCTGACAGATGAGATCTTACTAAAGTAATGACTCACCATGCACTTTAGAATGGTCGAAATCCCTAGTAGGCGCTTGGTAATGAAACTGGCAGCGTTGTTGTCGCGAGCTGAGGCGGTCTAAAGTATCTCTCTTCCCGACTGTCTCAGATTGAATCTGACGGATGAGACCCTTTAGCTCACTGTTGCGCGCTTCGCTGAAGTTTATACCTGATAATTCCGCCTGTGAAAACCAACACATACAAATATTAGTTATGCACGCGGGCCCAAGGTTTCACAAAAAGAGGAAGGCTAAGCTTTTTCTTAATATTGGCGAAACATGTTTCAAGTGAGGTGTGTCGTTTTGAATATTACCTACCTGCTCCTGCTACATCAACACTTTAGTTTATTGATAAAATAGGGGTGTAGACTCAAAATTTATTTTTACTCTAATCTTAAAGAAGGAAGACAAAAAAATATGCCTAGTGACAGATATAACAAAAAATTACGAAGCTACAACCGTTTTAATTAATATTGCTTGTTAGAGAGAGAAAACGCTCGGGGATCGTGACGTCACGACACTCGAGCGTCTAAGCGTAAATAACAATGGTTTCATATGAAGGTGCGTTTTGCGGAAAAGGGACAGAATATACCCACTCTTAAAACCTATAACTTTGTGATTATTTAATCCCCGGCTTTACTTTATCTTCATTTGACAATATCTTTAAACCATTTTGGAGAAAATTCAACATTGTTGGTATTTATTTGGTGTCTCACTACACCCCTATTAGTACACAAATAGCGAGTCTGTATATGTTTATCATGTGTCTGTTTGTTTTGGACCATAATACACAGAAACTTTTGTTTTCAGACAGCGTATGGCCGTTTTAACCACGCATAAAATAAAAACTTTTTTCTTTTGGTTTGTGGTACAAAACTCTTTGTGTGTGCGCCTGTTTTTTTAATTACAATTGAATTCGGCAAAATGTAAATGTGGCATTACCTGTAGTTTATCCAACACTGCCCGCTGCCGCCCTGTTTTCCTGGTCCATTATAAACTGCGCGCTGCTCACTTTGAACTTCCGTTCCGGTTTAGTCTATCTTCATACCAGCCCCCGCTAGTACAAGTCACGCGACGGCGCGACGCGAGTCGAGGAATATCTACCCTCCTCTCTCTAATTTGCACGGTGCGTGTGAGATACGAGACGCTCAGTCGCGCGCAAGCGCCTGAGCAGCAAGTTGTGTTAAACGTACTGAGGCTCTAGTACAAGTTTTACCAAAACAAAACTTTACGATTGGGTTTGCGTTGCCGTCAATTTGTATCGCAAACGCGGTCGTAACGTTTTGTTTCGGTAAAACTTATACTAGAGCCTCTGGTCTTAGGTCTGTTCACCATACCTGTAGTTTATCCAACTGCGCCTGCTGCCGCCCTATGTTGTCCTGGTCCTTGGTAAACTGCGCGCTGCTCGCTTTAAATTCCCGCTCTAACGTCTTGAGTCTGTCTTCGGCGTGGCGCTTCTCCATTTGGGCTTGGGACATGGACGTTGATGCTTCGGACGCTTCAGCTTTGGCCGCTGTAAATATATAATGTTAATATACGATTAGTTACTGAGGCAGTGTTTGTACAGAAACGCTACGGACCGGTAATTTTTTTGTGACTCTGGAGAACGATGTATGTACAGTACGATTACTGTTAGTTAGCCACTGACAGATAGTTTGCCTTGGTGTAAATTTAAAAGGATTAATAGGGATTACCTCGTTTGCTGCTGCGGTGAATACCTGTTGTGCTGGTTCAGTTGATATTCTTCGGCAATCCAATCACTTTCTTTTTACTTGCAAGTTTTATAGATTATTTTGAGAGTTAATTTGAGGTTTATTTATGTTTCAAGGTATTTTTGGGTTTTTTCATAGAGGAGATGCGCGCGCGCGATGATTTTGAGTTTTTTGTAGTAACAATATGGCGACTGGACGTGACGTCGACGGAAGTGTTACTGCCAACTTCCGCAGAGGTAAGGGGAAAAGGATGCGTTCGGAAACTAATAGAATAAGGATATGGATAATATTTTTATAAAAGTGTGTGTGGTGTGATGTAATATGTTTTTTATTGAATTCGGCCAAACCATGCCTTCATTTAATTTTCGGTGCTAAAAGTGCAACAACCTGGCAACCGTACTGTCTTTTCGAAGATCTCACGGTTCTAAATACATGTATTTGCCATACGATAAATAAATAAATTTAATTTTCAACTTTAATGTCATACAAATAAAAGCAATTTTCTGAATACTGTTGCCCACGTCTCCCGATTTAGAAATAACTACTTAATTTGTATGAGGTGAAAGTTGAAAATTAAATGAAGGCAAACTATCTGTCAGTGGTAAACCCCAAATAATTCTACTGTAGTTCAATACGCTTATTAAAAGTGTAGAGTGGCTCCTGGCTGGACAACCGGCTCCTCAAGAACCGCTCCTTTGATAGCCTCGCCCTGGGCTAGTGCTCCAGCGCCCCGGGCTACTTTAGGCTGCAAATGGGTCGCTGAGTGAACTGACCCATGAGCTGATCTAGCGACTCGAAGGCGCCCTCGTTGCCATTGCTGACGGATATAAACCGCCGCGAGTGCCGCCCCGCTAGCATCAGTCGGTTTGGTGCTCCTGTTCCCAACAAAGATCACTCCTGGACCACCGGCTCCTCTAGAATGTTACCTTGATAACCCTAAGGTCTGCAGGAATGGACTGACCTGTGAACTGGTCTGGTAGCGACTCGGAGGCGCCCTCGATGCCGGTGCTGACGGATACAAACATGGCCTGAACCGCATCATGCAGTGCTTGTCTCTCCAACACTGACCACCGCTGGCCAGCTGGCTCCTCTAGAACCGCGCGTTGGCTAGCCTCACTTAGTAGTCTCTCCAATGCTCCTTAAGGCTGCAAATGGGTTGCTAAGCTGACTAACCCATGAGCTGGTCTTGTAGCGACTCGGAGGCGCCCTCGTTGCCAGTACTGACAAATATAAACGTCTCATGAACCGCTCTCTCACTAGCATCGTCAGCATCACGCGGTGCTTGTCTCTCCAACACTGACCACACCTGGACAGCCGGCTCCTCTGGAACCGCGCATTTGCTAACCGCACTCTGTAGTCTCTCCAATGCTCCTTAAGGCGGCAAATGGGTCGCTAAGCTGACCTAACCATGAGCTGGTCTTGTAGGGACTCGGAGGCGCCCTCGTTGCCAGTACTGACAAATATAAACGTCTCATGAACCGCTCTCTCACTAGCATCGTCAGCATCACGCGGTGCTTGTCTCTCCAACACTGACCACACCTGGACAGCCGGCTCCTCTGGAACCGCGCATTTGCTAACCGCACTCTGTAGTCTCTCCAATGCTCCTTAAGGCGGCAAATGGGTCGCTAAGCTGACCTAACCATGAGCTAGTCTTGTAGGGACTCGGAGGCGCCCTCGTTTCCAGTACTGACAAATATAAACGTCTCATGAACCGCTCTCTCACTAGCATCGTCAGCATCACGCTGTGCTTGTCTCTCCAACACTGACCACACCTGGACAACCGGCTCCTCTAGAACCGCGCCTTGGCTAACCTCACTCTGTAGCCTCTCCAAGGCTCCTTAAGGCTGCAAATGGGTCGCTAAGCTGACTTACCCATAAGCTGGTCTTGTAGCGACTCGGAGGCGCCCTCATTGCCAGTGCTGACCTATATAAACGTCACCTGAACGGGTCTCACACTAGCCTCGTCCGCATCACGCAGTGCTGTCTCTCCAACACTAACCACAGCTGGCCAGCCGGCTCCTCTAGAACCGCGCCTTGGCTAGCCTCACTCTATAGTCTCTCCAAGGCTCCTTAAGGCTGCAAATGGGTCGCTAAGCTGACTTACCCATGAGCTGGTCTTGTAGCGACTCGGAGGCGCCCTCGTTGCCAGTACTGACGGATATAAAGGTGGCCTGGGCTGCCGCGAGTGCCGCTTCGCTAGCTTCGCTCGCCGAGCGCAGTCCTTCGAATGTTGAAGACACCTGGAAGTAATATTCAGAATCCGGAATTATGGTGGCATTTATAAGGTGTCATATGTCACTACGATAGTTCAAAAATGCCACGAAAATTTCGGTGTCTATTCATATGTTAGAGGCAGATGCAGTTATTCTGGATCTTTTCCGCAATTCTGTATACAGCGTGAAAATTACAGACACGGCAGCACGGCACATGCAGTTGCAGTGCGAAAGAAATCTACACAAGAGTCTAAACAATTTTTAGCGCAACAGAAATGTCTAGCTATCATACTTCTTTCTGGCTTGTATTTTTCATGCCACAAATATGCATCTATTAGTATTTACATGTAACCCTGGCAGGTCGTTAAAACACTGGTGATGATCACAGCTACAGTCAATATTAACATTAGTCAGTGACAGTTGTCATTTTATGTATTTAGCATGTAGATGGTGGTTTGAAAAATGATTATTGATTAATAATAAGTTTCTGTCAAAATTACATTTTTGGTACAAGCTTTTATTGCCGACTGTAATTTTCTGTACCATCATCAACTAATCATTGAGACGATTCAAACGGTTAAATACTGAATACCCATGGCCACCTTCTATCTCCATCATCAGATCAGCTTGATGGTACCCTTATATTGAATTGTCATCCAAACTATACTGATACTCAAAATTTCAGCTCTATCAGATAACGGCAAGTGACTGACAAATGGATTGCAAATTTTGACGGACAACTTACATACGAACAGGTCAAGAATATAAAGCTTGTAAAAACGGTCTTAACGCACCGCTTGTCTTTGACGCACGTTCCCTGTTCCCTACAATCCACGATCGCTTTTTTAAAGGCTTTAGCCGTAATTAAATACTGCCTTTCAAATACCCGAATTAACGTTATTATAACTTTTTTTTTCAATTATCTCCCAAGTGGTTAGAGTGGATTTATCCGAGTTTGAAGTTAAGTGACACAATTAACCATTGAAGTTTAAAAGTGGTTGATGTGGTATACCATGGCCTCTTCAACAGTCTCCTACCTCGCTCAATATCTTCTTCTTATCATTAAGCGCTTTCTCATCGTCCTGCAACGCTTTTTCCAGTAGCCTGGCTCGCTTGGCGTGCGTGGAAACTGCCTCCTTTGCGGCCTTGAGCGCAGCTGACGTTCCCGCTTCGGTCTTTTCCAGGCCTGTGAGTTCTTTCTCTAGCTGCTTGAGGTTACTGCCGGCTTGCTGATGGAAAGAGGGTAGATAATTAATTGATTATTGGCATATTTTTATTGAACTCTAAGGTGTAATCATACAAACTTTACCTACATTATTATATTCCTGGAGGCAGCGTGAAATAAATGTTAAACTTTTAGTATTTGTGTAAGCATTTAAAAATAGCCATAGAACATTGTCATAACAAATTGTAAGCCTTCTTTTTTTACAACACGAAAGATTCGGCCTTATCTTGTCTAACTCATTCTGTACAAATTAGATTAGATTTTTTCTGCTCATGCTCGATCTAAGGCTAAGCGCACGACACAATAGGGTAGACACTAAATAAAATAATCAATAATAATGTATTTTCTTGAAAAAAAGATTAAGAATGTTAAATAATCACAAAGTTATGTCTACAAAGTTATGAGAGGGGGCACTTATGTCCCTATCAACAAGGAAATATGCCTAATAACGAAAATCCGATTCAAATATCTCAAAGAATTACGAATCTACAACCGTTTCAACTATCAACCGCCGACGCTGTCCATGAAATGACTGGCTACTTAGTCCAGGAGCTGGATAAGGGTAACCAAACAATAGGCCTTTTTTTGGACCTCGCAAAAACTTTTGACACCGTTTCCATTCCCACCCTATTGCACAAGCTTGAAACCTTAGGTATTAGAGGCACACAGCTTAAATTGTTCACAGATTACCTAGACGGTCGAACGCAGTGCACAAAAATAGATAATGTCTTCAGTTCTGACTTAAAAAATGCCTGTTTTGGGGTCCCACAAGGAAGCATATTAGGCCCAACTCTCTTTTCAATTTATATTAATGACCTTTGCAATCTGAAAATTGACAGCGGCCGAATCATTTCCTACGCTGATGACACTGTCCTACTTTTTTCTGCAATATCGACCGACGAAGTATACCATTATGCACAAAAAGGCTTTAACCTTGTAAATAAGTGGCTTCAGCTTCACCTACTAACCCTCAACCCAGATAAAACGAACTACATAAAATTTTCCATGCGCAAGGCAAATTTACCGCTAGCTAATCAAAAACTGTACACACACAATTGCAATAATAACACCAACATACAATGCACTTGTCCAATTATAGCTATAACTAATCAAATTAAGTACCTAGGAATTATAATTGATGAGTCGCTCTCTTTTAAATATCATGTAGAGGCTTTGTGCAGTAAAGTGCGTAAGTTAATATATGTATTCAAAAAACTTCGCTCTTTTGCGGATGCAATGCTTATAAAACAAGTTTACTTTGCGTTATGCCAGTCTGTATTAACTTACTGCATTTCTTCATGGGGTGGTTTGGCGAAAACAACACTTATCAAACTAGAAAGAGCACAAAGAGCGATTCTGAAAGTCTCTTATTTCCTACCATACCTCTACCCCACTGACCACCTTTATAAAGTATGTGAAGTTCTTACGGTACGGCAGTTATTCATAATGAGTATAGTTTTAAAACAGCACGCCGCAATTCCTTACAGCACAGATTATACTAACAAAAGACGTAAAGATATTGTTTGCCCCCCATATGGTAAGAAAAAACACGCCTTTTCCTCAAGATTTTTTGTTTTCTTGGGCCCATTTATTTATAACAGACTGAATGCTAAACTAGAGCTATATCCGCTAAGCTTCGCAAATTGTAAGAAAAGGCTTCGAGATGCCCTATTAAAATTGTCGTATGATGATACAGAGAAGTTATTGACTGTATTAACTTGATGTTACATAATTGTATCTTTACCTACTGTTTTTATTAGTCAGTTAATTTACATGGTTTACTTAAATAAAAATTGTACTTGTATACTAGTTACCAAGTAATAATGTATTTTTATATTTAGATGAATATTATAATAGACATATCTTTACCTTTTTTGCCTGAACCACAGGGTATCCCTAGCTCAGGCTCCTTTTTATACATATCTAATTGTAATTTTAGTCTATAGTTGTAACATTTGTACAAAAAGTTATTCAATAAATTTATTTGTATTTGTATTTGTTTTAATATTGCTTGTTAGAGAGAAAAAGCTCGCAGTTAGTGACCTCACGATCCTCGAGAGTCATAGTAAATGACTACCGTTTCATATGAAGGTGCGTTTTGCGGAAAAGGGCAAGACCATACCCCTTCTTAAAACTTTGGACACATAATTGTTACTAACAAAAGTATGAAACATAATGTATTATGAAATATATATATATATTTGTTATAAAGTTTAGATTGTTAAACCTCTTGCGTTGCCTTTTTCTCCATTTGTCTACAATTTGATCTTTTTTTGAGAAAATACGACATTATTGATTAATGTATAAGATAACTAACCTAGGATGAGTACATATTACATCTCTGTGGACCCCAGTTGTCTTAAGAGGCTCCCATACGCCAATGACCTTCGATCTGAATCCCTTACGTTTTCTAATGTTTTTTATAGCTTATTATATTAACAACAACGGCTTTAAGCAATATAGTATCCCATATTTACTTCAAACTTCATTGTTTTCGAGATATTTGGCATCAAAGTTGAACAATTTTAGGCCAAAAAACTGGTTTTCTGGCCATAACTTTTGTGTTAATTGGTTTAAAATTAAAACCCTCTACCAGTTTTTAGAGACGTCATAGACGAACCCAAATTTGTAGATTTCGTATATGTTAGATCTTTCACGTCAATAGAGATGCGAAATAAGTGTTTTTTTAGACAATGTTTAAAAAAATCATACAAAATTAAGTATTAATTTGTTTCAAAATCCGGTCAGTCAAAATGGAGATAAAAGATTGAAGAACCGATAGCCGTTTGATTTATGATTCTATCTGTAGTGCAAAAGTAGTAGATACGATTCAAAACTTGTCAAAAATCGATGAAAACCTCGGGTAGCCCCTTAAATAAAGGATTTATTATTACTATTATTTTATTTAGTGTCTATACCCCTATTGTTCACCAGAGCTCCCGAAGATGGTTGACAAAGGTTGTGTTATGGCTCCTGCATTTGTCTCTAGCTGACAACACAACGAATCCTCAAATCAAGTAAAGGGTCGGCAGCGAGCAACCATGTGCGTACGCGCCTTTGCCACGTCGAAGTATAAAAAAAAGCTCACATCTTCAAGCTTCTTGTTAAGCTCGTCCATCTGTTTCTCCAGAGCTTTGGCCGAGTCCTTGTTGCTTGTGATCTCATCCTTCTTAGCTTGAATGTCATCTTGCACCTCGGTCACCTTGTCCTGGGCTTTCTTGAGGTTCTCCTCGGCTGTGACGTATCTGGAAACACATGTATTTTTTTCTTCTTATTTATTTATTGCATACAATTAACACTAACAGTCGAGCCTTACGTGCTAATCGGTGTTGTAATTATTATGCATTATTTATTTTAATATTATTTTAATAAAGTATTCATCATGATAATAGAAAATCTTATGTAAACCTCTGGATTGTAAAAATAATCCAGCACGGCTATCACAAAACGGCGCGCGAGCTCTCTCGATTTTTCTCGCACTAACCGTCTCTCTCTTATTTAGAACACTTAGAACAAGAGATATAGTGCGAGAAAAATCGAGAGTATGTCGCGGCTGTCTCATGATAGACGTGCTGATGTGTGTGTCTGTGTGTGTGTGTGTGTGCGCGCAGTGTAGGTGCACACATGCCTGTTAAGGCGGTGCATTGGAAATTATCGCGTGCTTTGAAACGCCGTTCTGACTAGATAAAGAAACAGTAAGGTCTGATTTTCAGATATATGATTGTTTATCTGATTTTATCGATACATGATTGCTTAAAATTTCCTCGATAGAAAAAAATCCCAAAGTTGGTTCTGTATTTTCCTTTTTTTACTCGGCCTACTTAAACGATACATTATTTTACGACACAATCAAGTTAATTCAATAGTATTTTACCTTATCTTATAATTTCTAAAATCTCACTTTATGAAAATTTAATAAAACTTCACCAAGTTAGGTATTTATCGAAATTTGTCCAAAAAAGCCATTCCCGAAGAGTGTTACATCTCTTTTCCTCGTGCGCGGAAGGCATCAGCGTGTCTCTGTCTAGGGAGCGTGTTCGACTCAAATCAAGGCATCCCCTTAAGACACTTTTTTTTTAAGGACCGCTTTTGCCTAGTTGGTAGTGACCCTGTCTACGAAGCAACATGCCCTGGATTATATGTATACACTCGCCACCGCTGTTTCACCACTGTCTCGACCACAGATATAGGAAACAAGGAGTATTGTTTGTATTGAATATGCCTGTCGCAAGTTCTTGAATTCGTGGTTTCATTTGAAATAAATAGTATTTATAGTATTTACCTGTGAAAAATGATCCCATTGGTGTGGAAATTAATCAAATCACTGCGATGTTTGCAAGTAATTATAGCACAACTCGGCATTTTGGAAAAAACGGAACTTTCTCGGTGGACAACGGACGGTGAACTGGCGGCGGAGTATGCCCAATGAGCTAACATGTACGACACAGCCGCCGGCGGCTTGTCCGCTCTATAGTATTATATGTTCTGAGGTCTCGACCTTCCATACGTACTTGTAGGCTACGTAGAGTCTGCTGACATTCTCCAGCTCCCTGACCACCTTCTGGTACTCCTGGAACTGGGCGCGCTCGTCCTGCAACTTTTGGAGTTTCGGCGCGATGTCTTCGCGTATGATCTGAATAATTACATCAACACTGTGAACCTTTTTACTGCTGTTTATTTTATATGACGGCCTCATCACTTGGTAAGTGGCACCTTGATTTATGTCATTTTTGTGCGTGCCTCACCGGTATGTCTCATACAACAAGTGTGGGAGCCAAGTGAGTTAACCTCCATACGTCTAACCTATCGATTTTTTTTTTTTTTCAATAATGGCTTTTACTCCTTGCTGTTTTAGCAAGGTGGATTTGCCTATAACAGTTTTATGACATATTTACACACGAGGAGAATGTTCGGTTTAATTTTGACTTTTTTGGGGGAAGGATCAGTCTGGAAACCTAAAACAAATAAAAACTATGGACATCACAGACAATCACATGACAGTTACAAACGTTATGAAAAAAGAGCGGGAAAGTGGATGACAGAGTGTTAATCATGCCAACATGACGGATATAGTGGAAAATGTATCATTAGAAATATATTAAAATGAAATAGAAGAGAAATTAGAAATATATTAAATTAAAATGCACAGTGGGGAATGTTTTAAAGTCTAATGTTGTGTACTTGAATATATTTTAAAAGAATAGCAGTTATGGGAGAGTCCATTGAACAAAGAAGCGAGTAGAAATTTGTAGGACGTGGGATTTTCTTTGGTAATACGTCGTACACACAGCAACACACCTAACTAACCATACCGTGAAAACCTAGAACCTTATTACAATGCACTTAAGGTCAGATTAGATTTCCGATGGTCACTTAGCTGTGTTGTCGACCTTTGGTACCGTTTAGTAGCCAAGTTACGTAACTGGCTACGAACAGGGATTTTCGGATTCCCATTTTGTAGCTGGCTACCGGATGGGCCTGCGTAGTACCGTTTGGTAGCCATGTTTTGTAACTGGCTACAAAATGGGAATCCGAAATTCCCTGTCCATAGCCAGTTACGTAATGGGTCTGCGTAGTTCTGTTTGGTAACCAAGTTTTGTAACTGGCTACGAACAGAGAATTTATGATTCCCATTTTGTAGCTGGCTACCGGATGGGCCTGCATAGTTCCGTTTTGTAGCCAAGTTTTGTAACTGGCAACAGAAAGGGAATTTAAAAATTCCCTGTAATGTAACCAGTTACAATACGGGTTTTTTTTTCCTCTTTCGAAGCTGGTTCGAAACCGCGGTTACGAATCGGTAATAGAAAAGTAATGTTTTGAAGCCAGTTACCGAATGGGATTTTCTTCCCGTTTCGAAGCTGGTTTGTAACTGCGGTTATGAATCGGTAATTTAAAATTCCTGTATTGTAACCAGTTACAATACGGGTTTTTTTTTCCTCTTTCGAAGCTGGTTCGTAACCGCGGTTACGAATCGGTAATAGAAAAGTCCCGTTTTGAAGCCAGTTACCGAATGGGATTTTTTTCCCGTTTCGAAGTAGGTTACGAACTTTTAGTTACCAAACGGTACCAAAGGGTTGTCGACTGTACATTGAGTAACTGAACCTGTCGATTTTGTTGCGAAGCGTATGCGTTTGACACTGACGTTTAGTTTTGTAATGGACGTATCCGTCAAAGGAAGATAAAATTTAAAAAAAAACTTTTACAACAATGTTTTGACAGACTTCAAATCAGTAACGAAATTGCTTTAAGATTGCCTATAAAATTTGAAGAATTCCCTCGATTTCTCTAGGATCCCATCATTAGATCCTAACCTGACGACCATGGGACCACCTGGGAAGGTAACCTTTAAATCGAATTTATAAATCGGTCCAGGTGTCTGTGAGTAATCAGAGAACATACATAAAAAATCAAATATTCCATCGAATTAAGAATCCTCCTTTTCTGGAATCGGTCAAAAACAGTCGAATTTAAAATTTCGTGAGACATGTTGAAATAATGCTAATAAACGAACAATGGTAATATGCTAATAATGCTACAGTAGTACCGCAAATATAAGTTACAACGATGTACCTGCGCACAAAGCATTTTTTGAAAACATTTTAACCAATCTCAAGGCAGCGCGTTTGCGCGGGTAAAATCTTCAACGCCCATTGGCCAAAATTATGCGCGCGTCACCGGCAGCTCCGCCGCACGCCATTTAATCTGGCGCCATGAGCGGGAATGCACGAGTTCACCTGTCATTGCATATTGTACCTTACGTATAGTGCAACAAGGTCTTTATTGAAATGGTCATATGTTCGATTTCATTCGGTACTTGTCAGCACTCGTCGGCGTGGACGAAGATTGCCGATGTAACTTATATTTCTGGTAACTACTACTGTAATGCTTTTTTGGTTGAAAGTGCTGATACAATTTGTTTATAGCTGCTCGCTAGTCTCGCTACACTCACATCATTGAGTTCTCTCAGTTTGGCATCCTTCTTCTCAATAGTCTTCTGTGCGGCTTGCTTCTTGGCTTCGTACATGCGAGTGCCAGCCGCCTCCTCTACCATTGATAAGATCTGTAATATCAAGATTGTGTCTCAAGAGGGAAAAAAAATACGGCTACATTAAATCCTGAGTAAAGCGAAAGAATTTGACGCCTGATACAAAAGGAATATTTTGTCAGTTGCCTAAATAACCATGTATACGGAACGGAATAAAGGCTTATTATTATATTTTATTATTGTACTAGCTTCCGCCCGCGACTTCGTCTGCGTGGACCCGGGATAAAAACTATCCTATATTTTAATCCAGGCTATAAACTATCATTGTGCAAAATTGTATGCAAATCAGTTTAGCCGTTTAAGCGTGATTGAGTAACAAACATTCAAACATCTAAACATCCAAACTTTCTCATTTATAATATTAGTAGGATTGATATCATCATCCTCTTAGCTTGGGAATAACAGTTGTTCCCTAAACGAGCCCAGGATCCGCTTTGACACATATAATGTTAGTAGAATTGATATAAGCTGCGAACGAATTTGAGCGGCTCAGCCTGAGGCATGCTCGCCCCGCGCGGCGAGCTGCTCGCGCGCCAATGTGGTGCATATAAGCATGCGCAGGCGAGTCAGCGCGCTCGCGGCGAGCCGACATTGTGCGTCGTTCAAAATGGCGTCGGACACGATGACAGTCGCGGCTGCGTTTATCGTAATACACAGAATTATTACCAAAAAGAAGAGGAAATCGCCTTGGTGGTGGATGAAACAGTTGTACAAAAATCGTAATTAATGTGGTGCACATTTACTTTACCATATTACATCGGTCTGTCCGCGGCACGCTCGGATACACGTCCAATTTACGCGAGGCACGCACACTGAGGCGCCTTTGAGCACGGTCAAAAGACGGCTCTAGACGGCTCTCCGCGCGCCCCTCGCGCGATGCTCGCGCACAGCGCGTAAGCGCGTACGAATTAGAGCAAAATAGGTGAGCCGTGCGTGTCTCAACCCGAGGCTGCTCTAATTCGTACGCACCTTAAAGTATATTATTATTTACCTCTGGTGGCTTCATGTTGAGCACTTTGGTGATGCGGCCCTGCATGATGAGGAAGTGCGGGTTGTTGACGTTGAGCTGCACCGAGCAGAACAGGTCGCTGACACGCTTGTTCTGGACGTTGATGCCGTTGATGAGGTACTTGTTCTTACCGCCCATCACCACCTGGCAGTAAATAAGCGTTTATTGTTTATTTGAACATAAAATATAATTATGATCTAGAGAAACAAATAATTCTTGTTCTGTGGAAGGCGAACGCGCTGCGCTAGAAGATTCCAGTGCGCTGGGCTGGTGCAGTTAAGGCTGTGCATTGGAAAATATCGCGTGCTTTGCCGTTCTGACTAGATTAAGAAACAATAAGGTCTGATTTTCGGATATATGATTCTTGACTATATGATTGTTTATCTGATTTGATAGATACATGATTGCTTAAAATTTCCTTGTTAGAAAAGAAATCCAAAGTTGGGTCTGTATTTTGCTTTTTTTACTCAGCCTACTAAAACTATACATTAATTTAGGACACAATCAAGTTAATACTATAGTAGTTTATTTCATCTAAAATCTCACTTGATGAAATTTAAATAAAACTTCACTAAGTTAGGTATTTATCGAAATTTGTCCAAAAAAGCCATTCCCGAAGAGTGTTACATCTCTTTTTCTCGTGAGCGGAAGGCATCTCTATCTACTTAGGGGGCGTGTTCGACTCAAATGAAGGCATCCCCTTAAGAGGGCTGCAAAATGCGGTCTTTCTCATGCAGTCCACTTGACGAGGAACCAAACCCCATGGAGGGCTATAGCATGCGGTCACGATCCTCTGTCATGAGGGACCAACTAAGAAGAAGAAGAAGAGAGAAGTTATAAACCTGCTGTAGAGCTGTAGTGTACTTGGGCACTTGGGCACTTACAAAAAAACACTACCAGAAACTTGCTACATGGAAAGGAGCGTGCTAAATATAAAACTTAAAGACCAAGTTAAATTATCCATAATAAAAGCCAAATCAAAGAACAAACAAATCGGGGAGATCGTGAAACAAAAAAAGTGGCGCTGGACAGACATGATCAGACAAAACCTAGATAAATGGACAAAACAAGTAGTTGAGTGGTATCCAAGAGGAACTAAAAGGAAAAGAGGAAGACCAATTCCAAGATGGTCAGATGACCTTAAAAGAAATGGTGGAGGAGTGTGGATGCGGGACGCGAGGGATCGCAAGGTGTGGAAAGCTTTGGAACAGGCCTTTATCGGAGGACAAGTTGAGGTTGTCGATGGAAAGAAGGAAACGCAGTAAATAATAAGTTGTATTTTTAAGTAGTATTTGTAAACCTCAGCAATAAAGGCTATTTTATTTTATTTTATTTTATTTAGAGCTGTAGTGGAAAGATTTAAATTTTTGTTTTAAAATAGAAAAGTAGTGAAGAATTAAATACATTTAGATACATACACAAATCGCAAAGTCGAACATCATCAAGATTTTCATAAATTAAAGTTCGACTGAGGCCTATGCTGTAAAGCAAGACCAAATGGACACAGAATAGAAACACATATTGTAAAACACTTATTATATTTAAGTTTGGTTGAATAAAGGCTATATTATTATTATTATTAGGTTGAATAGGGGGCCTAGCAGAGAATGTCAATCAGCTGATATGATGATAATAACAAAGAACACACTTAATCAAGTACGAAAATTCCGACAATCCATACTAATATTATAAATGCGAAAGTGTATGTTTTTGTTTGTTTGTTTGTCCGTCTTTCACGGCAAAACAGAGCAACAAATTGACGTGATTTTTTAAGTGGAGATAGTTGAAGGGACGGAGAGTAACATAGGATAGTTTTTATCCCCGTAATCATCCCCTAAGGGGGTGAAATGGGGGGGTATAAGTTTGTATGGAGCTGCGATATAAACGAGTTCCACGCGGACGGAGTCGCGGGCAGAAGCTAGTTTTTTATAACACACAACTTAAAAGAATGATTAATATCAAAATGCTACTACACAGTCAATGATGATTTAAATGCGTCAGTTTTATAAATTTTATTGGTATTTAATTATTTTCACTGCACATAAATTATATGCACCCTGGTCGGCTGACATGAATTTTTCAGGGCAAACCTCAGGGGACCCCAAAGCTGGTTCTTACCTCGCGCAGAGCATTTCTCTGGCTTTACAAAAAGGTAATGCGGCCAGCGTATTGGGAACCCTGTCACAGGCGGACCTTTTGGATGGTATTTTCTCTTTATAGTGGGGTCTTAGTATGTAGGTTATTTTGTTATTTATTCGTTTTGTTATTTTAATATTATAATGTACAGCCCAATAATCCGCGTCCATACTGTACATGGATTATCAGGCTGTACATTATTATTGGGCCGTGCATTATCACCCTGAGCAAACTTGGTCCGGGGCAATAATTGGAAGCCACTTTTGTCCGGGCTGATAATGCACGACCGAATAATCCGAGTCCACAAACAGTGGACGCGGATTATCAGGCTGTACATTATTGGGCCGTGCATTATTGGCTCCCTTTAAAACTACGCAATGGATATTGATGCGGTTTGTTTTAATAGATAGAGTCATTCAAGAGGAAGGTTTATATCAGGGGTCGGCTAGTAGTTTTGAGTGCGGTCCGAAAATTGTTTAAAAAAAATATTAAGGTCCAAAAAAAAAACTGATAATGATTATATAAGTAACATTTTTTTACTTCTTTAAAATTAATGAATATGCCGGTCAGTAGGTATGTTAACAATATTTGGCGGTCCGCGGTTCGACCTTCCGCGGTCCGCCTGTTGCGGACCCTTGGTATATATGTATAATATAGTACCTACCCGTGCGAAGCCGGGGCGGGTCGCTAGTTTATTATATTCTATTCTATTGACAAGTTATTATCACACTTGATTCAATTTATGCAATTAATGATCATCATTTTGACGACCGGTTAGTCTAGTGGGACGCTGCCTACGAAGCTGAAGGTCCTGGGTTCGAATCCCGGTAAGGGCAAATATTTGTGTGATGAGCATGAATATTTGTTTCTGAGTCATGGATGTTTTCTATGTATTTAAGTATTTCTATCTATTAAATATATCGTCGTCTAGTACCCATAACACAAGCCTTATTGAGCTTACTATGGGGCTAGTTTGATATGTGTAAGATTGTCCCCTAATATTTATTTATTATTTATTTATTTATCATCATCCTCCTAGCGTTATTCCCGGTAATGACCCTAACGGCCCCCCCACACTACCGGCGTCTTATGAACGTTCTCATACAACGACGCGGCCTCGACGCAACGCACAATTTTGTATGAGAACGTTCACAAGACGCCGGTAGTGTGGGGGGGGGCCCTAACAGGGTGTCATGTACCTACTAATCTATTTATTGTAACACCTGTATTTGATGAACATGACAGCTCTCTCTCTCTCTCCTTGGCAATTATTATTCCCATCTGATGGTGGGGTCTGCCTTCTTCGTTTTCTCTTTCCACTTCGCTCTATTTGATGAACATGACAGCAACAAAGAAATATGAATTTGAATATGGTGTTGAGCTTGAAATTTGGATGAACATGCCCCCTTCCCTGCCCACTTCCCTGCTCACTTTGGCTGAGTGTAAATGAGGTATATGATCATGATAATTAACATTTGTTCTTAGGTTTTCAGGCTACCTATGATTATTACTGTTGATCTCGACCTAGAGGATAAGAGAAGAGGCTTGACACATACAGACTGTTATGAAGATCCATTTAAATAAGAAAATAGAAAAATAATGTTTCTGGTATCAGTAGGTATCCCAGATGGCGGGTCTTCACAACACAAAAACATCACAACACGTTATAATGAATACTTACGTTAGATAGATTAGTGATTCCAAGCACAAAACATATAGAATCCAAGATATTCGACTTCCCAGTGCCGTTCAGGCCCGTGATAGCGTTGAATTCGGGATCAAAACCGGTGATTTCCACACGATTCCCGTAGGACTTGAACCCGTCCAGCACGATAGACTTGATGTACATTTTGCTGCTAACATACACATCGAATTAGCTAATTCTAGCGTAGCATTTGTTTTATTGAGAAAACGCGAAATCCATCCAAAGCGGGAACCGTTGGTGTTTGACAATTTGATTTGACAAAGAATTTGACAGTTGTCTATTGTCGGTTTGGGGTACGTTCCGATACAATATATTTGAAAGGAAAATCGAAGTTCTGCCTTTATTTGCACAGCATTACTGGAATAAACTGATATTTTCATACATTTTTCGCATTCAAATGAGTCTTTTTGTATCTTTCATGCCATCACTCAACTAATACAAGGCATAGTTGCAAATTGCACGCACCATGCAACGTCAAAAGGGCCACGGGCGTTTCACTCAGAACATTTCTATCTTCATATGAAAAACACTCTTGAAAATAGTTATTACACAACTATAGAGATGGCAGTATTATCAATTTTCAAACGAACGTCAATCATGAATTTTTACTCTGTTTCAACACTTTCAACTTGACAGCAAAGTGACGTTTTGTATATTTTCGGTTTTTATTTCAATAATTATCGAGTGTATTATTTTAAAACCGAATGAAGAGATGTAATAATCATGGCTGCAGAACGAAAATGTTGTGTTACGAGTTGTGGGAAACAACGTTAGTAACTTTTTAGTTATTTTTATCACATTACCCTATTTGGCTGTAACTAAAGGCTCCATTCTGCATATGCGTTGGAATGCGATAAAGTATGTCTAGTTAAGTTATTTTGACTAGTAATATTGCCTTTTAACGGAATAAATATTTTGATTTTGATTTAAGCAGTAAGAACTAGCCTCTCTCCTCGTTCCCGTTCGCGTGGAACTCGTTTATATCGTAGCTCCATGCAAAACAAAAATTCATTCCCCATTTATCTCCTTAGGGGATGATTTCTGGGATAGAAACTATCCTATGTCCTTCTCCAGAACTCAAGCTATCTCTGTACCAAATTTCATCTAAATCGTTTCAGCGGTTACCTTAATATGTTACCTGGATAGGTAACAGACGTACAGAAGGACAGACAGACACACATTCGCATTTATAATATTAGTATGGATGGATGACCGGTTTAGTATGGATAGTATGGATGGATATAGATGTCTATCAAGAAAGTTCCACAGGAGAAAGGTTTTTTGAAATCGGATCGGATATCTTTATTATTATTATTCTCTTTATTTTAATTTCGTCTTAGACTAGGTTTTTACAATAATTATATCTAAAAAGTAAAATATAAAACTATACATACAAAACAAAAAATCATTATAAAAACCTAACCTAGGGTGCAGCCGGTAGCGAGGCGCGGCCTAAGCTACCGGCGGTCAGGGCGACAGAGACAGGAACCTCCTGACTATACGCGCAGTATCCAGGAGTACCGCCTCTTATTATTATTATTATTATGTATTTCTTTCCCGCTCACGGGACCTTTGGGAGGCGTGCGTGGAGCTAGGTACCTACAAAGTACCAACTGAGCCAACACGTAGAGGCCCTTTTGACAATTTAATGAAATGCAAGATGTACACCGAGCGGATGCTGTCCCTGCCCGTGTCATGGGACGCACACAGAGACAGCACCCGCTGGGGTGTATAGGGCCTATTGATGGTTGATGGAATCTAAATGAAACGGGTTATTTAAAATGATGGACTAGTGGCTGGGCTATTGGATGAAACATCGGACGCCTGCCTAATACAACTGTCTCATTTTTTATCTCAGGCAGATGGTGACTCGCCAACTACTAGATGGGCCCCTATTAACCCTTATCTTGGCACGGTGAAAAAAATCTTTTATCTAAGTATTTTTTTGCATTTTTACAATAAAATTGTACTTTCAAATGTCACAAAAATATAAAAAAAAAAAAAGTTCACATTTTTGGAATATTGTATGTATCATATTTGATACATTGCCAATGCTGCATCACTTTAAAGCAATGCTTTGTTTAATAATATCTTATAAGTATTCAATGAAATTAATTATAAAAAATTAAAATTTTGATATTTTATGCAAATTCATTTAAAATTGTAACATTCGTAAGTAAAATTTTAATTAATTCTCATTTTTTTCCTCATACATGATGCCATATTGGCTAAAGTGCATTAGAAAGTCGGTTATAAAATTAATCAAATTTAAAAAATACGAAAAAAAAATCAAGGTCAAAATTCCCAAAACTGTTAACTAAAGTAATTTGCAATTTGACTAGGTTTTATTTTATTTTTACTTTGGACAGTGCGCCTTATTGTGGACTCGCAACGCGGTTCATTTTCGGAAAGCGGGACTTGTACTCGATCAATCTAATTTTTGCAGTATTGTTGGATTTTTAGTATAGCAGTGTTGGCTTATTAGATATGAACCAAGCATTATTCTCACAATAACAAGCATTTGCAACCATAATATCATATATGCATGTAAGCTAGTGAGCTATACCTTGTTGTTGAGGTGTTGGCATTGTATTCAATGTGATACAACTTAACTTCTTTGACGGATTGGTAATGTATCAAATACAATACACAACATCTTTTCATGTTTTACGCAAAACATAATGTAAAAAAGAACGATATATGTCCATCACATCCCATGCTAGTTTATAATAATTATGTTTTTTAGTCAGAGGATGTAAAGATTTAACCAAAATACCAAATAACAGCGGCAGAAAAATCATTCAGCGTTTTCTTATAATATTTTTGACCAATTATAACCATATTATTAGACATTTGGATGCTTTCAATTTTATTTTAAAAGTTATTGTTTTCTATTTTATTTCACTCTATTTATACAAATGTTTAATGAGGAAGTACGGTTGCAATATTTTTTTATTTCTTATGTTTCACGGGTGATACAATGCCAAGAAAAGGGTTAATAGCGACATTAAAAAATGGCCTAAGGGCAACACCGGTCAGAGAGCTGGGGGGTACTGAGGTGGCACTGGACTTTAAACATAGGTATAGCCAACTCGCCACTTAGGTGTCCACATCAACCCTCGAGCAACAGCTCTTGCGACTCCACTCTGGACGGCCAGTAAAGGTGTTATAGTAGCATCACTAGTGGAGGGGGACATCCCTACGGAGCGCGCGTGGGCGGTGGGTGTTATCTGTGGCACCGATCTGTGCTAATGTGATCTGTAAGTCTTAATTAAATAAAGCATTGTTCCTGATATCATTGTGTATCAATTAGCTACCATTACATGGTGGCAGCGGTTAGTCTCCGAAAATGCCGCCGAAGGAGGACGAAGGAGGTTCGAAATACCAACCTCAAAATCAAGCAGAGAAACTTGAGACCAAACTGGAACTCTCGAAGGGTCTGCCGGTGCACATAAGGAGTCCAGGGGAGTTCGACTTTCGCCCAGAAGGATGGGAAGCTTGGCTAAAACGTTTCCAAAGATACCTGGTGATTAGCGGTCAAGGGGATCAACCAGATCATATTAAGATAGACCTGTTCCTGTATACTCTCGGCGATCGGGCGGAGCAGTTGGCCAAACAGCTAAAAGTTAGCGATTGTGAAAACTACACAGAGGTTGTGGATGCGTTCCAAAATTATTTCGCGCCCAAAAGGAACATTATCTATGATAGGTATAAATTTAACATAAGGGCGCAAAAAGAAGGCGAATCGGTTACAGATTATGTCCAGGAGCTGCACAAGCTAGCAGAACCGTGCCGGTACGGCGAGCTGCGGGACGAGCTCATAAGGGACAGGTTGGTGGTTGGACTATTGGACAAGAAGACTAGTGAACGGCTAACCTTAATGGCTAATCTCAAATTAGAAGAGGCAGTGAACTTGGCCAGGCAGGCCGAGGAGCAGAAGGAAGAAGCCAAGATGTTGTGGAGTCAAGAACTGGAAGTCAACAGAATTAAATCTTTTCAAAATAAAATAAGGAAGAAGTGTGGTCGATGTGCCAGATTTCATTTGGAGAATGAGTGTCCAGCAGCAAAATTACAATGTCTGAAGTGTGGCAGGACAGGACACTACGCAAGGTGCTGCAAGGACTGGAAGAAATTGAATCATGTGGAAGCTGGAGAAGAGTTTAAAATTGAGGTTGAGGTAGGCATAAGCAATAATGTTATGCACAGACATAAGTTTCTGATTGACACAGGCGCAGATATTGTTGCATTACCACCAAGTATTATACATAATGAGGCTAGTAAGAAAATTTACAATTGTGCGGAGGTTATTCGAGGGCCTGATGGTAAAGCATTGGAGGTTATAGGGGCTATTTATGTTGAGCTATGGTACAAGGCAGGCGTATATAGAGGTAAAGCCTATGTTATTAGAAACCTACAAGTACCTATTCTAGGGAAACCTGCCATTAGACAAATGCAATTACTAAAAATCTGTTGTATGAGTCAAAATAGGGATCAGCTCAAGCAGGGTTTGAACGATGAGAACAATGAGGCGAATGAAGCTGTAAATATAGAGAAAGAATTCCCAAAAATATTTGATGATTTAGGTGTGTTTAGGGACAGTTTTACTGTGAAATTAGTCGACAATCCTACTCCATTTGTGCAAACAGTCCCTCGAGGAGTGTCCCTTCCATTATTGCCTAAAGTCAAGGATGAGCTCAATAGATTAGTAAGCATGGGAGTTTTAGTTCCTGTAGAAGAACCTACTATGTATGTTTCCCCTATTGTTGTGGTTCCTAAAGGTGTGAATGGAGTTCGTATTTGTGGAGATTACACTCAAGTAAATAAAAATATTCTGAGACCCATTTTCCCCATAGCCAAAGTAGAAAATACATTGGCTAGATTAAAAGAAGCTACATTTTTCTCTAAAATAGATGCTACATCTGGGTTTTATCAGATAAAACTTGATCCAGAGTCTCGGAAGCTCACAACCATCCTAACCCCGTTTGGTAGGTATATGTATAATCGTTTGCCAATGGGATTAAACTGTGCACCAGAATATTTTGCAATGAAATTTTATAACTTGTTCTGTGATTTGGAAGGTGTAGTAGTTCACATTGATGACATATTAATATACACAAAGGATCAAAATAGTCACAACAAATTGTTAAGGGAAGTTTTAAGTAGGCTTACCAAAGAAGGGTTAACTATTAACAAGGAAAAATGTATGTTTAATGTATCAGAGATTAGTTACTTGGGCCATATCATCAATGCACAGGGCATATCACTAGACCCTAACAGAGTAGAAATTATATTCTTATTCAGTTCGTAGTAATAACCTGAAGAAGCGTGTAGTCTTCGCCTTAAACGTCGCGATTTCATAGTCTAAAAACTAGATAAAAAAAAAAAAAAATACACAGCCCTAGCAACACTACCAGATGTCAACTTCATTAAGTGTTTTCGCGCCGAAAACGTATCGTCGTGTCACGAAGGAAAAATGTTTTTTAAGTGAAATTTTAGTTTTTTCAAGATCTTTTCAGGTACCCAAATGGGTGAACAAAAACAGAGAAGCAAGAATGTGAAAGAGTCGTTTGATTTACGAGCATTTAATATGAAAATCATTGATTTGAAATTGCCAATGGTAGTTTAGTTTATAAGAGGACATTATCATGTTGATAAGGTGTCACCTATTCCGTTGGAATGTAAGATATATCAAATCGGGATTCTAAGATTATTATATTTATTATAATGACACTGAAAGTTGGTCATATATACTTATGTAAGTACAAAAAATTTTTTGATGCTACAAATTGACTTCTACCGCGGGTGGAAGTTGATATATATTACAATTAATATACGAATATTAATAATAACATGATATGTTTATGTTTTTTCCGTTGGAAAGTTACTCTGAACAGTTGGGTGTTGTCCCAGTGGAGTGGACTGAGTATGGCATACGAATCTTTACAATTACATCTCTGTAAGCCTCCGGTGACTTTAATTTGCACTATACTGCTAAGTTAAGACAAACTTCAGCCTTATATCCAGTAATGCATGATAAGACAGTGTCTAGTGGATATAGGAAAACACTAGAAAATAAAGATAAATCCGAAATCTTTTCAGTATTACCGAAAGTATCCGCCACAAAGGGAAGCTTTAATTTGTTCTTTAATTCAGAAGGTCGTTTAATACTTAAATAAGAACAGCCTCAAGATATCACAACTCTAAAGTGGGATCCACTTTTAAGCTCCAACAATTAAACAGGATGACCCACTTGGCTAGGAGGTCTATGTCCGGCAGTGGAAGTTTTCCAGCCGATATGATGAGCAGAGCTACTACTACAGATTTTCACATGCAAAGCAGCAGAGCTGGGCATAAGTCTGAAAATACATACCATAAATACTGAACTTATCAGTTTTCACCACAATCAAGCACATTTTTCTAAAAATTGTTTGTTCAATATTTGAACAAGTCATTTGTCACAAGTCTAACAATAAAGCCAAAATGTATATCTTATCATAGTTATCATGAAAGAAATATATCTCTCAATGGAAGAGTCCCAATATCAGATATACCTAGATGGTACATTCAGGACAAAGATTATAAATTTACAGGGGGCAGAAAACCCCGGCAAAATCATGAAATCTTTCAATGGAAGTCTCCGAACATCGGTAATATTCCTTTATTATTCTTAGAGTATTCAGAACAAAGATTATACATGTTCAGGGGTCAAAAAACCCCAGGCAAGATGGAATATAGACAATGATAACTGTCTGACTTGAGTCTGATATGGGAACTTGTACTAAACTTCTTTTAAAGCTTGCAACTAAAATACTGGTATGTATTAAACATTGTTTATTGTTTAACAATGAAATCATTTATTATAATATAATGGATAGTAGATTCTATCCTATTTACAAGGAGAATACAAAGTACTCCTTCACTAATATTCGTTATTAAAGAATAATTTGCCAACTAAGTAAAAGGCAACTTTTCACTCTTAATTCTCAAACTTGTACCAATATGTGGTATACAACGATTAACCTGATTATGACCACTCACTATTCCTCTAGTTTTTTGCTGGAAAAAATAGACTACACAAGTCTATGATTATTAGCTATGGTGTGAAGAGTAATATTTATACTTTAAAGACAGTTCTTATCACCTCTTTCCTAGAAAGAATGTGGCTGGGGAAAGAAAAATTATAAATAATAATAGGTACATAATCATGCCATTCAAATGGCTTATAAATGAGTCATATCGAGAATCAGACTCAGATTTTCATATATTTTTTATTAATTACTTTGTGGTTATACTTACTTAATAACTTTGTTATAAATATTATGTTATTCTGGAGTCATTATATCAATACAGACAGGACAGGTTAACAACTATGTCTACCGTCCTTTCCAGAAACATGATTCTGAGCCTATAATGGTCAGTATGGAATAAAGATATAGTTTTTACTTAGGTCTTTTATGGAAGTAATAATAACTAGTTTTTTGTTTTGGTTTTCTACCTACAACTAACTAATATAGACAAAATAATTTGGAAGAAGAATAAACACAAATCAAGATGGAAGTAATGTGGTTGATTATTTTAGTAAAGTAATTACTTCACATAAATATGGTATTATATTTTAACATACAGATATTTACGGTTTTTTTAATAAAAAAATATGAGGCTAAGTACCTACCTATTAGGTAAAGTGTACCCTGTGTTAAACAGTAACCTAAAAGGTTCATTTGGTCTGATTGGGAACGCAAACGAAATTTTTGCGGGATGTGTCAGGTCTTCTTAATTTTTTGAAGAACAAAATAAATGAATTATCTATGCAATATGGGTACACAAAATCAATATTTATTGTTTAGGCAGTTTGCTTTACTCTATATACTAAATGAATTTATGCATCAGGTACCTAAATCACAATCAATGCAATTATTTACCTAGTCAGGGCAAAATAAAATTACATTGGATATTGGTATCATACATTAAATCGGATGCAAGTTTGCATTCTTAAATATATATATATAAAATTGGATATAAAATTATTATAATGCAGATTGTTTCTGGGGATATATTATAAATAATATAACATATACTTATATTATATGTTGCTTTAATAGATTGCCATCTTTCCATATATTTTATTTTATTTTATCCTTATTAGTCTTATGAAGTAGGTAAACTGGATGTTTTTGTCCTGGTGATATTTTGATCACCTCAATCTTATTAGATTAGATAACAACCTTTGAAATAAATCAAAGTATCGTACTTACGGTCATTTTGGATGTTCAGAACTCTGCACAAGGGCACATAAAGCATTAAAAATGAGATATTTTGTGAGGTGGCATCACAGTTACCTAAAAATACTAGAAGACAATGTAAGAGTCCATATGCTTTATAGTTAATATAAAAATAGTGATACAATATACTTACTTACACATACAGTCAATATCAAGATAATTATATAGGTATATTTACCAATTTTCAAGACCAGTTCTAGCTTAATTCGAGTTAAACTGTATGATTAATGGCTTCGAGCAAAGGAAGCACGGTTTTTTCGGGCATACCTGTGCCTTTCCTTGACTTGGCCGCGGCACATCCGTGTCCACACATATTTATTCCAACGATTATTCCTATTATCCCAATAATATATTTTTTTCCAGCTAACTTTTGAGCGTCGGATTGGAATAATCAGCAACCATACGGAAATATTATTCTGCTGTTAGAACTGAACTCTGATAACAGTTAATTGGATCATATCTTACACTGAAGATTATAAGATATGATCGGTTGATGATATTTCCAACCCGACCATAACCTTTAAAATGTTTCTTAAATCCCCTTGAGTGCTTGATAAGAAAGCAATAATAGATCGCCAAAAGGAAGACTGGACTGATTCGAATTTATTGGGTGAATGATTTTTATAGGTTTATGCCCGCCAAACTTAGGGTTTTTTGTTGTCATTTTTTACCCGTTAGCTTTTATGAGCCATTTTATTTTTTAGTTAGGTATATTTGTATGTTAAAGTCCATGTAAACATACGAAACTCTGTTAGATTGTCTCCTAGGGGAAGAGGGACATAATAACTAACGATTAACAACTCGAAATAGTGATTAACCAAAATAAATTACATTTAAGAGGATTATTGCTATGGGGTTGTACAGTCACTAATACATAGTAAGATCTTTAGGGCTCAGATCACCTATCCTAAAGAATGAACGTATCCTTACGTCATAAACGGTTGCAAGATAGGTATTTTCGATTAATTTTCTTCAATGCCTCTTCTAAACAGACTCAGGACGGGCAAACAAATTGTAAATAATAGTGTGAATATGGCACCGTTTCCTACTAACATGACTCACTATAAATATAGAACTTATAGAGATCTCACTGGTCTTACATGATAGCATATTAAGAAAACTGTAAGGCGTAATTTCATATTGGAAAATGCCGATAGCATTTAAAACTTGATATTACCTATTGTTGTATTTATGTCCATACCAATATACCTATTTATAACATAAATTTTACTCGTCAGCATATTATATAAATTCCTTATTTTATCAGAATGCTAGTCTACAGCTTCGTAGCTGTAGTGTACATTATATTTTTGTCATAGGTAACCATTACAAATAAGATGGTACACACATCACCATCAGAAGCATATGGTAAGACTGATGAGCGCAGGCCTCCTCCGCTGGATGAGGGGACCCATTTTCTTTGGGTTTTTTTTCAGTACCTAATCTCGTATTCTTATGAAAACGTTTAAATTTTGTATAGGAACAAGTACAAAATGGTATAACAGTGTTTTTTAATTCCTCTAAACATCTACAGGTTATTACTACGAACTGAATAAGAATATAATTACAGGATTAAACGAACTTACCTGAAGTGAAGTTCTATCCTGATTATATGAATTATTCAGTTCGTAGTAGGAATTTCCCTCCCTCCCAAACATTACCATGATACATGTTAATATTTCCCTTATTGGTTTCTTTATTTAGCTCTAAACTTAATGAAGTTGACATCTGGTAGTGTTGCTAGGGCTGTGTATTTTATTTTTTTTATCTAGTTTTTAGACTATGAAATCGCGACGTTTAAGGCGAAGACTACACGCTTCTTCTCTCTCTATAAACTATGTGGGTAGGTTTATTCCTGATAAAACAGATATTCTGGAGCCATTAAATGAATTATTAAAGGAAGGAATACCCTTTTTATGGGATAGTCAACAAGAGCAGGCTTTTACAACAATAAAGGAACTGATTTTATTAGCACCTACTTTATGTCATTATGATCCAAGCAAGCAAATCATAATTTCAGCTGACAGCAGTTCTTATGGCCTAGGGGCGGTGATGATGCAACAAAATGAGGATGGTAGCAGGGCAATAGTTTCTTATGCTAGTAGAACACTCAATAGCTCAGAAAAAAACTATGCTCAAATTGAGAAGGAGGCATTGGCTTTGACGTGGGCTTTGCATAGATTTAAGGACTTTGTCATTGGCATAGATATTATTTTAGAAACTGATCACAAGCCCCTGCTCCAGATCTTGCAAACTAAGCCATTAGACGATTTAACTCCACGGTTGTTAAGATTTAGGTTACAAATCATGAGATATTCCTACAAAATTGTTTACGTTCCAGGAAAGAAATTAGTGGTTGCGGATGCCTTATCCAGAGCGCCTCTTCTTCACACTGAACCAGAAACTGTTGATGTCACCATTCATTGTTTAAATTCGGAAGCAAAGGTTAGTTCTAAATTGAATAAAGTGAAAGAGGAGCAATTAAAGTGTAAAGTTTGCCATTTACTGAAAGAATATACTTTAAAAAAATGGCCTCTTAATAATAAAATTCCTAAGGAAATGCTCATGTATCATCAGTATCGATTCAATTTTACTGTTCTTGATGGGTTCTTGCTGTATAATAATAGATTGGTTATTCCAGCCAGTTTACAAAAACAAACTTTGCTTGATATTCATGAAGGTCATTTGGGAGTAACAAAATGCAGAGAAAGAGCTAAACAATCCGTTTGGTGGTTAGGGTTGTCTACGCAGATAAAGAACTTGATAGAAAATTGTCCAAAATGTGTACAAGAAAGAGTGAACATTAGAGAGCCATTAAAATTGGAAGAGATGCCAAGTAGAGCATGGCAACAAGTTGGTATTGATTTGTTCAAATTTAAGGGTAATTGGTATGCTGTAATTATTGATTACTATTCCAGATATATAGATTTCAAAAAACTGCAGGACATGTCTGAAAATGCTGTAATTAACTTCTGTAGTGAAACTTTTGCAAGATTTGGTTCACCGGATGTAGTACGGACTGACTGTGGAACCCAGTTTAAAAGCAAGTTTACAGAATTTGCTAAAAAATACAATTTCCATCATATAACTAGTAGTCCCTACTACTCCCAAAGCAATGGGTGCGCAGAGGCAGGTGTAAAAATAGCAAAATCTCTATTGGCAAAGAATGATGATGTGTATTTGGCATTGATGGTTTATAGAAACACCCCGTTGGAATGTGGTTATAGTCCAAATGAACTGGTATTTAATAGGAAAATCAAAGACATTCTGCCTGTGTATCCATGTAAGTTAAGGGAAGTGACTGATGCTCATGATGATTTTTATGTAAAAAGAGAACAGTTCAGGACTAAAATGGCAGAAAACTATAATAAGAGACATAGAGTAGTAAAGTTAAGAGACTTAGGACAGGGAGATAAGGTTTGGGTGGTTGATTTAAGAAAATATGGTGTGGTTGTCAGAAAGGCTAAGGAACCAAGATCCTATTTTGTTCAAGTGGGAGGTTTCACATATAGAAGGAATAGATGGCATCTGGTCCCTGCACCTTTCTTACAATCAACAATGCAACAAAAGGAACAGGTTAATGATAGTTTCATAGATTATAGAAGTTTAAATACAAAGGATGATTGTAAAAACAATGTAGAACAGAATATTAATGATAATTGTGTAGAACTTGCAAGTGATGATGAAAATGTATCAGAAACAGCTCATGAGAATATTGAACCTACTAGCAATATTTCCGAGGTGGTACGTAGACCGCAACGGGTCAGGACCCAACCAGGGTGGTTAAATGACTATGAGCTAGGTATGTTAAAAATATATATATAGTTCTTATGAGGGAGGATGTTATAGTAGCATCACTAGTGGAGGGGGACATCCCTACGGAGCGCGCGTGGGCGGTGGGTGTTATCTGTGGCACCGATCTGTGCTAATGTGATCTGTAAGTCTTAATTAAATAAAGCATTGTTCCTGATATCATTGTGTATCAATTAGCTACCATTACAAAAGGCAAGCCAAAGGCAGGGGGCCTGTCCAACCATCCACCCGGTCGGCTCAACCTGACCACAGGACACCCCCAGGAGCACTCAGGTACGTAGGGTCGCTACTCCCTAACAGCCCGCCACAAGCTGCCTTACGTTGACTGATTGAACCAGAAGTCTGGTGGGCGATGGGGCCGTCACGTCCCTACGCCTTATTATTATTATTATCAGCGATTCCGGAGATTAGGTACCTTCTGATTACAAACATACAATCTCACAAACTTTTGTTCCTCTTACTTTTATTAGTATCCATATTAGCTTTTGTTTACGACTTCGTCTGCGTGGAAGTCGTTTATATTATATCGTAGCTACTTACAAACTTCCAGCCCCCATTTCACCACCATAGGGCATGAGTTTCGTGTGAAAAACTATCCTATGTCCTTCCCCGGGACTAAGGTACGTATCAGACAGATCGACATTTGGCATTTATAATTAGCGTTTATGAATAGTATGGATGCAGAGGCGCGTCTCCGGCGTACCGGAAGGCGCGGCGTGGGTAGGTTTGGCACTCTTTGGGGGAGGCCTATGTCCAGCAGTGAACGTTTTTCGGCTGATATGATGATAATGATGATGAGAGGAGTCTCTAGCCCATGTCGCGCCCCGGTGCAATAATTACCGTAGCGCCCTCTAGCACCCCCCCTAGCGCGCGCTAGTGCCCGAGTCAAGGCGAGTGGCGCCCTGTGAGTGTTGCTCGGCGCCCCCTAGGACTGTGAGCCCGGGTGCAACGCACCCCCTGCAGCACAGGTATAGGTAAAGCCGCCCCTGATGGATGACGCGCTGCCAGCGCGGCTGCGGCGGCGGCGTGCCCATTGCAAGGCACAGGTAAACCAGTGGGATATAAAAAGTTCAACAAACTGTATTCCAACTACGGAAAACTAACTGAAAAAACTTTATATATTCATACAAAAGGTAACCTACTGTCACCCGGAGCATTTCGAATCGATTGATACCTCATTCATCAAAGTCGGTTCAGTAGCATACGCTACGGTGGAAAGCACGTTAATACAAACAGATTGCTAAAATCATATCACATCCTTTCGGCTCTGTCGTAGTCGGGCAAAAAAAATGGTCTATTTTCATCCTGTAGTCCATATCGAATATACTGGTGAATACCTTAGTTTAGGTTCGTAGTAAGTACTATTACTTATTATCGGGATGGATACAAGGAGGATGATGATGGATAGGTAGGTTAGTGTTTTCAGCAATTAGACATACAAAGCTACCTCTCTCTCTCTCTCCCTATTGAAATATTAGTTTACTTTGATTTCCTGTAGTACCTATATATAATAAAGGTACATAGAGTATATACCTACATTATTTTATAGGTGAAGACAATGTAACCCTTCACAAGTTTCCAAACCTAAGGAAGGACCCGAATAGATTTCGGACATGGACATTTGCCATTGGCGGAAACATTTTGGTCCTAGATGACACATATGTGCATAATTACCGTCGAGTGTGTCACGTGCACTATGAAAAACAATACTGGCTCGGCAACAAAATGCTGAGTAATATTGCAGTGCCAATACTCCAGTTGAGAGGTTAGTATAACTGTTCTTGAGGTTATCATAGTAAGTACTTTGTCTTTCTTCACACTCTATCACGGACATGTCATCGTCATGGAAAGTTAATAGGTATCAATTAGAAAATGCGACCCACTTACAAAATTATCTTCCAATACTGTGATGTTGGTGTTATTAGTACAGTCGAGTTCTCCAATATATGTACACTTTTTTACCAACTCGAATGCGGCCGCTAACAATTAGTATGCAAACGCGTTCGATTAGGTAAAAAAGTGTACATATATTTATGAACTCCACTGTACATGGTAATTTATGGACACCATAACGTCAAGGAGATCACTGTTCACCACTATGTACCTACTTATACAATATTTACAAGTATTATACCTACATAATTATACATTTCTTATGTAACGAATCCCGTTACTAGGCCAGGCCAGGCAATCCGCTGCTAACCGCGGCTAGAGTGATTAGCAATTTAGCACCACCCGCCCCCACGGTGACATTAATTTGTGTAAGTACATGTTATTACTGTGTTTCCAAAAATATACTTAATTACTCTTTGTGTATAGTTTACAAGGAGGTCTTCGATTCGGATTAATGTTCCAGAGGTCCGAAGGGCGATCCTACTCGTACGCCGCGGACAATTCACTATTCTCGAGTATCTTACCAGGGCTGTTATTCGCTACGCGCTAATGCGGCTCACCCCGCTGGTCACCCGTCACGAAACTAGACCTCTACCTACGCTTAGTTAGAACGCATTGAGATGTCAAGATATATTTGTGGGTGAGCGTTGAGGTGAGCTTAAAACCAGTTACAGAATAGGGGGGCAGCGCAACCTGAGGCACAGTAAATATATTAGACTATAGCTTCTGCCCGCGACTCCGTCCGCGTGGTTCTCGTTAATATCGTAGCTCCATACAAACTTTCACCCCCCATTTTAGGGACGTGCGGAGTTAGAAAGAGACAAAAAGTAGGCTATGTCACTCTCTATCCCTTCAACTATCTCCACTTAAAAAATCTTGTAAATTCGTCGCTCCGTTTTGCCGTAAAAGACGGACAAACAAACAAACAAACACACACACTTTCGCATTTATAATATTAGTATGGATAGTGCCGTATCTCTCGCTCCATATCCAATGTTCTATGTTTGCGGTACCACCGACTACTTCGACTTGTACTTTAGTTGAACGAGCGAGCGAAGTGAACGAATCAGTGTCGCGTGTCTGCGTGAGTGCGTCACATGAGACGTTTGTAGGGATTTGTTGTACTGCTCTAAAGCTATTTATCCACTATCTAACAGTCTATTAACGCGTCCGAACGTCCAATGGCGGATTGCATACGAGACATAAGCATGAGAATAATCATATTTTTTTATCACAGCTATATTCTCCAGGAGAGGAGCATTTTAAAAGGCATAATCTCTTATGGTGAAGCGTCAACGTCCGGTATGTATTGATATAATATTAGTATCTATAATTAAGGTAACGGGCCATAAGTTCGTGCTAGTACGTCATTTCGTTAGTTTTGTTTCTGAGGCTTATAATAAGCAACTGAAATATATATTTTTTAATTTATACATTTGTAAAAAAACTTTATCATTAAACCTTTCCAAAAAATCAAATTAAAAAATTTTTACGACTAAACTAATAGCAACACAACGCTCGAAACTGTCAGTCGGCCGAAAACAGCTGTACGGTGTGCGCGAACTGCTTGTTGACGTAAGGTGCTCGCTCCGACTTCTTAAGGGAATTGAAAGAGAAAGGGAAGTCCATTTGAAAAAAAACTTTTAACAGTGCTTTGTCTAGTTCCTTAACAATGGATTTAATAAGAAATAAGTGTATATTTTGGTATAGGTGTCCCTTAAAATTGCAATAAATGGACTCACGAACTAACGGTCATTATATTTTTCGTCTGGCTCCTATTTCGTGTTACTAGCGAATCAAGGACTTTCTTTATACATCCTTGTATCTTTGGTATTTAAATAATACTTAAGAAATTGTAAATGTTAATTTAAAAAACAGATATTGTATTTTATGACGTTTTCATTGACCTAAATTCGGTATATGTTTTATTCACTTGAATTCTCGTAAAACGAGGTTGAACGTGACCTAAATTTACAATTTGAAGGTGAATTCGCATATTTACTTGTAGCATAATTTTGTTTATTGCTCGATTCCTGTAATGTATTTTTATGTTTATTTATAACATATAGGATACTTAATGGTTATTGAACATAATTTAAAGGTGATGTACATTATTGATTGCGGGAATATCCAAGAAATAGTAACACGAAACAAGGGACTACTACTTTTAATACTTTTCCCCAAGTTCGTGACAGAGAAATCTATAGTGGTAGGCAAACACACAGATCAAATGTGTACCCTCGTCTGTTATTTGATATTCTTCTTGAAGAGGTAATATGTGCATCGATATAATGGAATAGTGTTGCCTGGGTAAATTCCGGGAACCTTTTATTTTTGCGGGATAATTTTTATTAAATGAAAGTTTACTTTCTACCCTATTAAACAGTATAGAATTGCTCTTTCAAAAGGGTGTCGTGTGTCCCATACAACATTGTCTAGATTTTAATCTTAGGTTACGTAATCAATCGTAGATAATCAATACATACTTATATCTAACTAGGTAGATACGTTTAAGGAATATTGACGAAAATGATTGAAGATATTTATTATTTTTAACATTAGATATCCCGGGACTTGCTATCCCCGGGACTTTCTTTATTTTTAAGGTTTTTTTTTTTAAGAAGTGAAAGGTATCTTTATACCCTATTAAACAGAATATCGTTTACAGATACCTACATGTCACGTCCAAAAGGTTTTGCCTAGATATTTATCTTACGTTAAACAGTTTTGGTTAATATACTCGTAGATAGGTAACCTATGTGAGACACATTTTTGAAAAGGTGACCCTGTACTAATGGATAAGTTATTTAACCTTACATTTCATTAAAAAAATCCTGGAGAAAGAAAAAATGTCCCGGGATTTTAAATACCGAGTTTTATCCAGACCCCCTATTGGATTTTTCCAATAATCATGTTAATTACCTTTTCAATAATCTTGTTCAATATCAAATAACAAATGAGGGTTCACAAACAAAATGTTTCTCTTACTACCTGGCACTCGAAAACTTTATGCCGAAACAGGGGCCAAGAACTCACAAACTTAGGAGCAGAGCCAAATTTTATCACGAAATGGGGTTCAAATACGAGGTCTACAAATAAATTATAAAAAAATAGTTATTGAAACTAATACTATATAATTCTTGCATTAAATAATAGGCAAGATATCAATGTTCATCACACAAAAAAATTCAATGCGATATCATGTTCTGTATTGTCTTAAAAAAAATACTAATTCGTAAGAGGCTTAACATGCCGAAACAGTGGACGTTTACCTTATACATTATTACAGAGCTACGATAGCCTAGTGGTTCTGTCAAGCGGCGGTCGTGGGTTCGAATCCCGGCTCGTACCAATGAGTTTTTCGGAATTTATGCACGGTATATTTACAGTTAGCTTTTCGGTGAAGGAAAACATCGTGAGGAAACCGGTATAATCCCAATAAGGTATTATAGTTTTCCCTCTGGGTTGGAAGGTCAGATGGCAGTCGATTTCGTAAAACTAGTGACTATGCCAAATCTTGGGATAAGGTGTCAAAGCGGACCCCGGGCTCGTTTACGGGCATCACCGGGAATAACGCTAGGAGGATGATGATGATAATTATACATTATTAAAGCTATAGAGTATCACTACATATTATAAAATATAATATATAGTTATAGTATGTGTATACTATTTATTTTTATTTGTACTTATATGTAGTATATATATGTATTAAGATTAATTTACTGTAGCGTCTAGGTAAATACGTCTGTACACGTGTTAGTTTGTCTATCTTGTTGTTCCTGATCTCAACTCAATTGCTCAAAGGTTAACTGGAAGAGATCCCTTACAGGGATAAGTTCGCCTTTGTACCGAATTAACTTTTTTTTGTCTGTATTTTTACCTGTGTCTTGTGTACAATAAAGTATTTACATACATACATACATAAAACAAAGTCGCTTCCCGCTGTCTGTCTGTCCCTATGTATGCTTAGATCTAACTACGCAACGGATTTTGATGCGGTTTTTTAATAGATAGAGTGATTCAAGAGAAAGGTGTATGTATGCATACTATAGTAGAGAAACACTGATAATTTTAGAGGTTACTAATGTGATGTCGTAAATAGTCATTTTCTTGCGCTTACATTGCAAACGCTGGCTGAACCCTACGAGATAGATCAAAATAATGTACTACAGTATTGTATACCTTAAAAAGGTCTACACAAAAGTCCGCGATGGTATATGTCTCTCTTAGGGATAACCCACAATAACCATTTTTTAGGGTTCCGTAGTCAACAAGGAACCCTTATAGTTTCGCCATGTCCGTCTGTCTGTCTGTCTGTCAGTCTGTCCGTCTTCGGCTTAGCTCAGTAACCATTACAACTAGAAAACTGTAATTCAGCATGGGTATATAAATCAATCACGCCGACAAAACAGTACAATAAAATCTTATTTTTTTTTTGGGGTACCTCCCTTACACCTATGCGTTTAGCACAACTTGCTGCTCTGTCGCTGCCCGCGCGACTGAGCGTCTCTTATCTCACTTATCGCACGGTGCGGCAAATTAGAAAGAGGAGGGTAGATCTTTCTCATCTCGCGTCGCGGCGCGGCGTCAGTTGTGCTAGCCCCGCTAAAGATGGGATGTATTTTTTTTCTCGTTAAACCCATGATGTGGGGTATCGTTGGATAGCTCGTTCAAAAATATTATGGGTTTCCTAGAACCATTTTTCAAATCGGTGATTACTTTGCGAGATATTGGGTACCCCTGGGGATTTGAAAAAAATCGTGGTACATATAATGAATTTAAAAGGAAAACTATCACGGACAAGTAGGCATAAGTAGTTACCGAGTAATAGAGGACCAATTTAATGTGTACTTGGAAAGGCCGAATTTCGTACAAATTCTGCCGACGCAACCGCAACGCACGTCGATGTAACTAAGACAGACATGCAACTACGGAACCCTACCCTACGCGTGGCCCGACACGCACTTGGCCGGTTTTATCCTTTACTTTTTACGAGAAATAATGGCTTATTTACGAAGCGATTTTAAGCAATACAGCATTAATCCTTATCCAATTAAGTACCTTAAATACATTTTGCATTTAATCAATATGGCCCTTTGCTGTATGCAATTAAAATTAATATTTTCGAAGATATTACAGATTTGCACCCGTGCGAAGCCTGGGCGGGTCGCTAGTATATATTGTTTTAAAGGTGACGACAATGTTACCCTGCACAAGTTTCCAAGCTCAAGGAAGGATCCGAACAGATTTCGAACATAGACATTTGCCAATGGGGGAAGCATTTTGGTCCTTGAACATAATGTGAACAATTATACCGTCGTCTCTGTCACCTGCACTTTGGAAAACAGGCAGGCAAATTCTGAGTAATATTGCACTGCCAACACTTCAGTTAAAAGGTTAGTAACAAACCTGTACCTGTTCTTAATACTTTGTCTTTTTTCACACTTTGTGACGGACATGTCATCGTCCATCGATTATCGAACAAGCGAGAGCGAACGAAGTTCAGGCTTGGCCTATGCTTCAGTTTGGGCCAAAATTCCAATTTCAGGATGTCCCGCTGTCCGGCTGTTCTCGTCAACAGGGGGGCTAGCACAACTGACGCCGCGCCGCGACGCGAGTCGAGAAAGATCTACCCTCCTTTTTCTAACTTGCACGGTGCGAGTGAGTAGGGAGACGCTCAATCGCGCGCGAAGCGACTGAGCAGCAAGTTGGGCTAGACGTACTGGTCACATTTCTGAACCGATTCTCGTGAAATTTTGGAAGCGAGTTCATTTTTTTTTTGCCGATTCATTTGAAGACATAAAAAACTTAATTAAGACAGGCTCGCAAGTTCTACAACTCAAAGAACTGCACGGCTAGCACGCGACGGCGCGCGAGCTCTCTCGATTTTTCTTGCACTATCCGTCTCTCACTTATTAGAACAAGAGGTATAGTGCGATAAAAATCGAGAGTATGTCGCGGCCGTCGTGTGCTAGACGTGCTGTGAGATTGTAGCAGTTAACACAAACAAACTTACATATGTTATGGATTCAATAAAAAGCTTACATGTGTTTTGGTACTCGCTTCACTACTGTAAACCAAAACGTAAAAGTAAGTTAAGTAAATAAAAACAAAAAAACTATTATAACACAACTTAACACAGGGGCACATCTTTTTGGTATTTGCCCCGGGCGCCAAGTAGGTATTTACTTAGGTGCCCTTCGTACGCCCCTGCATGGGTACCCTGCCCCCCTGCCCTGCTGCAGGTGCCCTGTTAATCAAAACTTACAAGTCTACACGTTGACCACATTTTAAAAAGATAATCGATTTAAAAATTGATATTTAAAATACTGAGCCCGACACTCGTTAACTTGTAATACGGAATGGAGGGTCGCCGGGCACTCTAAGGTTTTTGCATGATTTTTTACAAGTAGTAACTTACAAAGATTTCTTTGATAAACAAGACCACGAATATACTTGTAAAAATATACTTGTGAAATTAAAAACGTCATTTGTTACTTGTAGTCTACAACTGCAGTTTTGATGAGATATTTGTAATAATGAACAATTTTACAGGCAAAATGCTTGTAATACAGGGGGGATTTGTTAACAGAGAACCTTCTGTACGTAGTACTATTATTTATTCTGTAGTTTGAATACTCGTAGCCCCGTGTCACAGAACAAAGACAGAAATGTATAAATATATCGCGTGGTCCCTTGTTGGAGAAATTTACAGACATAGCAATTATTCTTTTGTAAATTATTCATATTCTTAGAAGAACACCCTTATACTAGGTTATCAATATATTCTCATGCAAAGCTTTGATTTTCAGGTTCGAGCTTAAGTAAGTTCCGCTTTTTTGCAAGCCACCGAAAAAAACAATCACCCCCAGTTCTCACCAGTTGCAAAAGCAGGTACGGTATCCGCAGTCTGTTGCCAAGGTTCCCTCCGAATCGCTACACTTAAGTGGCAGTGAACCGGGCACATTGCACGTCCTCCTGAGGTTGGGACTTTGAATATCTATTATATTCTTCCTATCCATAACTATTATATTCAGAGCAATGACGCGTAATTCAATGTCGGAGAGGCAACCGGATGGCTCGCGGTATTTGAGCTCCCGAAGTGATTCTGCCGTCCTAAGCAAAAAGGACGCATCTGACTATGAGATTCGTAGTCAGATGCGTCCTTTATGCTTAGGTACAGGCAACCGCTTGAAATTTGGCATGCTTGTTCTTCATCACAAACAGACCCTGGAAAAAAAATGCCATCCTTCCCGGCCCGGTGTGTGATGAAGAACAAGCATGCCAAATTTCAAGCGGTTGCCTGCCAATTTTTGAAGTGAAAACTTCTTTAGCGGCGCTGAGCACTTTTTGGGATGGGGAAAAATTGTTAAATACGCGACAGAGTTTTGTGACGTCAGATGTGAAGGAGGTCACTTTTTGCTGCTAGCCGATTCAACTTCATTCAAAACTGAACGCTATTCGTAAGAGTATAAAGCCGTTAAACACTTTTTGCAATAGCATATTCTGCAAATAAATTTGTAATAATACCAACGCGTCCTTCACTGATTTGCTATTGAGAAAATTCGAATAGTTCGAATTTGGGCATTATTCCTAAAGAGATAAAGCTTAGAAAAATATTTACCAACGGCAAAAACAAATTGATATTTTGGTCGCCACCGCCGTCTGCTGAGCAAATTCGAATAGTTCGAATTTAGACGTTATTCCTAAAGAGATAAAGCTTTGAAAAATATTTGGCAATGGCAAAAACAAATTGGTATTGTGTTTGCCGCCGCCCGGAGCCGGCGGCCCGTCGCACCCAACGCGCCCGCGGGCCGTCCGCCTAAATAATTGATAATTGTTTATAAATTTGCGTCAAATTCATTTTTAGGGTGACACCGTAAGATGTCACGTGACCTGATCGAAAAACTGCTACAATTATTGAGTTTTCACTTCTGCCGGCACTCCCGGAGTGCAACCCGGTCTTTTTTATTTTTTTTCTTCGCTTGCTTACTCGGCTCCGGTCGCACTCGGAGGGATGGCATAACAATTTCATTATATAAACAGCGTATACACACGCTACCGCGTTTCATCCGGTTGCCTCGCGATATTATTTTTTTTACCACCCCCCTCTTATTTCCGAACCAGTCACAGTTGGCTCATTTCGGGTTGCACAGGGCGGTTCCACATCACTTCGGGAGCTCAAATACCGCGAGCCATCCGGTTGCCTTTCCAACGTTGAATTACGCGTCATTGCTTTAACTATTACTAAGGTCAAGCTTGGTATCATTTTCGTATAATTCAGGGATGACGCATTCATTTATGTGCATGTTTCACTTTTTAACTTTCTACCAAAAAAATACAATACAAATACAAGAAATGTAAGAAAATTATCACAAAAAATGTTGTTCATTACAAGCTTTTATTTACTTTCACCTGTCCCGTTGTCTGTCTGTCTGTAATCGAATCTTGCAAGTTAAATTTGCCAGACTTCCCGGTGACCGATTGAGCTGAAATTTTGGGTATAAGTATAGTTTGGATGACAATTCAATATTATATGGTACCATCGAGCTGATCTGATGATGGAGACAGAAGGTGGCCATGGGAATTTAGTACTTAACCGACGTAACCCCGTTGAGTTTAGGCTCATTAGAATCGTTTCAATGAGCTAATAAAATAAAAGCTTGTACCAAAAATGTTTTTTTTGACAGAAACTTGTTTATCTATTATGATCGTACAATACCGTTTTTATGAAATTGAAAAATATTGCAATTTATCGGTCATACTCATTATTAATGAAGTATCACTATCATTGGAATCGGTAGGTACGTCTTAAATAATGACGGGTTAAAAAAAACCATGGCGCGAAGCAACAGATTTCTACGTCGTGGCGGTTGTGTACGATGTGGTATATGTATAAGGTTTTAAAAACATTCCATGTAAAATGGCCAAGTCTCAAAATTTTATTTAGCAAGCAAATAAAGATTAGGTAAATAAGAATGCCTGAGACTTGGCTCTACGAAATATCTCACAATTTTTTGGAATTTCGAGACTTGGCCTCTTTTTACATTGAATGTTTTTTTATGGGATCTCACTTCCTTTTGTAGGTTATTGTGTTATCAATCCATACAAATTATGAATGCACTCCCATTCTTGCTTTTTAATTTTTTGTCCCATTCAATGTAACTTTGTAATCGCATATATTTATATGGGATTATTTTTGCAGTTGGTGTATCTAGAAAACTGGACCGACATTGCATAATATTTTAGTTTTTTCTTGATTTATACACTAAATACTAATACGGGTGTAGACTCGAAAATTATTATTACTCCAAAAGAAAGAAGGCAAAAAAAATGCCTAGTTACGAAAATCCCATTCAGATATCTCAAAGAATTACGAAGCTACAACCGTTTTAATATTGCTTGTTAGAGAAAGAAAACGCAAACGGTGTGTGACGTCACATTATAGGATGCTGCCGGGGCGCCGCGTCGACGGCCCCGCCGAACACGATGCAGCGCGGCACGTTGCCGTCTTCTGTGACGTCACATTCTTCCAGCGTCATCGTTTCAAATGAAGTTGCGTTTTGCGAAAAAGGGACAGAACATACCCGTTCTTAAAACGTTGGACACTTATAACTTCGTGATTACTTAACCTTTTGCGTTGATTTTTTCTCCATTTGACTACATTTTTTATCCTTTTTCGAGAAAATATGACATTATTGATTATTTTATTTAGTGTCTACGCCCCTATTGTATCTAAAAGAAGATGGACACAGAAGAGGAGGAGAGGACCAGCGGTGAAGGATCCAAAGGCACCAGCGGCGCGTCGTCGTACGACACCTCTACGTCGCAAGATACTCATACTTGGAGCCATGGTACCAACACCGCGGAGCAGACGACCAACACGGCATCGTTGAGCACGCCGGTATGTTCGAGCGACACGGATCATAGTCTTCCGCTAGACTATGAATTAGGCGATTTTAACACGGGTGCAGGCGCGCGCGGGAATCCCGTTCCAATTAACGGTCATAATTTAGGCGCGATTAATTTAGTAGACGCGAATTAGGAGGCACGGCGCCCTCACGTGACAAATCCGTAGGCACGAACGGGTTAGGCGCGAATTTAGTAGGCGTCACTACAGATAACACGATCGTAGGCATCGTAGCCGAACAGATTAATGCGACTACAAAGGGTCCGACGCCCCAAGCAGTCGCCATCGCGAATACAAGGGGGACAGTCACCTCTCGCGACAAAGCCGTAGGCGCGAGAACGTTAGGCGTAAATTTAGTAGGCGTCACTACAGATATCGCGATCGTCACCGAACGGTTTAACTTGGGTCCCAATCTAGGCGACCTAGGCACGATGCGCGGTGTAATTAACGCGGGCGCCGTGATCGGTGTAGATTGTTGAAGGCGGTAAACAACACCCCTGCGCATCCCTAACTCGTCTAGGATAGGAAGGTACTCCACGGAGTGAATGAGAGACCTCGCAGGTTGTACGGGTCGGTCAATCACATTAAGGCTACGTACGACAGTCAAGACCCAGCTCAGCGGCGCTACCACGAACTTCGAATGTCGAATTTCGGGTATTTCCATCTCTATCGCACTCCCTTACTCGAGTAACAGGGATGCATGTATTACGAACTTCGGCTTTCGAAGTTCGTGGTAGCGCCGCTGGCCTTGATACGCGAACATTTTAGTATAGAATCACTAGGTATCGAGACGCGCAAGCGAACTAATGACCCTGAGGATACAGAGCTGTACAAATATTAGAAAATACGTGCAAACGTTTACCCGGACAGGACAGGTTTGAGGCAGGATTGTTATGGAAAACGGACAACGAAACGCTACCCGAAAATAGCACGCGCTGAAACGGTTATATTCGTTAGAGAAAAGAAGAGATAGCGATTCTGCACTTAAGACCGAATAAAATGGGCAAATTAACGACTTTTTAAACCAAGGTTTCGCCGAGAAAGTCGACACGATCCCGGACTCGCCACGCGTTTTCTATTTGCCACACTTCCCGGTATTTCATAAGAAACAAGTTTCTGTCAAAAAATTCATTTTTGGTACAAGCTTTTATTGCCGACTGTACTTTTCTGTAGGTATACCATCATCAACTACTCATTGAGACGATTCTTACGAGCCCAAACTCAACGGGGTTACGTCGGTTAAATACTGAATTCCCATGGCCACCTTCTGTCTCCATCATCAGATCAGCTCGATGGTACCATAATATTGAATTGTCATCCCAACTAACTATACTTATACCCAACTATCTATCATACTATCATCTAAAAATGCACATTGCATGTGCATAAAGATATATAATAAGTTACCAGACTCCTTTAAGGGCCACAATTTAAAAGTATTTAAGGCATCTGTAAAAAAGTGGCTTACTGATAAATGTTATTATAATATTAATGAATTTCTGAATGACAATTTTTAATTCCAATTTCTGTATTGCACTATTATTTTATTATTTTATATTGATATTAAAATCTGACATGTTTGTATTAATAAGATTTTTAAATACGTAGCTAGTAGTTTGTAAATGTATGGACGCCTGTAAAGGTAGGGCTTGGTGAGACTATCAGAGCTGCAAGTGTAACTGCAATTGTAACCCAATCTCCACATGCATTTTAATAAATCATTTCAAATCATTTCATTTCATTTCATTTCAAAATTTCAGCTCAATAGGTCACCGGGAAGTGGGTCAAATTTAAGTTGCAAGATTTGATTACAGACAGACATACAGACAACGGGACAGGTAAAAGTAAATAAAAGCTTGTAAAATGAGATTAGTTCACGATGCAGCATATCGTACGACGCCATTCTTTTGGGACCTGACCTGATCTTATTCGTTGTTCGGAGTTCCTATACGATTTCGAGAGGACAAAGAACATCTCGGACATCAAATAAATGTTTACACAAATAAAGATGATGGAAAAAGATCGCGATAGTTTACGATTTTTATAGCGCGGGGACGATAGAGATTCACCTCCACAGACGTACAGGATGACATCGTTAATCTTCGGTAGCGCTGCCAGTCCAGCAACGGCTATACATATACGTTAAGAATAAAAACGCAAACAACTATCGCGACACATTACCCCGAAATAGCTAGACTCGCGGAAAGGAACTTTTATGTAGGTACACGGTACACGCGACTTTCTAGGCGCATTCGACGCAGTAGAGCAAGCGCAAAGAACGATTAGCGATATGGATGGGTACACTACATAAATACGAAAAACGAAATTCCGATTGTCGGAATCACGAATTTCATAATACCGATTTTCATAATTCCGAATGTTTTACAACTCCGAATATAACTATTCCGATTCTTCATAAATCCGATTTTTTTTAATCCGAAATTTCAAAAGGTCTATCGGTTACAATTCCGATTATCAAAATTCCGAATTTCAATACCCCGAATAATAAGAAGTCCGACTGAATAATAATCCGAAATATCAAAAATACGAATTCCGATTATTAGAATACCGATTTTCAAAAATCCGAATATCATTACACCGACCAATTATAAATCCGACTAATCAAAAATCCGAAAAATCTGAATTACGAATTCTTGTTCTTAATAACTGTTAAAATAAGCATTAAAACAACCCCCAACGTCTAAGATCCCTACCGCAGCTAACAAACACGATTTAGCATTGTTTTGCCTATCAAATTTTAATTGGTCGGGGTGTAGCAAAGGGTAACCAGAAAATTCATAGTAGGCCAGTAGGGGTCGGGTTGCATAAAGTTTAAAGTCCTATTTTTGATAGGAATACGTGGATTCGTCATACTCATCATTACGAATAACTGTAAATAGTCATACATTTATGCGCATAACGTTTTTAATCACAATGTTTAAGAACATATTGTGTAATGCGCATAAATTTGATGCGCATAAAATTATTTAAGTATACTTTATAATGGACATAAATTGGTTGCTCATAAAACAATTTAACTATACTGTATAAACGCATAAACTGCAAAACGCATAATCCTATGATTTTCTTAGTAGTAAATGAAGATCTCGAATCAGAAGCAAGTAAGTTACAAAGTTCTCTTTTATGTTGGGCCACAGTAGGTATAGTAAAGGGCGGTCCATATAAAAGTTTACAAACAAGTTGTAATAACAAGTTTTTCCTCTCTTTTATAAAAAAAATAACCTCGAAGACGAAAGCGGGAGCGAAGCTCCCGCTTTTGTCTTCTAACCTATCCGCGATCCGAGTCGGTTTTGCCACTAAGTAAGTCCCTGTTCCCTACTGCCTACGTGAAATCTTGAACTTTATACACCATGCTTATGAACAATAAAAAGTCGATTCTAAGCAATAAGTAAGTGAGGTTTCATAGAACCGACTTTTGACCGATGAGGGGCCGCGATGCCGAGGGAATAAAAAAACAGTCGGTTCTGGCGCTTCGCCGGCCGCTACCGCGGCACGCTCGCTTCGCTCGCTCGGCTCGCGCGCTGTAGGGTCACAGTTAAACCTAACACTCCTCCTCGCTTCGCTCGTCGTCGCACCTACCTGGACTCTGTGAAACGGTTTTTTTTTTCTTTTAACATTATTCGTTTAATAGTTGTTAGGCCTAGTGAAAGATTTGACAAATTGTCAGTATGCCAAAAGTATTGAGTCATTACGATAATCGGCTTTATAATAATTCTGCCAAATGAAACGTTGTCATACAAAAATTTGCTAATAGTTGGTTGTCAAAGTGAACCATCGGCGAAATGTTGGTTGGCAAAAGAAATTCGAACAAAAAAAGTTCGGGGAAAAGGCAGACCACCCGTAATTTTCGGATTTTTTATTCCCCGTGTATGTCCCGTGATGGGAACACCCAAACACTCCGAAATATTATATTCCGAATTTGCTAATTCCGATTTTCAAAACTCCGAATTTCATAATTCCTAAGAGATAAAATTCCGATTATTGAAAACTCGAAGTTCATTATCCCGAATATTAGATTTCCGAATTAGCAATGAAATTTCGGAAAATTGATAATCGGAATACTGTTTTTCGGGCCAATGACATTTCGCGCTTTTGATTGTTCGAAGTTATAAAAATCGGAAAAACAAACTATCGAGATTTTGTAATTCGGCAAATTAAAATTCGTGTTTTTGAGTAATCGAAATTATAAGTCTTAGGAATTATGAAATTCGGAGTTTTAAAAATCGGAATTAGCAAATTCGGAATAACATATTTCGGAGTATTTGGGTGTTCCCGATATGGGTAAAGTATTTAAAAAAGCTTCGTTCGCACTGTGTGGATGGGCGCCTAACGAACCCGCTGTTTTAAATAACTTCCATCATGGCTTCCATCAGGCATGTCAGATCAGGAACGTACTTTAGGACTCTTATGGAATCACCATACGGATAGCTTAGGTTTTAACCTGAACTTACAGAATACACCCTCAGACGTAGTAAAAGGGCTCAAAGTACCTACTAAGCGACAAGTCACTAGCGCAGTATTTAGCGTTTTATATATTTATAATATATCTATGGAGAGCATCTTGCGAACGATACCCGATCACCTAAATAGAGCATGGCGCGAATGGATAGATAGCCTTGACTTGTTACAAAACCTAGCTGTACCTAGACACATACCTAGATCCAAGGACGCTGACGATCTTCTTGTGAATCCATGCTACTTTAATTTTATGAAATGACACGTAAATTTTCAAAATGAAATAAAATAATCTAATCTAATCTAATCAAGGGACCGATTTATTTACAAGAGTTTAACGACGCAAGTGAAAAGACGTACCTACGCCGCGGCCGTATACCTACCTACATAGTAACAATCGATTCCGAGAGCAATAGATCATTACATCTGGTCAGCAGCAAAGCTAGGGTAAGGGCCTGTATTTTCTTTGATTAGTGCGAGTCCATACAAAAACTACTCGCACTCGCAGCAAATGTATGAACTCGCACTAATTACTAATCAAAGTGAATGCAGGCCATGCCATAACACTTGTAAATGTATCTCTGTTCCTCGCTTAGAGCTACAAGCTACGATACTTGGTTGTAGGACTTGTAGGTTACCCGACTCAGTGAAACGTGAAACTGACTATGATATCCATCAAACCCACAATTGGACCGAAAAGATAAACAATAATAATATACAGCTTTTAAGTTTCATACAACGAATTGCAATTGCTAAAACAGCATTCGACAACAAATTTTATTATTTAATTATTACTTATTTCGTCATGTTAGCAAGATGTTGTCAGATTTAAATACGTACCTATATAAAACGGTGTGCGATCAATCAATGAAATTACGTTGAATTTATATGAAACGTCATTGTGTGCGTTACGCATAGACAAACCTCGTTTCGCGCCAAATTGTCAGTGGCGTACGCCTGCACGTCTATCATGCGACGGCCGCGACATACTCTCGATTTTTCTCGCACTATATGTCTTGTTCTAAGTGTTCTAATATGAAAGAGAGAGAGAAAAATCGCATGATAGCCGTGCAGGTTTGACCCAAGAAACAAAAGTGCAGACTGGTCATATAGGCCTGCCCCGGCATCTCGTGAATACTCTCTTAACAATGCATTTTGTTTTCAGATTTCAACTTGACATCGCGAAAAAAAGCTTCCCAGACTTCCCAGACAACCCAAAATGTCAAAGAAGCTGGGATCGTCCCATTTAAAGTGATTTGACGTACAAATTTATTTTGAGCCGCAGTACACGTATAGATAGCACAAGACTTTTGAGGGTGGGAGGGATCCCTCTCCAAATACAGGTACCTTCCTGGATCTGGCCTCCCTCGACTGCAGAAGACTGGCCTGCGGCTCAGGGTCACAATACGCACCTCACACATATTTCCATGTGCCACGGAGGTGAACTGGGTCACCATGGACTATGATGCCAAAAAAGTGCTAGCCGCTTTTCAATGCGACACAATTATATAATCCGCCGGTCCGTTGCCACCATCAATGTGCCTGATCTTCTTGAGCTGACTGGTATTGTCAGGGATGATGGCAAAAAATGTGATGGTGTGTCTTTGCCCCTTGGAGTTTATGACGGATGCTTGCACTTCTGACAGATTACATCTAAAAGAACTTATAAAATCTGATACATAGTAAATATGAGACAAAGAGTGAAACTTTGTACCCTTCGGCGTTGGTCCATGGGGTCCCAGTGCAAATACGTTATTTGGGGAAATCTCGCGAACTTAATTTAGTTAATGAATGTTTGTTATCTACTTATACACTTTAGAAAGTAAAAACTGTTTTTTTATACATATTTAGGATATTTTTTTGTTGAATATGTTTTATTAATAGCAGCTAGACTGTATCAATGTTATAATTCATTAGGTAATGTTAATATTCTTATGGCCACGAAAAAGTGTTACATAAGAATGTCTCTGCAGATGAGATTTATTTTAGTTGCTAGTTTGGGCCATTATACTATTAAATGAACATAAAGATTTGAAATCTTAAGTCGTGACTAAATTGTATAATCTTAAATATTGCCTTTTATATTATTATAAGGTATGACATTTAATACATATAAACATTGTTCGAAATAAGCACACTAGAATTAATGATATGGTATTTCCAAATGTGTAAGCCACTACATAGATTCGTTAGGTAAAGCAGTGGTAATTTTCTATGACGAGATGAGAGACGGTAACGCTTAGATACTAATTATGATGTTTTTCATGTTTAAAGTACCTAGGTAAGTATATTTTATACGATTCTTAATCAATACTTATAGAATATAAATGAGTAGCTGTTAAAAGATAAGGCGATCTCTAAGAATAACATAAGATCTCTAAGAATATGTTAAATATAAAAATAATTTATTCAATATTTAGGCGTCCCGTTTGGGTACGTACCTACCTAAATAAAATAATGACCCTTTTTCTTTTCTAATATTTTTTTCTCCAATAAATAATTAACAATTTTATGAATGGCTTTCCTTTATAAAGATTATGTATGTGATTTTAATATTTTTTTTTTTATTTTTTTTTTTTTGCCCAAACGCAAAAAAATGTGTAAAATTCCAATTCCTGTCATGAGTTCAGTATATAAGTATTACATTTATTCATGACTTAGAATACTAGCGTTATTTGTTCTTTTATCGTTATTGTGATACTATCTATATACCTACATATTGGATACATGGTCGGATTGCAATAAAATTGTACATAGTTTAAGGCATTAATTTAATGTGCGCTTTATTTATTTCCATCGTTTAACGACAACTTTCGTCAATTGTGTACAATTTTTTTGCAATCCATTCATATACCGATTATACAAGCGCAGCTATGCGTACCCATATATATATTAAGGCCGCTATAGACATGGATACATTTAGCCATGTCTAAAGCCCGCTTTACGCTCTTAGTTCGCGCATTTCTACAGAGATGTCGCTGTAAGGTAACGACGACTGACTACTCTATCTCAGTATATATATATTTCTCTATGTCGAGGTTGTTCCGAGGCTCATTGCGGCTCGTTTACACCAGGCAGGGATAGAAATAGGCTTCGAATGAGGTAAGTTGTTTAATAAGCGTTTTATTGGATGGTAAAACGCTGATATTAACCAACTGTACCGTCATTCGAAGCCTAAATAAATGAGACGTGTCTGTTATCGCCTGGTGGGGTATTTACCTGTATGATTATTAGCCAATGTGATTGTCTATTAAAATATTATAGACAACATAACAAATATATGTTAGGGATAGGACTATACATCATTGACCAAAAATCACAAACTAGCTTCTTGTATAGTCATAACAAAGCTATTATAGGTAGTAATATATTATAGTAATAGTAAGTTATTTATCCTCATAACTTACTGTTACTATTTTTAGATAGTGGCTGAACTATCAATAAAATACATCAAATTATGTTATGTTTTTTATTTCACCATACACAATTTAAGTAAATGTTAATTTACTACATTGGACACAGAGTGTCAATAGAAATACACTTCAATTAAGTAGCTTTCTAATAAAGGCTTTATTATTAATAGAAACCTGCCAAAGGAAGAAACAATAACTGTTCATAGGACATTCAAAGTTCATTAGTAATCAAACATTGAATATACTTGTTCTCAATAATATCTCTAATAATTAGGTATTACACATAATTACATTGTTCAAATATTGTATCAACCTAGAAATAGATCATTTTATATATCTATTTTTATTTAATTTACTGAAAAACAAATTGTTCTGTTATCCAGTCAAAAAACCTCAATTCTTTAATGATACATCAATGAGATAGTCTAGCGTCTAACAAAAACCTTGTATGTTACCCAAACTTCGCTAATATTATTTATATCAGTATAATTAAACAAATGTCTATGCAGACACAGAATCACATTATTGATAGCTTTGTACTATTTATTGAATTCCTATATTACAATAAGCATCAGTAAGAAATGAGTGATGTTATAACTATTTCACAGAATAGAAAAATAAAATAAAATAGGTACATCAGTTAGAAACTAGACAGTTTGCTATTTATGTATTTTTATGTACAAAATTAATCAGTTGGTACTTATGAGAATAGAAAGGGTTTGCTATTTATGTATTTTTATGTACATAATTAATCAGTTGGTACTTATGAGAATAGGAAGGGTTTGCTATTTATGTATTTTTATGTACATAATTAATCAGTTGGTACTTATGAGAATAGACAGCTACATGACCGCTACATAGGTATGAATACCCCAGATGTTTGGGCAAGAGTATCCGAGGATACTTTGTTGTTTGGCTGTATCTCACGGCAATAAAATTGTGCGAAAGTATTCTGGCTCCGCCAGTTACCTTGAGCCAGGATGTCATCCAGAGGCATCTGTGCAATCCAGTTTTTTGATGCCACAGCAGGGCGAATGCTTCCAGGGCTAGCTTTTATACCAGCTTCGTTTAGTGTCCTTTTTACCCAACCTGCAATTATTGTACGAGAGGCGGGCTTTGATTGACCACAGGCAGTGATGAATAAGCTATCACTTTTGCAGATCTGTCGCCTGTCTTTTGACAAATGTATAACTCGTTTAATCCAGTGAACTGGGTCAATGGAAATATTGTGTTTGTTCCGCAGTAAACGCCAGCCAGATTGTCTAGCCATTTCGTTGTCCGTTTTAGAACCAAACTCAGGCCAAAATGTAATATGGTCGTTTTCAATCACGCACATGCAGGCCTTTAAATAGCGTTATTTTCGTATAGCGCTATCATTTATAACGTTATTATTCCTAAAACCGCTATACTCGAAACCGATATTTGACGCGCTGTATAGCGATATCCATTATAACGTTATAAATCTAAACCATTAATATAAAACCGATACTTTTTTAACCGATATAATAATGTAATAACGTTATAGGCTACCCCTTTCTCGCATTCAGTATAGCCTACTCGTGCAATGTAAGCGATGTGATTACGTAACGTAGGTTGTTTGTTAGAGTGCACGACGTCATAGTAAAATAGAGAATTTTTCGATTTGCTCGGCTTGTCGGCGCAGGTTGTAGCCTGATACGAATATCCTGACTAATAATTTTCAAATCAGATTGTCTTTAGCTACTCTGTGCCTCATTAATCGGAAATTCATCATCCCATAAAAAACATGCCATGTAAAAAAGAGGCCAAGTCTCGAAACTCTTCCACCGTAAAAAGTTGTGAGATATTTCGTAGAGCCAAGTCTCAGGCATTCTTTTATCTTTATTTGCTTGCTAAATAAAATTTTGTGACTTGGCAATCACACAATACTACATAGCTTTAGGTATGCAGAAATCCATTAATGCAGGAAAGTTGTGTGATTGCCAAGTTACAGAATTTTATTTAGCAAGCAAATAAAGATTAAAGAATGCCTAAGACTTGGCTCTACGAAATATCTCACAACTTTTTACGGTGGAAGAGTTTCGAGACTTGGCCTCTTTTTTACATGGAATGTTTTTGCTTGTTAAATAAAATTCTGCAACGTGGCAATCACACAACTTAACTGTATTTATAGATTTTTGCATACTTACCTAAAATTATGTAGTATTGTGTGATTGCCAAGTCACAAAATTTTATTTAGCAATAAATAAATAAATAAATAAATATTAAGGGACAATCTTACACAAATCGACCTAGTCCCATAGTAAGCTCAGTAAGGCTTGTGTTATGGGTACTAGACGACGATATATATAATAGATATAAATACTTAAATACATAGAAAACTTCCATGACTCAGAAACAAATATTCATGCTCATCACACAATTATTTGCCCTTACCGGGATTCGAACCCAGGACCTTCAGCTTCGTAGGCAGCGTCACTACCCACTAGGCTAACCGGTCGTCAAGCAAGCAAATAAAGATTAATAAGAATGCCTGAAACTTGGCTCTACGAAATATCTCACAACTTTTTACGGTGGAAGAGTTTCGAGACTTGGCCTCTTTTTTACATGGAGTGTTTTTTATGGAATCTCACTTCTTTTTGAAGGTTAATGTGTTATCCATACATACAAACTATGAATGCAGGCCCATTCTTGCTTTTGAATTTTCCCATTCACTGCAAATGTAACTTTGTAATCCTATATATTTGTATAGGATTACAAAGTAATGTATACAGTTGGTGTATCTAGAAAACTGGGTTGAAATAGCAATTTTTTATAGTTTTCCCTTTATGTGGCCATTAAACCCTAACTCTCTACCAAATTTCAGCTCTCTGAGTTTATGGGAAGTACTAGTTCTATTTTGATGATCATGAGTGAGTGTCATAAATGCGAAACTGCTTTCGCTTAACTTCGGAACTAAATGACCTACAGACTTGACATTTTGGATTTTAAGTATGTGATTATAGCTTACTGGATGACGAAAATTTCTGCATTCTGGTCTTATCCAGAGGTTCTCAAATAGGGGCCTGAAAATGTGGCGAAATGGTTCCAGTAAAGGATGGTACGGCAGTGTTTGCTTCGCGCTCGACTTGGCTGCCGTGCCCCCAGATATTAATGGCATTGTTATAACATGGTAAATTATTTCATCAACGCACAGCCGAAACTACTGGGACTAAAAAGAAGGGACAAGATGGAATTTTTGGAAATCCCATCCCTAAGGGGGTTAAATAGGGGTGCAAAGTTTGTATGAGGGAAACTTTTTTTTTAACTAGAGACTTGAAACTTTGTAGGAAGATTACTTATTAAGATGCATAAAAAGTTCTTGCAGCGTTTTAGAAAATTCCACTCCTAAGGGGGTTAAGTAGGGGACAGGGGTGCAATGTTTGTATGGGGGAAACATTATTTTTTGAACTACAGACTTGAAACTTTGTAGAAAGATTACTTATTAGAATAGAAAAAAGTACTTTCTGTGTTTTAGAAAATTTCACCCCTAAGGCGGTTAAATAGAGGTGCAAAGTTTGTATGGAGGGAACTTTATTTTTTGAGCTAGAAACTTCAAACTTTGTAGAAAGATTACTAAATACAATACAAAAAAGGACTGTCAGCGTTTTAGAAAATTCCACCCCTAAGGGGGTTAAATAGGGGTGAAAGGTTTGTATGAGAAACACTTTTTTTGAGCTTGAGATTTGAAACGTTGTAGAAAGATTACTTATTAGAATAGAAAAACAGTTATTACTTTTAACGTGTTAGAAAATTCCATCCCTAAGGGGGTTCAAAATGTACTTATGCAAGATTAGGATGAGAAACATTTTTTTTGAGGTAGAGATGGGCAACTTTGTGGTACGATTACTTATTAGAAAAAAAAAATCCTTTCATCGTCTTGGAAAAATACCACCCCTAAGGGGGTTAAAAGTGTTAAAACGGTATTCAAGGTTTATATGGAGAGCAAGAAAATATAGTAAGATATTTCTAATGTCAGTCTTAGTCTGTATGTTAAAAGACAACAAAACTGATTTCAGAGTTTTTTTTTTAATTCATCCCCTATAGGCGTTAATGGGGCTTCCAAGTTTATATGGAGGGAAAAGTAATTTTTTAAGTAAGATTTTTTAATTTTGGTCTTAAAATAGAGAGAGCAGATTAGTAGATTTTTTTATTCATCACCTAAGAGTGTTTAAAGGGGATTCGAAGGCCGTATAGGGTCAAGACAATTTTAAAGTAAAACATTAGTGTAACTACGATTTTAGACGGTTTGTTTAAAACTAAAAAATACATTTCAATGTTTTTGAAATTCATCCCCCAAGAGGGTTTCTAGGGGGTTCAAAGTTTATACGAAGAGCAAGATATTTTTAAAATAATAGATTTATTACTTAGGTTATGGACCGTTTGTTTAATGATTAGAAAACGATTTCAGCGTTTTTTTTATTAATCCCCTAAGAGAGTTAAAAGGTTTGAAGGTTGTATAGAGAGCAAGACCTTTTTTAAAGTAAGATTTGAACAGTTACCAGAAATGTAGGATAGGTTAGGTTAGAACTGCGATGCTCCCAGAATCGAATAGATTTAATCAACATTGGGTACTTATTATTATAACAGTAATGTAGCTTAGTAGACATATCAAAATATATTTTTCTTTAATACTGTATGAAAACGTCTGTTGATGATTCTTAAGATATTTATGTTTGTAAAAACGAAGTTTTCAATTTAGATTTATCAATTTAAACTAACGAACTCATCGCACTGTTACCTTTTACGTAGGTCTAATCCCTGAACGGATTTAGATGAAATTTCCCGTACAGATAATTTGAGACCCTTGGAAGGATATAGGATAGTTTTTGTATATCTTTAAGATGGTAGAAGTTTTTTTGGGACAGCGATAAATAGCTTGCACCGAACATAATTTAATAGCAATATTTTTTCTAAGACCAGTTCCACGCGAACGAAGTCGCTGGCAACAGCTAGTTATTTATATAAATATTTAGTGACTAAGGATTAATTAGAAAAGGAGGATGAATCGTAAGAAAAGGAGGATCGAAACATATTTATGTGTACTAACCGTCCTTGGTCTCCCCTATCTATCGCGAGCCTATCTAGACAGATTATGGCGAAGAACCGGAATCGAAAATTCACACATTCTTTGGTTTCATAATCAGATTTTATTTAACTTGTCGTTTTCGGAATGGCTCTAAATCAAAAATAAAATAAAATGTCGGAAACTAAAAGTATATTTTAATTTTATTACGATTAATGAACAAAAGCACATACCAACATACCTATGCATAATTTTTTGCTCACGGCAACACCGTCGGTCGTAGGGCTTGTTTGGAATAGGTCCTAATACTGGGAGTCTGCGATTTAGTGCCGAGACAAACAATTAACATAAAAAATATTGACCCTCTTACATATTGTAATAGTGTTTACCTAGGGGCTATTAAGATTGGCACTCTTTCTTTTTATTTATGAGCAAGTCCACGAATCTGTGGACAGCGTTGCGTTTCCTGCGTCCCATTTTTATTCCGCCATTTATCGTCGCAACCAACCAAATATTCACAATTCACAACCAATTTGCAAATGATCGAGGTAAATAAGCATTAATAAGATTTAGAAGCTAAAACAACATAACGGCAACGTCGCACGTCGCGCTACGGCCCACGTGGTGGCATGTAGGCATTGGCACAGAGCGGCAACGGCGCAGCCGTAGCGCGCGGCTCGCATTTTAAAACGATATTATAACGTTATTATATATCGTTCTGTTATTCATTCTGTTACGGTATTTATATCGTTATGGAGAATATTGATTTTGTTATAACGTAATTTTCGAACACTAACGGAATATACCGTTATAATTCCGGTTCATTTTATAACGTTTTAAAGGCCTGCGCACATGTTTTGGTTAATTGACAACAATGTCAGGTCGTGAACTCTGCGCCCTGAACATAGCAATAAAAGTGTTGCCGTCTTTTTGGAACATTGAAATAAATTATTCTCATCACACGTAGTGTTTATAAGATGGTTTTTTAGGATATCAATGTCCCAAATAGGCGGTTTACACGATTCGCGTGGCTTTTGAATTGCTATTGATTTTAAAATTTTCTTTACTAAAATGTTTGAACTTAATCTGTCTGACACATCGGGATTACATAAAGTGGCTATAGCAGACTTGTATACCAAAATTGTGCGATATGATAAATTATCTTTTTGAAATAAATCTGACAGAAATCTAGCCAGTTGTGACCCATTGGGGTTATGGGGAGAAGAAACATAATTATTTAGACACCAATTGAGCCACTTATTCCAGGCATGCCTATAGGTTTTAAGAGACGATTCACGCCACCCTGACCGTAAGAGTAATTTCTGCTCAGGGGTCCAGTCAGTCAATTTACTTGCCCACCCCCACATTTCCATACCTGGAGGGTCATTTCGTGGACTTTCTTTGGGGGAAAACCTGTTACTGTGTCCACCAGAACCTGGTGAAGGCGAAATATTGTGAAAGGTGGACCCAGTGCTCGATTCCTTATGTCGGGCTTCCAAAATACTTTCTCCCATCTCGGGACTACAATGAGGTAGTTCCCTTTCGCACGGTTTAAATGAGACAGTACTTTTGGAATCAGGTAAGGCGGAGGAAAGATCCAGGCTAGTGGGAAGTCCCAGTCTCGACTGAAAGCATCGTGAAACAGCGCCCTTTGATCCAATATGTCCAGACTGACATACTGGGGCACTACATGGGCAGTTCTTGAAGCCATCAGATCGATACATGGTACCCCCCATTTCCGAAATATGACTTCCGTCGCCTCGGGGAGCAGATGCCATTCTGGTTTGGTTTTGAGGCGAGACGCCTGGTCCGCCTCCCCATTGAATTTCCCTGGTATGTGGTGAGCCATCAGGTGAATATTGTACCGATCTAACAGCTTGAAAACTTTCCTGGTAATTCTCATCAAGTTGACGGATTTCGAGCCGCCCTCTTTCCTTATGTACGCAACTGTTGTCTTGTTGTCGCATTGCAACATGACAGACGAATTCTTTAGACAAGGACCTCGTTCGTGCAGTACGTGAAGCACAGCCAGCATCTCCTTCTGATTGGAGTGGAGAAGGCTCTCGTGTTGGGACCAGCTGCCCGCTAACTTCACTTGATCCAGGTAGGCTCCCCACGCCAATCCGGATGCATCCGTCGCCAAAAAATGATTGATCGGTGGTCTGTGTAGGGGTGATGGGCATTTGTAATGCTTTAGCCACCACTTTAATTCTCTTAGACTCGATCGAGGGATCGTGAAGCGGCGAGACAAATTGTTGTCTGGCAGACTCAAAGAAAACTGAATCAGCTCGCGATGGTTCAAGCGGCCTCGTGGTACTACAAAACTTGCGAAGTTTATGAGACCTATGAGGCTTTGAATTTCTTTTAGTTGGACAGACTTCACAGCTAATACATGGAGTATCTTTTCTTTCAACGTTGTTAATTTCGCGAAAGGAAGGCTCTTTATTCCCAGCCAAGGGTCCCAAATAATCCCTAAATACTCCAGACTTTGTTGTGGAGTCAATATCGACTTTTTTAAGTTTATTTGCCAACCTAAACCTTCTAGGAGATTCACAGCTTCGGTGGCTTGTGCCGATAGGACTTGTTTGTCCTGGTGGGCTAAAAGGTAGTCGTCCAGATAGACTATCACTCTGAAGCCTCGTTCTCTTAGCTTTTGAGTGACCCAATTTGACAAGCTGGCAAAAACCTTTGGTGCCGTTGCCAAACCTAGAGGCAGACACGTCATCTGATATAATTTGTTGCCGAACATTACTCTCAAGTACCTTCTGTGCGACTCTGCAACGCGAAGGTGAAAGTAGGCGTTCGATAGGTCGATTTTTACTAACCAATCGTGTGGTTGTAGAAAATCCGGTATTTTTTGAACATTTATCAGCCGGAATTTGGACACAATCAGGTACTTGTTCAGGTTGCGCAGATTGAAAATCGGACGCATTGTCCCATCTGATTTGGGGACTAAAAACATAGGGGACACATAGCTTCGGGATGGCAACACCGGCTCTAGTACGCCGATTTTTATTAATGATTGTATAGCTACCCTCATTTGAACAGAGAATTTCGTTCGATGAATGTGATCGCTCTTTGGCCAGCAAAGAGGTACTTTTTGTTTGAGCGGTAATCGATACCCTCTTATCATCTTTAATAAGGATTCTGGCGCTTTCATTTGTTCCCAAACATGTATGAACTTTAGAAGGCGACCAGCTTCGAAAGGCTGCAAGACCGAGTCAGAATTTTCGCTTGCCGCGAAAATTTTTATTATCATGAGAATTCTTTGAATTATTTTTATTCGACGAATGCTCGTCGTATCTAGACTTATGGCGAGATTTGTGAGAATTATTTTTGTTGTTGTACTTGCCTTCTCGATTTTGCGCAAATCGCTTTGGCGTGTAAAAGGTAGGCGGTTGTAAAGGTGGGTTCATGTAATATCCCTGCGGAGGATACGAATAAAATGGTGCACCATGCGCTGGTAAAGCTGGCAGAGCTTTTCCAAAATAAGCCCTATTTTGGTAATCATTCAGGCCCTGCGCGGGCTGTCTAGCTTGAGAGGGTCCGGCTTGCGCAGCCGACCAAGCAGGCTTTGAAGACGCATTATTACGTAACGGCCAAAGAGTTTTCGCAACTCCCCCGTTCTTCTCCAACTCAGCCGCTAACATCTCTTTATTAAACAGCCATTCACAAATAGGCGGGATCTTCCGCAATGTAGCACGAGTGAATTTGTCTTTAACATATCTCAGAATACTATCACGTCGCTGCTGAATTAAATCTGCCCTATGACCACATGCCATTTGAAGAATATCACCAGATATTTTGTTATATGCGCCATCAATGAAAATTTCATTTAACTTTTCTTTCAAAGAGGTTACCGTAATTTCGTGGTCACAGGACGAAATCCAAGTCAGCAAAGACTCCAACCCAGATTGCAATGATTCCTTTTGTTCGATCAAGGCCTGCGTTATGGCCGCAAATCCTTTTTCTGTGACGCTAAGAGAAGTAGTTTTGTCATAAGGTTTTAAATCATCGTTACATTCGGTATCAACGAAACCTGGGGTAGAGCAATAAGTTTTTTGAACCTCTGCATATCGTACATCGGCCCAGTCAGATGAGCCAAAATGTTGAATCGTGTTCAAAAATTCAATATGAGCCTGTGAAGATTTTGGTATAGTCGGCTCCTTCACAGTCGTGTTAAAAGGCAAATTTATACTCAAATCTATAGATTCTTTGGCTTTATCTACACCGCGTACCCCATCGCCCGGAAACAATTCACCGCTTACATTGAGACTAACATCGTCTTCCGAACTTTCACTCAGCCTAGATGAAAGCACCGGCACTGGCTGTGGGGCACCCGGATACATCATCGAGGATAGAAATCTTTTTACTTCACTTACTTCCTTTGCGAGCTTAACTATGTCTTCATCGGATTGCCGCTTTCTCTTCGCATTTGAAGATTTGGGGCACGCCTTCCTCTTCTTTTTAGCAGATCCAGGCATCGCTGGATCTCCAGTATGTGTACTCTCGCCAGAGGAATCCGAAGATGATGAATTGCTAACATCGTCCCCCATAGTACTGAAAATCAGAAATATAATTAATAAATCTTTTACGAACGGTTACACCGTTTTAAAAATAGTTGTAATTAGGCACTAAGGTTACCAGATCGCAGTATTTTCGGACGTGCGCTCTTGGACAACCGTAACGTTTCGAAAATCAAATAGCCAATGAGCCTCGGAACAACCTCGAAGGCTAACGCTGCGCCGAGCTGGTGGTGGGGTATTTAGGCGGGAACAAAACGCAGGAAATAGGGTGACCAGTACTGAAATAAGGCACTTCAACCGTCATCGTTTAGGAAATCAGTGTTGCCACTCTCATTTATTTAGGCTTCGAATGACGGTACAGTTGGTTAATAGAGTTTAGAGTACTAGCTGCCCTCGGATAATTTATTGTTTTTCATGTGGTACAATTCCGTTGCGAACATTGACCACTTTTCGTCTTTGACTGTGTAGGTATATGACCTGCCCATTTCCATTTGAGTTCATGAGTTGTAGCGCTTGTTTGACTAGAATTAGGATAGATTTGTGACAAACCAAAGCCACGGATGTCTATGATAAGTGCAGGTCTATTAGTGATGATGAGATGCACCCATTTGCGTATTTATATGCAAATAATTACAATAAACCAATAACGATTAATGACAAAACCTCGAGACATGTTTCTGTTTCGCCTCTATAGCCATCAGCAGGAGAAAACAACACCTTGCGCCATGTCCTCTGAGCAAAACCTCCTTCCTTATACTACTATATTATTTATCACTTGCAGACATCAACATTACAGTGACAAGTGACATAATCATTGAGTATTTAGGCCAAATCAATTTAGGCAACAACTACCTATGTGACCTATATCCATGTGAGAAACGATATGTATACATTACAAAGGTGAGATTCCAGCGGACGGCTTGGGCTCGTGGATCCTCCCATGGTCATCTTTACAATATCTTGCTTTGTTGTTTCCAATAATCACAAACTATATAGTGCTGTCATCACGGAATAATAAACCATGGTTTGTGTGGTATTCCAGGGCTTTCATCACCTAATTCAAGATTTGTAGCCTAGCCAGCCTAAGCTAACCTAACCAGTGTATGAATTCAAGAATAAAAATAACATCTTTTTTTTTGCCTGTGATTGCCAAGCGCGCACTACGATTTTTTGTTGTGCGATAATCGCGTCGCAAAAAATCTTAGTATGTGAGCAGGCTAATACCAAAAAAATTGCCAAGGATTTCCAGACAGTAGGAATAATTAAGGCAGAAGTGGGAAATTGTTAAAGAGGAACATTAAACTTATTTTACTGTATAAATAAACATTTTTGTATTTTTCTAGTAGGTAATTTTAATAATTTTGCGGGACTTAGGTGCTAATATTAACAAAACAATTGAATAATAACACAAAAAGGTTATGTAGCAGTTCAATGTAATGTTTAATTGAAATTTCACACAGTTGTTCCATCTTAAACCCGTCAATGGAAATTTGCAGCAAGCGGGGAAGTAACGGTCGGGCTATCTGCATGCGGCTACTGCTGGCTGGTGTCGGGGCGACGGCTGCTGTGCTGGGCGCGTGACGGCGGCGCGGCGCGCGAGCTCACGCTCCCGCAGACGGACCTGCAGCACAAGGCCGAGCTGGTTGAGGTCTTCTACGAGGATGGGGCGCAGGTACACACCACCCTTGGTCTGTAGATAGCGGAGCCGCTGGCCTAGTGGCAATAAGCTAATCTACATTACTGATAGCCATGTTCCATAGATAAGATATATATCAGAATAGTCCTCCCCAGTCCTTTGTTTGACTATCCATAGCTTCTCTCCTCCACACGGCACAGATATGTGTTTTAGTTCATTTTCAAATAAGCTACCTTGAAGTTTGTTGATACTTGGATAAGTGGCTGCTTGGATTCTGTATTTGACAACCTGTTAACTTGATTGTCTTGGTTGTCTATGACAGCAGTTGCTAAGTCAGGGCTTCAGTTGGCTTGAGGACTACTCATTTGCATTTCTAGCTACTTAGAACGTCATAGCGTCTACCGTCTGACTGCACTGCCGAGTGGAACACTCCAGAAACAAGAATTAAACCCTGTTGTGTTTTACAACAGACGAACAGCACTAAAGTGAAAACTCAATAACATTGTAACAGTTTTTCGATCAGGTCACGTGACATCTTACGGTGTCACCCTAAAAATGAATATGACGCAATAAACAATTATCAATTATTTAGGCGGACGGCCCGCGGCCGCGTTGGGTGCGAGGGGCCGTGGGCGGGCAGCGGCAAACACAATACAAATTTGTTTTTGCCATTGCCAAATATTTTTCAAAGCTTTATCTCTTTAGGAATAACGTCTAAATTCGAACTATTCGAATTTGCAAGAACAGCGGATGGCGGTGGCGACCAAAATATCAATTTGTTTTTGCCGTTGGTAAATATTTTTCTAAGCTTTATCTCTTTAGGAATAACGCCCAAATTCGAACTATTCGAATTTTCTCAATAGCAAAACGGTGAAGGACGCGTTGCTATTATTAATAGAATAGAATAGAATAGAATAGAAAAACTTTATTCAACATCACATGACAATTCAAGTTACATGGGAACCTTAAAAGTAGACTTAACATATAAATTTAAAATTAATCCTACAGTTATCATTATGTGATGTTAAAAAGGGGCTTGCCTCAGCATAGTGTTACAGTAGAAAGGCCACTGCAACGCTGGTTTTCAGGCAGACCCTGGTAACTATGTTAATCCATTTTACATTGCTCGCTGTTTGTCGGGAACGAAATGTCTCAGTTTGTATGTGCGCGTGTGTGTGAGTGTGTGCGTGTTTGTATGTGTGTGTGTGTGTGTGTGTTTGACTTGACGGAATACGGAGTGTGTGATATTGTGTCGTAGGAATGAAATTTGAGTAGGTAATAATATTGTACGTTTGGATATGCACTTTAACGTATTTGGCCAAAGAAATAATTATATTAAATATTATTATTAATAAACTATTACTTGCCGTTGGTTATTTATTACAAATTTATTTGCAGAATATGATAATGCAAAAAGTGTTTAACGGCTTTATACTCTTACGAATAGCGTTCAGTTTTGAATGAAGTCGAATCGGCTAGTAGCAAAAAGTGACCTCCTTCACATCTGACGTCACAAAACTCTGTCGCGTATTTAACAATTTTTCCCCATCCCAAAAAGAGCTCAGCGCCGCTAAAGAAGTTTTCACTTCAAAAAATCTCTTTCACTATTTTAGTGTGTGTGGCAACCGCGCGGTTATTCAAACCGCGAGGTTATGTCTGAACGCTTTGGAACATTTTCATGTAAATATGGAACCATACGTGATTTTGGAACCGCGCGGTTCCCGCCAGTCTGAATAATAGACTCTCTTTCATAGATGCCGTCCTGCATCGGCGTGTCACCTGAAGGCGTGGTCCGCTACTGGCCCTCGGTGGGCCAGGAGCTGTACGCGGACACGAGCTGCGAGCTGGGCGGGCAGGAGTGCGCGCGGCTCGCGGCCTCCGCCGGCGGCCTGCTGCTCGCCACCACCTCCTGCAGCCTACTGCTGCTGCGGCCCCACGGTCAGTACCAGTTGAGTGGGAGGAAAATCCTTTATGGATACCTCCGCGCCACGGGGATAGCGGCGATTATCTCGGACTCGCACCGACTAAAAACCCCTCGATGGTCCTCCTCGACGCATTTCGGACGGCTCTGGGATCTCCTACGGAACGTACCAGTGCCACCCTAGCGTCATGCCTCTGTGGGCCCCACCTTTTTTTTTTTAACGATTGCAGCCCCCAGCTTAACCGTGTATCACCCCGAGGACCCCTTTTAGTCGCCTTGTACGACAGGCAGGGAATACCGAAGCCGTATTCTAATGCCCGGGCTACAGGCCGCCAGTACCAGTACCTACTGATGCGAGCGTCAGCCGCGTCAATGGACATAGCCACCGAGCGGTGCCACAAGGATCGTTCCTAGTCGCCAGCATCCACGCGACCTTTAGTCAGCAGTCCACTAGAGCACCGAACCGCATCAACACTATTATTCACAGCAATGACGCGTAGTTGCAGTGTCCAAGAGAACCGGATGGCTGACGGTTGCTTTAACTATATTGGAGTGCAGGTTCAATGCAAATAGACTCATTTTTTCAAAAAAAATACCTTTAGGACTTTTAGGTCTTATTTGGCTGGACAATTTTCCATGACGAAAGCGACGTTTTTTTTTTCAAAAAAGCACAAATTTCGCGTTATAAAATAGTTTGAAGGTACATGTTGGAGCCCGACCGCAGACAGCAGCAGCAGACGACGTGTCGCAGCGACACTACTGGTTTCTATGTATTTCTATGAAATACCTTTCGGAGACGAATATAATATTATTATAATATTCCGCAGTGTCTCAAGACGAGAGTCTTTGACCAGTGTGTGTTGCCAGTGATGACATATGACACTGAAACGTGGTCGCTTACTATGGGCCTCATAAGAAGGCTCAAAGTCACCCAAAGGGCTAAGGAGAGGGCTGTTGGGACTTGGGAGTTTCTCTGCGCGATCGCATCAGAAATGAGGCTATCCGCAGCAGAACCAAAGGTAACCGATATACCGAATCGCTAAATTTAAGTGGCAGTGGGCGGGGCACATAGCACGTAGAACTGATGGCCGTTGGGGCGGAAAGGTTCTCGAGTGGCGACCACGTACCGGAAGGCGCGGCGTGGTAGGCCCCCCCCACAAGGTGGACTGATGACCTGGTAAATATTGCTGGAGTCTGCTGGATGCGGGTGGCGCAGGACCGGTCACTTTGGCACTCTTTGGGGGACGCCTATGTCCAGCAGTGGACGTCTTTCGGCTGATATGATGATGATGACCTTTCGTACTTCAGCGACACGTCGCTGCCATAGAAATACATGTCGCTGCGACACATCCTTATAATGTGTAGAGCGTCGAAGGCGCCCCCTCATAAGACCGCGCGTAGCACAATACAAACGTTGCCTTGCGGCCAATTTTGAAAACATTGTTTGTTCCGCAGCGGAGCGGCCCGGCGTGAGCTGCCAGCAGCTGCGGCCGCCGAGCGGCTGGCTGGGCGGGCTGGGGCGGCGCGTGTCGCTGCTGTTCTTCGGCTCCATGCCGGCTAACGCTGACACAGTGAGTATACGATGATTATACCACAGCGAAGCGGCAATTTTTTAATTTTACTTATTTCTTTTTTACTGTTTCTTAAATATTTTTCAAAATTTCAGAGCATTCTGAGAAAATCACTAACATATTTCAGCCGGAACTCCGTCGTCCCTTGCTAATTTACTATTAAATTCACAGAAGCTGGTCGGCGTGGTGATCCTTGACGACGGCCCCATGTGGCCGACACAGCAGGAGCAGCCCGGCTACATCGCGCTCGTGGGCGGCGGCGGCGGCGCCGTGCTGCAGCTGTGGCGCGGCGCCGAGCTGCACGAACACAACCTGAGGAGGGCGCTCACTGACGCACATCGCGCTCAGGGTAAGTGTTGGTCGGCGTGGTGATCCTTCACGACGGCCCCATGTGGCCGACACAGCAGGAGCAGCCCGGCTACATCGCGCTCGTGGGCGGCGGCGGCGGCGCCGTGCTGCAGCTGTGGCGCGGCGCCGAGCTGCACGAACACAACCTGAGGAGGGCGCTCACTGACGCACATCGCGCTCAGGGTAAGTGTTGGTCGGCGTGGTGATTCTTCACGACGGCCCCATGTGGCCGACACAGCAGGAGCAGCCCGGCTACATCGCGCTCGTGGGCGGCGGCGGCGGCGCCGTGCTGCAGCTGTGGCGTGGCGCCGAGCTGCACGAACACAACCTGAGGAGGGCGCTCACTGACTCACATCGCGCTCAGGGTAATTTTTGGTCGGCGTGGTGATCCTTCACGACGGCCCCATGTGGCCCACACAGCAGGAGCAGCCCGGCTACATCGCGCTCGTGAACGGCGGCGGCGGCGCCGTGCTGCAGCTGTGGCGCGGCGCCGAGCTGCACGAACACAACCTGAGGAGGGCGCTCACTGACGCACATCGCGCTCAGGGTAAGTGTTGGTCGGCGTGGTGATCCTTCACGACGGCCCCATGTGGCCGACACAGCAGGAGCAGCCCGGCTACATCGCGCTCGTGGGCGGCGGCGGCGGCGCCGTGCTGCAGCTGTGGCGCGGCGCCGAGCTGCACGAACACAACCTGAGGAGGGCGCTCACTGACGCACATCGCGCTCAGGGTAAGTGTTGGTCGGCGTGGTGATCCTTCACGACGGCCCCATGTGGCCGACACAGCAGGAGCAGCCCGGCTACATCGCGCTCGTGGGCAGGTTACAGTAGTGGCGCGTTGCGGAGCTACACAAAGACTATCTAGCTCTGGGTAAGGATAGTTTTTTTAGGGAAATCATTTCAGATTTACTCCCCACTAGGCGACAGTAGTTGCAAGTTGCAACGTATATCTTTCTGAATAACTCTACTGTGTGATGTTGTTATTTGGGTGGATTAAAAAAGTTCCTTCTATGGTTTTTGTCGTGGTCAAATATGGTTGATATCCGCTCTAAAAGCTATTTCTCCCGCAGGAGACGTGAACAGCCTCCAAGTGATGTGCCTTGACGTGAAGGCCAGCAGCCCTCGCTCGCTGATGCTGCTCATCGCTGTCGTCAACGTAGCTCGCTCGCCTGAGATGAGATACGCCATCGGTGAGTTACATAATGGTGATAGGGAATTCAATCTCACGAGATTTGAGACCTAGCTGAGATCTCGCGAGTCTCGGGCAAATGCTATAAAAAAATTAAAATTAAAATACAAATCGACCTAGTCCCAAACTAAGCAAAGCTTGTATGGGTACTAGACGACGTTATACATACTATAGATAAATAAATATTTAAATACATGGAAAACATCCATGACTCATAATAAAAATACTGAGTCTCGTATATATTTCGAGCAGGGCTTGGAAACGGTACCGAAAATACCGGTATTTAAAGGTTTTCTTCGTTTTGGTTCCAGAGAACCAGGTAAAGGAAAAATACCGGTATTAGCACCGAAAAATACCGGTTCTATATAAAGGTTCCTACTCGTGTATGCGACGTTGCCGTTTCGTGCGAGTGCGCGGCGCGGCGTACGCTAAAATACCGCTCCGCCCAGCTTCATTCTAAAAATTCTAACTGTCCATTGGTTAGCTAATAGGTCAAATTTTGTATCAATTTCGGATAAATCAATAACGTAGTATTTATTTCTGGTATAAAAAATAATAATGTGTCAAGCAATTTATAAACAAATACATAATAATCTAATAATACAATTTTCATTTTGAGCCGTCCTAAATGTTGAACGGGCAGCTATTTCTGTATACATTTTTTTTTTTAATAAATTCATTTTTTTTATACAACGACGGGTGCAAACAAGCGTACGGCCCGCCTGATGATAAGCGGACACCGCAGCCTATAGATGCATGCAACTCCAAAGGAGTAACATGGGCGTTGCCGACCCTTGATATGTTTGAGGATTCGCCGTGTTGACAGTTGAACGAACAAATTCCCTCGCTCTGAACACAACGCATCCTCGGGAGCTCTGGCGACCTTGCTCACCACCAGGAACACAACACTACTACAGAGCAAGCAGTAGTGTTATTATGGCTGTGGTCTTCTGCAAGGCAGAAGTACTTCCCCAGTTGGGCTGCTCCAAATTCGGGCGGGATGACATTATGCTGTGCCCTACCTCACCAATTAATATAGATTTGAAAAAATTAAACTTTTAACTGCCTTTGTTAGCAAAAAATAGTGTAGAAAATACCGCTCCGCCCGACTTCATTAAAAAAATTCTAACCTAAAAATTCTATTTTTTTTTCTATTTAGGTAATAGTTCAAAGGTATCAATTTCGGGTAAATCGATAACGTAGAATTAATTTATGTTAATAACTGCTAAAAACCGGTAAATTTCATCAATTAACCGGTACTTAAGGTATCGGTATCATTTAGAATACCGGTTTTAGCAATACCGGTACTTATGCTTGGTACCTGTACCTCGGTACCGGTGGTAGCAAGTCTTATACCGGTTCCTGTTTGAAGGTTACAACACCAGTTCCGGAAAATACCGGTATTTCAAGCCTGATTCCGAGTCCGATTCCCTATAGATTCTACGTCGACATACCATTCGCGTGTTTCAGGATTCGCGCGGACGTTACAGCGACATCTAGTGTGAAATTGGGTCAACTTTACCGTGTAAAGGAGTTTAATGATATAGACGCAAACACCCATACCACAGTATTCAATTCGATGTTTATTTCAGCTCACATGTCAGTGGAAGACCCAGCGAACCCTCGCGTGACGTCACTAGTGCCTCTCCGCGGCTGCTCGCTGGCCGCGGAGTGCGCGCCGCGCCTGCTGCCGCTGCCCGGCGCCGCGCTGCTGTACACCAGCACATACGTGGCCAGAGTGTCCAGTGAGTATAGCCAGGGCTGTCCCACCTGACTAGGTTTATAGGTATTCCTTTTTTCAAAATTTGCAATAAATTCATACTTAAAAAAAAGACCGGGTTGCACTCCGGGAGTGCCGGTAGAAGTGAAAACTGACGGAGGGCACCGCTTGGGGCCGCGCTACACACCTCCCCCCTCCCCCTCCCCCGGCCCGCCCCTGCCCCAAGCCCCGTACGTCTTACATCAAACAATTTCCCCCCTACCCCCCCGTCCCGAATCTCTCTGAGAGAGACTCTCTCCATCCTACGGTCACCTGACCTCATTACAAAAACCTGTCGCGAGTTTAACAATTTTTCCCCATCCCAAAAAGTGCTCAGCGCCACTAAAGAAGTTTTTACTTCAAAAAACTTAAAAAAAGCGAAACCTATAAACCTAGAATATATTATGCTGAAGCGATCGACATCAAAATCAAAGTGATCAGTTATGATTTAGTTAGTGCAAACCGTTTTCTCCCGAAATGGAAATTTCATCAGAAAACTATTTTCCTCTTAAAACTCCTGACATATCATCTAACTTTATTTGTACCTTCAACACCACTAAACCACGTTTTTCTCACAGGCACAGTGGCGAATGACAAAGTAGAATACATAGACGTGGCCTCGGAAGGCGACAGGATCCTGGGCGCGACGTTATGCAACGGGCAGCCCCTTCTGTTCAGCAGGAAGCACGGCGTACTGGCGCTATGCTCGCAGGCTGTCGCTAACCTGTGAGTACACAGTGGACCAGTGCCGGTCCTATCGCCTACACACACACACACACACTTATAACTCGGTTACAATATCTGTGGACCTGGCGTCGATGACGTCACGTCGGCGCTCTGGTACGGTGCGCAAGGCGCGCGGGGCGAGCGCGGGTAGGTAAAACAGAAGGGGGAGGGGCTTCACATTCCAGCGAGGTCCACAGATATTGTAACCGAGATGTACAGTAGTACCACAAATATAAGTTACATCGGCAATATTCGTCCACGCCGACGACTGCTGACAAGTACCGAATGGAATCGAATGTATGACCATTTCAATAAAGACCTTGTTGCACTATATGTAAGGTACAATATACAATGAGAGGTGAACTCTTGATTTCCCGCTCATGGCGCCAGACAAAACGGCGGGCGCCGGAGCTGCCGGCGTCGCGCGCAAAATTTTGCCCAATGGGCGTTGAAGATTTTACCCGCGCAAACGCACTGCCTTATAATTGGTTAAAATGTTTTCAGAAAATGATTTCTGCGCAGGTACATCGTTGTAACTTATATTTGTGGTACTACTGTACACAGTGAACCACACATACACACTTACCCACTTATTCATAAAACTTATGAGTCTTGTCACTCTTACGAACAAATGACAAAGTGACAGTTACATACACATACAGATGTATTGCATCATTATTTTCCATCGTATTTTCACGGAAACGTAAGAACGTATCTTGCTATTTCAGTCAGTCTCGGTACAAAAAGTACTGAGGTTGACTGAAGTAGCATGACAAATACGATGGAACACAATTATGCGCTACATTTGTACATAATTACGCCTATTCCCCGGAGGGGTAGGCACAAGTCACGGATTTCCAATTGCTACGATCTTGTCAAACCTTTCTAACTTCATTAACTTTCATGACATTCTTCAAACATGCTCGTCGGTTTAGGGTAACGGTTATAAAACCAAACGAATGTTAACGGTAATTTAGCGGCCGTAAAGCTGCGTACGAATTTGAGCGGCTCCGCCTGAGGCATGCTCGCCCCGAGCGGCGAGCTGCTTGCGAGCCAATTTGGTGCACATAAACATGCGCGGGAGAGGCAGCGCGCTCGCGGCGAGCCGCCATTGTGCGTCATTCAAAATGGCGTCGGACGCGATGAAAGGCGTGGCTGCGTTTGTCGTAGTTCACCGAATTATTACCAAAAAGAAGAGGAAATCGCCTTGGTGGTGGATGAAACAGCTGTACAAAAGTCGTAATTCATGTGGTGCACATTTACTTTACCAAATTACATCGTTCTGTCCGCGGCACGCTCGGATACACGTCCAATTTACGCGAGGCACGCACACTGAGGCGCCTTTGAGCACGGGCAAAAGACCGACTCTAGGCGGCTCGCCGCGCGCCGCGCGCGTTGCTCGCGCACAGCGCGTGAGCGCGTACGAATTAGAGCAAAATAGCTGAGGCTGCTCTAATTCGTACGCACCTTAAGAGTGAGTATTCACCTGAGACTGTGTCCCAGACTGCCACTAACATCCATAAGAGTACACAGTGAACCTACCATTAGAGGTCCCTAATTTTCCTAAAGCCCTACATTTATTTATTTAATCGTATGGCATACATTATTTTGGCCTTTAAAGTTTGTCACTCTTTAGCACCACCCAGGGGACACGTGCAGGGTTGTGCTAGGTAGCTCCTGCGGACGCGAGTGACAGTTGCCCTACATAATAAAGTTGGACACCCAATAGGCGCTACTGGGGCACAGAATAAGTAATATGTAGTACAAGTACAGAAATTGCACTTCCTAGCAAAAACGGCGTTTAGGCATAAGAAACGTGCCTACTCTGTGCATCTCTGTCTATCGTATAACTTGTATTCATTCACACACGGCACGTGTAGCGCTAGGGCTGTCACGCCAAGAATACATCAATGAAGGCAAAAAATGTTCTAGCTCACCACTTACTAGATGTCGCTGTCGATATTAATTTAGTACATGCTACTTCACATGTATGTCAGTGTCATTATGAATAACACCACACGTAAAATTTATCTGCCACTTCTCTAAATCAAAAATCAAAATCTCAATAAATAATTCTGCAAAAGGGCACTTTTACATGTCTCTATTCTCTATTAACAAATTCAATTTAACTTTTGAAATTCTAATTTGTAAGTTAATTCACAAGTAAGTTCAAAAAGCATACAGTTTTATTAAAATGCTCTGTTTAGGGTTCCATAGGTACTTTTATGGATATTTTTTGAAGATTATATCTAGTTTTTTCTATGTTGGAATTGGAAAGGTAGACAAACTTTGGTAGAGTGCTGCATATAGGTTAGGAAAGGATAGGATAGACAACAGACACACTTGTTTAATAAAAATAATTAATAAGGTACGCGCGGTTCGTCGCGTTCAAGTCGGCTCGCGTGGTGCCGGCCCTCGACTGACTGGCGGCCCGGTAGCTCGCGAGCGATAGGTATCTAACGCGCCCCGCCCCGCCCACTGCAAGCCCCCTGACTGGGGTGCCTTCGGGGCCCTGCTCACTGTAAAATTGGCCGCAGGTCGACATGCTGAGCGCGCTAAAAAGGGATGCCTTCGGCTCCGAATCGGATGAACCGATTAGAGTGCAGTTTTTTTCATAACACAAGCCTTTCTAAACTTGCAAAGAGACTAGTTAGATTTTTGTAAGGTTGTCCCCTAATATTTATATAAAAAAGCTGTTATGTCAAGATTGTTTTACATGTCCCTTTCTTCCCGTAGGTGTCGTAAAAGTCGACTAAGGGAGCAGGGTTGAAGTGGGCGATTGGCTAGCAACCTATCACTGCAATATCACATTTTGTCGATCTTTTATACCCACATTTATGCTAAAAGTGGCGCTGGAACATAAGTTTCATGTGCTCTGCGTACCCTTTTTGGGAATAAATGCGTAAATGTTTGTAACTATGTATGTCTTACATTTTTAATTTGTTTTATTGACAGGTCCGTGTGCGAGAGTCCCATGGGATCGCCGTGTCCGTCCGATATGTACGACGGCAATCTGTCTCTCTATGAAATTGATCCTCATGAGGTTCGTTATACACTTTTTAAATATCATTTCATATTTTTAATCTGCATCTGTCACGTGTCTAACCTAACCTAACCTCACATGTTCGATTCCCAGTCTTCCCCCATAGTGATAACGTTTGTTTTATTTTTATTTAGATCTTATTTTTTGTCGGCTTGTTTAGCCTAGTGGGTAGTGGACCCTGTTCGAAACTGAAGGTCCTGAGTTCGAAAGGGTTCGAACTTGCGGTAAGGACAAATATTTCTATGATGAGCATGAATATTTGTCTCTGAGTCTTAAGTGTTTTCTGTGTATTTCAGTATTTGTATCTATTAAATATATCGTCGTCTAGTATCCATAACACAAGCCTTATTCTGCTTACTATGGGGGATTATCACCTAATATTGATTTATCTAATGAGAATGTAGAGTTCGTATATAAAAAAAAGACCGGGTTGCACTCCGGGAGTGCTGGCAGCAGTGAAAACTTGAATAATTTTATTTTTGCAAAAAAAAATCCCTTTCTCCCCCCCCCCTCTCTCCCCCTGCGTGCCAATATATCTAATAACAACCTTTTTAGTAGTACGCTATAGTTCAACTTAACTCGGCAAAATTGATGAAGGAGACGAATAAATAAAATACCAATTGGTTTTTGCCTTTGCCAAAAATTTTCAAAGCTTTATCTCTTGAGGAATAACGTCCAAATTCGAACTATTCGAATTTGCTCAATAGCAAAACGGTAAAGGACGCGTGGACAAAATTACAAATTTATTTGCAGAATATGCAATTGCAAAAAGTGTTTAACGGCTTTATACTCTTACGAATAGCGTTCAGTTTTGAATGAAGTCGAATCGGCTAACAGCAAAATATAAAAGTTTGATAAATCGACCGGTTAGCCTAGTGGGTAGTGACGCTGCCTACGAAGCTGAAGGTCCTGGGTTCGAATCCCGGTAAGGGCAAATATTTGTGTGATGAGCATGATGTCTGATTATTCTATATTTGTTTCTGAGTCTTGGATGTTTTCTATGTATTTAAGTATTTCTATCTATTATATATATCGTCGTCTAGTACCCATAACACAAGCCTTATTGAGCTTACTATGGGACTAGGTCGATTTGTGTAAGATTGTCCCCTAATATTTATTTATTTATTTATTTATTTAAAACAAAATGGAATGTGCATTTACGGAAAATGTGTTACGACCTTATACTGTTAGCAATAAAGTACAAATTACAAATATGTGCCCCTAGTCAAACCCCCGTTTTCCCCCCCGCCCCCAAGCCTCGTCCCGAATCTCTCACCATCCTACGGTCACGTGACCTCCTACGCATCTGACGTCACAAAAATCTGTCGCGAGTTTAACAATTTTTCCCTATCCCAAAAAGTGCTCAGCGCCGCTAAAGAAGTTTTCACTTCAAAAATAGCACACATAATCAACATTATATGTATATTCTCTCAGGTCAGCATGGTAACCACAGACGCGTGCGGCAAACTCAAAACTGCGTTCCTCTTCCACCTCCGACGCGATACGACCGCCTGTCGCGCCATCGTCGACGAACTGTTCCCGGCCAAACAGCGCGACAGAGAGGACGATTCGGCGCTAGACAGGACTGTCGTGAGGATAGCCACGGAGCTGTGCGACGACATACCGCAGGGGGATCCGAGGTGAGCACTGTATAGATAGTCACTCTTATCAGCTAGGTGCCACTTGTATGGAAACACAACTGAGCACATCTCTGGTGGATCCCCTAAGTTCGGACATCATGCGCGCTCCCGTCAAAGGCTAACCCACTAATAAAATGGCTCCTGCGGTGCCTTACACACTAATAGGTCGCACTAAGTCGCACTCTACCCACCAGAGATGTGCTCTCTCTAGGGAGTTATGAGCTTGTGTGTGAACTGATTGGTGCAAATGTAGATGGCCGCGCGCCACTAGAATTCTGCTCTGTGATTGGTTGAAAAAAAATCTAGTTGGCCACGCGCCGCAAGAATACTACTGTACTACTCTCTCTGTACTACTCTCACTGGAAGTGAAGTTGTCAATTTCGAAAATTTTTGATTGGTGCGGTTGTATGAAACATAGATTTTTCTGTCTTTTGTAGTTATTATTTCCGCGCAAATGTAATGAAAAACATTGTGTATAACACGGGCGTAAGAATATTGCAAAGTCGAATCATCAAAAGCTTCTGATAGACTCTTGTTCGCAATATTCCACTTACGCCCCTCGTTAAACAATGTACTATTACATAGAAGGGGGCTACATTATCATGTGTTGTTCCAGATGGAAGCAGCGTGCGGGCGGTCCGGCGACCAACATCCCGCTCGGCAGCTCGTCGGCGCTGCAGATCACAGCTCAGCTCCGCGACAAGCAGCGCGCCTTCTCGCTGTTCGCCGACTTCCTGCGCGCCGCCGGCCTGTGGCAGCGGCTGGGGACGCTCTCGTTAGGTAACAAACCAACAAGAACACGTACAGTCGAGTTCGAAATATGTGCACGGGCAAAGTGATCTAAAATATCTACAAAAATATAACGACCGCTTTAGCCTAGTTGGCAGTGACCCTGCCTACGAAGCAAGAGGTCCTGGGGTCGAATCCCAGTACAAGTAGTACCACAAATATAAGTTACATCGGCAATCTTCGTCCACGCCGACGAGTGCTGACAAGTACCGAATGAAATCGAACGTATGATCAAATCAGTCAACACAAATATGCCTCCGAGAAAAAAAACTCGTTACGAGTTTATGCGTTCGTGGATAGAAAATAATCCAGAGATAGAGGTTCGAGATTCTTTATTATTTTGCACCAAGTGCAATGTGAGCTTCGCTCAAACGAAATCTAGTGTAACGCGACATGTCGCATCTAATAAACATACAGCGGGTCTAGCACATCTTGCACCCGCGACTCTGATCGCGACTCCAGACAAGTCTCTCGCGTCTGTCAAATATGTCGCTTTCCGCAGCACAACTTGCCACCGCGACAGAGTCAGTCACGGCGAGAACTCAAAGTCGCGGCGCGACTTGCCGGTGTTGCCTTCTGATTCCAAAGTATATAAATCAAGATATTTACGTATGACAACATTGAATCGGCATTAGTGATGCGCTCTTTCATTCGTTCTTTTAAGGTAAAAAAATATGAAATATTGTCTATGGTTCAGTTTTTAGCCCCGTCGTCGATGTCAATATGTCAATAATGCTTTCAAAACATGGCGCCAAGAGGCAAAATGTAAGTTTACTATGTAAATATTATTATTTTCTAAGACTAAGATACGTGAGTTTAGTTTTTCAGCACATTATCTAACATAAATATTATACATATGTGTAAAACATAGGCATAACCACGAATGTTTTGATTTTGTTGTTACTGGTTCTCGTTTTTATTGGATTGATAATTTGCAGTGTTCGCAGTACGGCTGCACAAATTAATAGATTGGTGGACTATATGTCCACCAACAAACTATTCGCCTGTGGGGAATTTTCGGGCCCACTCGGAGTGCAGCGTGCCGAGGCCGAGTGGGCCGAAGTTAAAAGACTGCTGGCGGAGCACGGCCCGGATAAAACAGTAGACCAATGGAAGCATGTAAGTACGCAAGGGATAACTTTTGCATGTTTTATGGCTCTTAAGTAAATTTTATGTATACGATTTTTCGTTAGTCATTGCATAAACATAATATTGAGAGAATTTGAATGAAATGATTTCATATTTCAGACATGGCGCGATCTAAAAAAGAAGGCTAGAGAGGAGGCGGGACGGGCCCGCCTTGCCCGGAACAGAACAGGGAATGCGGTACCCGTCCCGGAGCTAGCAGAAAACTGTAAAAAAATTCTCGCCACGATTGGAGAAGAGTGTGCAACGGGCATTGGCGTGGAGCAGGAGACCGGCATCGGCGTTGGCTCTGTTAGTACCAAAATGATATAACATTTAGCAAAGACGTACTTTTTGTTGTTCTATTCTCATTGCAATATGAATACTACATCTTATTTTAAAGTAAATGAAATAGAAAAATGCCCATCAGAGCATTCAATCATCAAGTAAGCATTATTTTCGCACTTCGCAGATTGATATTAGCCTATAGCTACAACGTCCACGCAGGCATCTGCGGAAGAGCCTTTTGAATTTCAATTTCTGCCTGCAGAGGCGGAAATTGAAACTTTGGAGGCTGAGCCTCCGCAGATGCCGCGTGGCCGCGCCCCGCGCCCGCCTGGCGGGCGGCGGCACCCGGCCGGCCCGCCGCCGCACCACGACCACGACGCAACAGCACTCGGCGGCATTTGTCCGAGCCCAACAACGAACCAATAGGGTACTTGAGGTGTGTTTATTTATGTTTTGTATACTTTTATATATATTTATGCATTTACTATTACTATTGAATGTTACTAAGTACTCCTACGTTTATACGTCAAATGACCGTTTCCGATACAGTTGTAAGGGTTATTTACCTACCTAAAAATAGTGAGTAATTTACTAGACTGTTTATACAATAAATCTTTTTCCAGGACATTGCCGTTGAGATGCGACTTGCCGCGCGTCACCGCAAGCGGGACATAAAAGGGGGGGTACATTTTTTGAAATTTTAATGCTGTATTTTTTTTCTATAATAAACATATTCAATTGTAATAGTATTTTTTTATAAATGGTTTTTGTGGGGTTGTTCAGTGTACAAACAATCATAAAAATATGAAATGGCCTAGTGTTATAGCAATGGAGTGATCATGGGTCTAAAACCTTAACTCACATTATTACCATTCTGACTAATTTCCTATGTATAGGTTGTAATTTAGTATTACTGATATTGATTGATGTAGCAACATTCAAGTGCAAAAATAAGTATCGATAACATGCTCTCATAAATAAGTAAGTACCTAAACCTTAATCCGCTGACATAAGAGTTATGGGACATATTTATGAGTAAGTTGTGTGCACCCATATTTTTATACTTTACTGTATATATAAGCACCATGCTAATAGCAAGAGCTACTTATTCAGGTAGTAGGTAAAGAGAGGAGAAAAAAATTGAGTAACCATAGTATCGTTTTTTTTGTAAATATCTACAAAACCTCGTAATTAAAACTGTATTGATAAATCATAAAAGGTATAACAAAAATAAACAATTTAACCAAAGTGATTATTAATAATTTGGCGCCTCTTATTAAGCGCCGCTTGATACAACGCCATTTGTGGCGTTGGCTCGGGCGTATTTTCCACGAGCGTCTCCTGCACTTGCCGCATGTCCACCCTGAAAAAAATGCAATCAAATAGTTTTACAATTGCTATCAAATTCAAACCATTAAATCCTAACGAAGAAAGTGAGTCCTGTCGGGGCCTACAGAAGAAGATGGTTTATTTTCCCATTATATTCTTTCTCTCTGTATCGTGTCGTTTAAGAAAGGGAGTTGTTGTAACTAATAGGTACCTATTGAATTGAATAATACTAACTACCTTGCCCGTATGACAAACTATCTGACCTGAAGTGCTTCATCATGTTGTATATTGTACAACAGGCGTATATTAAGCGGCACGCTCGCTCTGGCGCGTAGTGGAGCGACCTGTCTAGCCCCAAACACCGCAGCGACCCTTTGAGGTACCCGTTGGTCCGCTCGATGATGTTGCGGACCCGGCAGTGCCACTGCGTGTATCTCTCCTCCGGGGATCCCACCGCAGCGTTCAGGACAGGAGTCATCACCCAAGGCTCCAGCCCATAGCCAGAATCTCCTAAAAAATTAAGAATAAATGTAACTACTTTAGTTTGCATGTAACAGGTAATCTCTAAATAGAATCATCTGATTTAATTATTATTTGTTTTCTTGTTTAATGTGCGAATTATCAAATCAATAAGGCGTAACTATGTCACTCCTTAATGATCAGGCGTTCAAGCTTCAGTTTCCGCTCAACATCAGGCAGAGCGGGTCTTTTCCACGATTGTAGTACATATAAAACGAATAGACCTTCCGGATGAACGTAGTAGAATTATGCCGTGAGTCCAACCGCATTTTCTGTAAAACGCGGGCGTAGCAGAGTGAATGTCAACGATTTTTATTTATGTATTGATTTTACATACCTAAGAGATAATATGACCCTATTCTTTGGTCATAAAGACGCCGCATTTCTTGTTTAACCACCGAATGGTTAAAAATGAACTGGTCGTGGACCCTTCCCGGGTACTGTGCGTTTACATGCAGTAACTTGCAGTCAACATCAGCGATCTAAGAAATAAGGTATTACACCTATTAATAATATAGCGAAATGCGAATACAGCTTAGCTAAAATAACACAGCTTGTACGAGATTTATTAAAAAATAAGACTAATATAATGGTTTTTATAATCTTTGTTTCCTACGACATGTGGGTGACAAGATAAACAAATTATGACTAGTTTGAAACATACCAGTTGCACGTTGATGGTGTGTTTGCCTTTGCGGTTTATGTACTGCAGGCCATGCGGACGAGGAGGAGGAAAAATCGAGATGTGGGTGCAATCCAGCGTACCCAGTAAGTCCGGTAACCCATATTTCTGCTGGAATGCATTCGCCACATCTCGTCTTGCTCCCTCGGTACCCGGGAAGTTAATCCATTTTGGTTTCAATCTAAAAACAGATTGGTATGGCGTTATTGCAGATTGGTAATAAGGTATGGCATTATTGCTTGAATGTAACAATGTTTACGTAAGTAGTAAAGTGTGATCATACCTTTGGTTGACGGCAGCTACCACTTGGTCGAGATATTTGGACGCTGTCCTCTGTGCGATGCACAGATTGTGGTCCTGGCCAATCTCCCGTTGGTAGCTGCCACCGGCCATAAACTTTATAGCTACCAGCACCTGCAAGAATATAAGTATTAAGATCATACGAACTTGTTTTGATTGAGGTGATGGTTTGATGGGATTGACCCTATAAAATAACTTTACTTGTTACAAAAAAAAAATGTAGGTAGTTAGTTAATTTCACTATAATAATATGATGGTAAGTACCTTAATATGGGCTGGGAGGCCGTGCCGTTGTTTGGGTGCCAACGCACTTTCGAGCTCCTGGCACAAGTACAAAGCCATTGGCTTATTCATTCGGTAATTATGAAAGAATTCCTGTTCCGGGAGCTCAAAAGGGTTGGCCAAATCCCTAAGACGGGTCCTTTGGATCCTGCGGGTCCGCCTCTCCTCATTTACAATGAAGAACATAGCCATTCTGGAAAAACGTAATTGTGTTTTATGAGTCATAGAGGTCGGAATTTTCGTGGCACTTATGACACATCATTGGTAACTTTACACAATAAGACTAAAATTTTAACTTACTTCAATTTTTCTTTGTGAAATTTGGTTTTCAAGATAAAATCCAAGCAGTCGCAGGCAAGTCGCGGGCTCGATGCTTGAAGACTTTATCTCGCCGCTTGACACACCGACGAGAGATGATTTTGTCGCGAAATAGGCAGTTGTGCTACGAATTTCAGTTCAAAGTCGCGAGCCGATGTCAGTGTCTCGCAATGACATTTGGCTGCGAGTCTATCTCTTTTCTCGGGTAAGTTATGCTACCGATGAGCGACAAAGCTCCAAGTCGCGCCGATTTGTCTACTCGCGGTCAAGATGTGCTAGGCCCGCTGGTATGAAATATGATTTCAATAGTGAGCTCTTGAAATTTGTTGTGGGCTGTAATATACCATGGACGCAGGTAAACAATCCGATATTTAAAGATTTTATCGAAAATTGTGTTACCGGTAAATTTGGAAAAACTGCAAAAGTTCCTTCGTAATGTCAACTGCGACGGGAATATTTAAATAAAGCTTACGATGAAAAAATTAATAAAATACGGAGCGAGCTAAAAAATGAATATATACAGGGAGGAACATTTCCTTGGACTAAGCTGAAAGGACAGTGTTATATAAGTGACGTACAAACGATCTATTCTAAATGTTAAGCTGGATTTAAAAGAAAAAAAAAACATAAAAATCGAAATATTTTATCTTAGTGACAACCCTAATACTATACATAGTTATTATTTTCATTTGAAATTGACACATGTCACAAGTCACAAGAAAAGTTCACATCCGATGTTCACGTCATTGAATCTGCTGGATAGGGTTGAAACATACAGTTTTTTTCACCAAAGTTTAACAAGTTGTGTCTCGGTAACCGTTAGAAATATTAATATGGTTACTAGGTGAGAAGTAAAGCACTAAACCTGATCTATATCCCATTTGCTTAAAAGTCCATCGATCTGTTCCACCCAGTATATGTGAGTGTTGACGAAACCACGGATGATTATGGTCGTCAAATAGCTAACGTAATAGTGGGAGCATTACGTGATGATCACATTAGCACTCAACACTTGATATCCAGTAAACGGTTAGACAGCACGAACAATGTATCAATATCCAATACGGTCACAAGTGCTCTTGATGAATTATGGGGTGCTAACCATAATAATCACAATAAAGTACTTTTACTTTTAACTGACGGTGTGGGCTACATGCTAAAGGCTGGAAGAAATTTAAAATGTATTTTTCCCAATCTTTTGCACGTCACATGTTTGGCTCATGGTTTAAATAGAGTGGCTGAACTAGTAAGAAAACTTTATCCAGATGTGAATGATTTAATCGCAAATGTTAAGAAGACATTTTTGAAATCTCCTAAAAGAATACAAAAGTTTAAAGAAATGCTCCCCGGAGTGCCTTTACCACCTCGACCAACAATTATTCGGTGGGGAACCTGGATAGAAGCTGCAACGTATTACAGCAAACAATTATAAAAGATTTTTTTTAGACAAGCTAAACACTTGATTCTCGTCACAATACTGACACTAAGTTCATTTTTGTTTAACAACTCACGACAATTAGGCACACGATTTTTTTAAAAGGCCTACCTACCCCCTTTCAGTTACAGTGTAATTAAATCTTATATCAACGTCTTAAAGACTTTGACACGGAAAACTTTACTTCATTAGTAATCTTCTGGAGCAAAAACAAAGGTAGCAAACACCAAAGTGTCTTGTCCAATACGAGTGCATGCCACTAAACTCGGCCTTGTGTGGTTCATCTACACTATCTAAACTAACATTATAAAGAGGAAAGATTTGATTGTTTGTTTGTATTGAATAGGCTCCAAAAGTACGGGACCGATTTGAAAAAAAGAATTACCATTAGAAGCCGACATTATCCCTGATGAACATAGGCTACTTTTTACCGCGGGAAACCGTGCGAAGCCGGGCCGGGCAGCTAGTACCGATATAAAGTTATTAGCTGTACGGTCTTGAGCTCGCTAGTTAATGGACCAACCGTCTCGCGTAATTGTAGCTGAAACAGGCAGACTTCGATCAAACTTTTTAGCTCCACTCTATGACTCACGCACGTATTTGAGTGGTAGAGAAAGATCTATACTTTTCTTTATTTGACTTTTATCTTCGGTATCCTTATTCATAAACGTCCATCAAACTAATTTTATTTAAAATGCCGTTAAAATCGTTTGAATGTGACAGAGATATGTCACATTCAATTGTGTTCTGCGCCCCTTCGCTTCAAACATTCATGAATACGGCCGTAAGTATTTTATTTAAATGCGGTTTAATTTCCATTGTTATAGAAACCGGGGGCGAATGCATCAGCACAGTTTCAGCGCTGGGCTTGCTGGCAGAGAAGCTAGCCATAGCTTTAGCGCTGAGGAAGAAACAGCAGAGTGGGGACTCGCAACTCATCGATGCGGCCGTCTATCAGGTATTTACTGGCTTCTGGGCCTACAGGTTGCGGGAGTCCGCTGGATGTGGGTGGCGCAGGACCGGTCACTTTGGCTTTGTATCCATAGTACGAGCTTTGCTTAGTTTGGGATTGGGACTAGGTTGATTTGTGTAGGATTGTCCCCTAATATTTATTATTGATTTATTTATATACATTGTTATCACAGGTGGTGTGCGGCGACGAGGCGGAGTCGGAAGAGCCGGAAGTAGAGGCAGCGCTGTCCTCGGGCGCGCTTTCGCCCGCCGACGTGTGCTTCCGGCGCGTGTCGGGCGCGCAGCGCGTGCTGGCCGCGCTGTGCGCCGCGCCCGCGCAGCTCGACGCGCGCGCGAGGGCCGCGCACGCGCAACACGTGGCCAGTCTACTCACGGTTAGTACCTAGCGGTATAGAAGCGTCCGTACAAGCCAACTCCTACCGGCGCGTGTCGGGCGCGCAGCGCGTGCTGGCCGCGCTGTGCGCCGCGCCCGCGCAGCTCGACGCGCGCGCGAGGGCCGCGCACGCGCAACACGTGGCCAGTCTACTCACGGTTAGTACCTAGCGGTATAGAAGCGTCCGTACAAGCCAACTCCTACCGGCGCGTGTCGGGCGCGCAGCGCGTGCTGGCCGCGCTGTGCGCCGCGCCCGCGCAGCTCGACGCGCGCGCGAGGGCCGCGCAGGCGCAACACGTGGCCAGTCTACTCACGGTTAGTACCTAGCGGTATAGAAGCGTCCGTACAAGCCTACTCCTTCCGGCGCGTGTCGGGCGCGCAGCGCGTGCTGGCCGCGCAGTGCGCCGTGCCCGCGCAGCTCGACGCGCGCGCGAGGGCCGCGCACGCGCAACACGTGGCCAGTCTACTCACGGTTAGTACCTAGCGGTATAGAAGCGTCCGTACAAGCCTACTCCTACCGGCGCGCCTAAAATAGCCATATAGATGGCTATTTTAGGCGCAAAACAAATTATATTATTTTTTTTATTTTTTTTAATAGTTTTGAAGTGAAAACTTCTTTAGCGGCGCTGTGCACTTTTTGGGATGCAGAAATAGTATTTTATGCAACTGTTGTATAAGTAGGGTCTTAAAACGCGAGTGGCGTGAGTTGCGATGCGAACCTTGGCGAACATCGCAATTAAAGACGCCACGAGCGTTTTAAGACCAAGTTATAGACCGTTGCATACTATACTTTTTCTACGACTAATTCTAAATAAATAGCATTTGACTTTACAGGCAGTAGTTTTTCCGTTAGTTCTAAACTACTCACGCAATTTCTTCAGCGGTGCAATTATTTTCTTCTTCGTCCATTTTAAAAGGAACGTACACAGTTTTCTTCACTTCACAAACACGAATAAAATCTTAATAAGTTATAAATAACGAATAGTTTATTTCGTCTTTTCATTTTGAATTGGAACTTTGGTGGGAAATTAGAAATATGACACATTGACACCTCTTGTTTATGGTCTGTTTTGTTTTTAATTTCCTTGAACTTGCCCCATCAGAACCAAACTGAATCCGGATCCGAACCGAATCGGATCGGTTTATATTTATAAATAATACGAATAATTGGTAAATTATGTATACACATAATACATGATCATTTATTTTTGTTTTATTAAATAATTTATATAAAGTTTGGTAGTAAGTAGTAAGACTTTTTATTTCGAAAAATTTGCTTATGAAGTTGGTACCACTGCAATATGGCGGCCGATTGAAAAAAAGTTACATGATTTGACATCGTGGTAAACAGTGCTTTTATGAAAAATGTATGAACCATAAAAGTACACTAAACAGTGCGTTTATGGGCCATAGAGCATAGAGTTTTTCGACGACTTATTATCGGTGTCATTGTATTTGAGCTAGAGCCTATATAAATAACAGATAACGGTACAGGAGTAGAAAAAATTGTTAAATTCGCGTCAGGTGTCACGTGACCGTAAACGGCGAGAGATTCGGGACGAGGCATGGGGGCGGGGGGGGGACCGATGCCGTAGTGGCGATGTGGCGCTTACCCGTTCGGCCGACACAATAAGTTCTCACGCGTTAATTTGCATGTGAAATAATTTACTTCTGTTGCTACGGCATTCGTCGATTCGAAATGTCAAAATATTCAAGTTTTCACTTCTGCCGGCACTCCCGGAGTGCAACCCGGTCTTTTTTTTTTTGGCGTCTTTTTTTTGGAGTAATAATAACCCCGTATTCTCTCTCGCCCGTAGCCTGTCAAGACTCGCAGCGACAGCCCCCAGGGCTGCTGCAAATCGACTACAGTAAAAAAAAATGTGCCTTAAATTTATTTTTAAGCAAATCATAGCTACAGGGTGGGAACGATAAGTGATCTCACTCGATTATAGATATCGAAAAACTGGTTGCTCATCCTAAAAACTCACGAGCTCTATCAAACAGGTAGGTTAATAATAGGTTACAGAATGAACTGTATATATCCGAAAATTCAATGTTTCCAGCTTGGAGTACAGGTATATTATAATGTTGTTGTTGTTTCCAGAGTGTGCTGACGGAGGTGCACCAGTGCCGCGCGCAGTGGCAGCCGCGGCCGCAGTGCCCGCCGCTCGGGCCGGGCGCGCTGCTGCCCAAGCTTCTGCAACTACACAATCGCGCTGTCGCGTAAGTAATGACACCAACTAATACGGCCCTTAGTAGTACATTACTACAGGGGCCGGGAAGTAAGGGGTTGCCGCCCGAGTACATATAGACGGCCGAGCGTAGCTAGGTTGGATAGTTATGAGGCTGGCAACCCCTTTTCACGCCGAGGTATGCATAGTGCTTTTCTCAAACATGCAATGAAGTGAATAAAAAAACTTCAAGACATCAAACTTTAATTTTCATGGCTGAACGCAGTGATGCTGTGCCACAAATTGTGGAATGGAAATGCCATTGCGGATCTCTCGTCTCAATGCGCTCGAAACGTGACACTTCGAAGCCCATTATGAAGAACACAACGTCAATATTTCATTGCATGTTTGAGAGAATAGTAGATTACTGCAGAGGCCGTGAAGTAAGGGATTGCTGGACGAGATTGGGGTAGACGGCCGAGTCGTAGACGAGGCCGAATACAACGAGTCCAGCAATCCCTGTTCCGGCCGAGGATTGTATAGTACTTTTCTCAAACGATGTGAGGAAATATTAAAATTAAAATAAATACAAGGTAATCATTTAAATAATAGGTAAATTGCGCCTTTTTTATTTTTTAAACATGCCATTTGAACAAGCCGTTCGAGCACCATGTTTAACCGCACATAAAGTATAGTACCATAGATTATTTTTATTTTTTCTATGAAGCATACTATGCTTACAGTGTCTAGTGGTGGTTGGCAGTATGTAAATTTTCCTTTGTCAGTTTAATATTAGTAAGCAAATTTAAAAAGTTAGAGTAGCGGACAATAATGTTTTTACTTAGGGTTTTCATACATTACTTCTTGTCGTAAGGCCAAGAAGTAATGTAGGGAGCCATAAACAAGAAACTTCACGTCTTCATTTCCTGATATTAACGCGTACATTTCCGAGCATGTTTGAGAAAATTAAATATCTAGTTGTCTAGTTAAATTTGCAATTTGATATTATTGGAATTTTTTAATAATGTGTTATTTGTTTGTTATGTTTATATCGATTTTATATAAATAAAACTGCAAGCTATACCAGCTGAGTGCGGATGGCGCAGGACCGGTCATTGAGACACTCTTTGAGGGACACGTGGACCTCGACTGTTGTGACGATGGTAATGATTTATCGTTTGTTCCAGTCAATACGGCCCAGACTGCCCGGACGTGGTGCTCCGCGCGTCGCTGTACGCGGCCACGAGCCTGCTCGCCGACCTGGTGCTCACGGAGGCCGAGCCGCTGCGGCAGCGAGGCCGACACGACATCACGAGGGACGTCATACAGCCCTATAGTGAGTACCCTGCCCTGATTTGTTTGTTTTGACGTTATCCACGTTAATCACCTGACCCCGAACGCCCAGAAGAATTAGCGGCAATTATTTTATATTCAACTGGGAAAAAATGATAATGTTCTGTTATGGCGCTTCGCCGGACGCTACCGCGTCACGCTCGCTTCGCTCGCTCGGCTCGCGCGCTGTAGGGTCGCAGTTCACCTAACAACTTAACTGTTTTTTTTCCCCTGCGGGATCAGGCTAGGGGATTAACGTAGATAACAGCGATTTGCTAGATTATTTTCACAAAAGCATTTTTTAATAGTAGCGAATTTTCACATTGCGTTTTTTCAGCATCGCAAATTATAATGTTCGTCTTTCTTTACGTAGCGATTTTTCACAAAGCCTTTTACAATGTTTGCGATTTTTTTTCGTATATTTTACCAGTAGAATATTTTATTAGTCGCAGATGTACCCGTCTACTCTTTTTCGGAACGCGATTTTTTATGCGTTGATATTTTATTATTAGCGTATTATATACATCTAAATATATAAAAGAGAGTCGTGTTAGTTACACCATTTATAACTCGAGAACGGCTTAACTGATTTAGATGATTTCGGATTAGTTGGAATCGTCTCGGCCCTGGTTAACAGAATAACTATTAAAAACATTGAAAAGATTAGCGAAAACAAAATAATGAAAGAAAAATCATTCATTAGGTATCTTAGCTGTCAAACATTTGATCTTTATCCCGTCGATACGGTAAACTCTCACCTCAAATTAAAGAACGTATTTAAATAAGGGTTTCGAATCAACAACAACAACTTTTTTCGCCTGGCAACACTTGCCGCGAGCGCAAGGCGCCCAAGTGTTGACCTGCTATTTATTCGCGTTTCTGTAAATTTGTGTATTTTTTAAGTAGTGTGACGATATAAACACTGTGAAAACACTTTTTACAATATAAATCTCAGTGCTAGTGCTTGGACGATAACTTAAAATCGCAGTGCATCTAATCGAACGCTTGACACCTAACCTAACGGGACTTTCAACGGCTCAACTTTTGTTATTACGCTCGCTAGCCGGCGGCTGCAATTTCGGACTATCATACCACCACCAATAAATTATCAACTTACTTATAATCTCCAAATTGCTACGCGGCTGGCCGTGTGATGTGTGAAAAACAACTCAGTGCTTAATGCCATTGACCCACCGGGACTATTGGGAGGGAAAATGAGATGTGCGGAGTGCTCCATAAATATTGACAGTACTAACTTTCTCAACTGCAACGCCTGCAAATCGTCATTTTGCTACAAGTGCTTAAATATTACGACTGACCTTGCTTCAACTTTGAGCAAAAAATCTTTGGCGGCTCTTAAGTGTCCATCCTGCTCTAACATCACGAGAAGACGTCTAGGAGATAACTCGTTAATGCGGACTGAAACGAGTGTTTCGGCGGACTCAAACACCTTCAATATGTCACACGACCACCTCCAGGTTACTCCTCCAAACAGTGGACTTAAAAATGACAAAGCCACTCAAGCTGTCACTCTTGACAGCATAAGCCGCCTTCTAGACCAAAAACTGTCACCCTCGTCTGCAATTATGGTTAGTTTCCGCGAAACCCTTAGAGAAGACTTCAAACAAATGATGAAATCTGAAATCAACAAAACTGTGGAAACATTGAAGAGCGAGTTCTCTTGCACAACGGACTTTATAGTAGACTGCCAAAAAGAGATGCAAACTAAACTCGCTTCAAGTGAAAACAACATCAGTAGGCTCGAAAATACAAACCAAATACTACAAACCAACATATCAGTACTTCAATCTCGCCTAAGAACAGTCGAACAAATGTCAAGGAATCTTAATGTGGAAGTACAAGCTGTTCCTGAGGGCCGGAGTGAAAATGTTGTGGCTCTTTTCAAAACATTATGTGATAACCTCGGCCTACAAATAGCAGACAGCGACATCAGAGCCTGCCGTCGTGTTGCAAAGATGAATGCTGCATCATCTCGACCACGCAATATACTTGTGACACTATCTTCTCCACGGCTACGTGACACATTACTGTCTGCTGCACACCGCTACAACAAGGCTTATCCCGAGGATAGACTGGGCACTACCCAAATGGGTTTTCTCGGTGAACACACCAGAGTATTTGTCACAGAGCATCTCTCTCCAGAATGCAAACAATTACATGCTGCCGCTAGGAGTTATGCTCGAGAAAAAGGTTACAAATATGTATGGGTGAAAAATAGTCTGGTATACATTAGAAAAGATGACAATTGTAATGCTGTTCGTATCAAAGACATGGAGTCATTCAATACCATTAAGTAGTGCCACACATGTACCAAGGTATGGTTTTTAATTGATAAGCATATAAATACCTATGAGTCTCTAAACTTTGCATGGTGCCAATGTTTGGTCTCAGTATTGAACTGTATGTAGATACTTTCTATTTGTGGGTGAAACATAAACTTGCTACCCTGGAGTGTGTCATTAAATTAATTTAATTATATCATTTTGTGCCCACTATTTCACTTTTCACTTGAGACTAAATATTTAAATTTACATGTATCTATTTATAGGTTGCACATACATTTGCACTAATGTTCATGATAGTGACTGAACTCCATTCAATTATTTTATACCTACCATCCATATTTTGTCCTATATACCTCAATGTAAATTACATAATAAGTACAAATATGGCATCAGATTAATGGTACCTGTTGTTCACTAAGAATAGTTTTTGTACTTTCTTTACAAGGTACCGAGTATTTATGTTTAGGTTTTATAGCTAGATATATTAGAATAGGATTAAGAATAAAAACAACAACAATCTATTTGAATGTGGCTTGTCAACTTACTGTAGTCATTAACTGCTATGCTTCTATTTGGATGTACCGGGTGGATGATATAAAATAAAAGTAAAAATTATAGTTGCATCCAGTTGAACATACCTGTATTGCTTCAGTCTACTTACCTTTACTGATTTTTTCTATTAATTTGTAAGCACTTATTTTGTGATAGCCCATCTGTCTGGAAAACCATAGTTTGCATTTTCATACCTTTTAATTGTAGAGTTATACCTTTACTGATTTTGTCTATTAATTTGTAAGCACTTATTTTGTGATAGCTCATCTGTCTGGAAAACTATATTTTGCATTTTCATACATTTTAATTGTAGAGTTATATGTAGTAACCTATATCACTTTCATTCCCAATAGTTTCAGGTGGGTTGGGTATGTACCTAGTCCAGTTTAATTATTATTATTTTGTCTTTTTTTTTTTAAGTTTCTTTCTGTTTTCGTCTCTTATTTTACTCACTGATCTGAGATGCCTTTCTTTTATTATCAGAATGTTAACAGAATAAGGTCGAAATTAGCTGAGTTCTATGTTTGTATGTTAAATTCTAGTTATGATTTTATTTGCTTAACTGAAACGAACTTAAATAAAAGTGTATATGACGCCGAAGTGGCTGATTTACAGCGTTATTACCTGATTCGCAGAGACCGTGATAGTACTTATTCGAATAAACAGGAAGGTGGAGGAGTATTAATAGCTATCAGAAAACATTTCAACGTAATACGTCAGGTTTCCTGGGAGAGTAGAGTCGAGGACATCTGGGTGAGCGTCCTGCCAGCGGAACCAAGCGGGCCGACCTTGCATGTGTGTGTATGTTATTTACCTCCTGACTTGCCCATTATAGAACTGCAACAGTTTTACTCTAATGTTCAAAATATTGTTTTAAATACCAAGGTTGGCGATAAAGTAATTATAATAGGTGATTTTAACACTCCTAATATCACTTGGTTCCGCTCAGCCAGCTCAAGTCATCTTGTACCACGTGACCCTCTGGACAGCAAATCCAGATTGCTTTTTGATACTATATCTTTATGTGGTCTTTCGCAACATAATAACATACCTAATCACAATAATCGTTTCTTAGATTTAGTGTTATCCAACGTCGATTGCATAACGGTCTACGGGGCCGAGCCGATGAGCAAACTAGATGCGCATCATCCGTCAGTAGTTATAGATGTCCCTCTCTTAAAGCCGGGCAAGGATATGAACACCTGTAGTGGAGAGCGCCTAAACTTCAATAAATGCAAGTTTGATGAGATCAGGTCTGAATTGAGCTCTATTGACTGGTCATTATTGCTCTGCTCACCTGACATCGACGACTGTGTTTCTGTGTTTTACGATACACTGCATGAGATCATAAAAAAACATACTCCTACTCGAAAGTTAAGCAATACGAACAAATATCCATTGTGGTATAGTGAGGCTCTTAAGCGTAGTCTTAAAGAGAAATATAAATATCATAAACTATATAAGAAGTACGGAAACCCCCGGGACTACGACACCTTTTCTCTGTTGCGGACTAGGTGTAAGAATTTAACTGAACAAAGCTATAAATTGTTTTTGTTTTCGGTTGAGGATGCTCTCAAAAATGACATTAAGCCATTCTGGCGGTATGTCAAGTCTAAAAAGATGTCTTCTTCAATTCCTCAAACCGTGACCTACGGCCAACGCTCATCATCGAATAGTCAAGGAGTCTGTAACCTTTTCTCAGAGTATTTTGGGTCTGTCTTCGAACATCATAGTTCACCTGAAATAACTAACCAGGTTGAAGAGCTCTACGGTGGGGCTTCGATATCTAGTGTGGTCGTCAGTCGGTTGGATATATTGGCGAAAATTAAGTCTCTGGACTCTAATAAGGGGCCAGGCCCGGATGGGATCCCTGCCTCGTTTGTCAAGGAATGTGGTGAGGAACTCAGCATCCCTCTTTGTCTACTTTTCAATAAGTCTCTTTGTACTGGTGTATTTCCGCTCAGATGGAAAATAGCACATATTGTTCCAATACACAAATCTGGCGTCAAATCGTGTGTCGAAAACTACAGACCTATAAGCATTCTTTCCTGCATTGCCAAGCTTTTCGAATCGATGGTGTATACCTTCCTTTATAATCACGTGAAACCATACGTATCTGATAAACAGCATGGCTTTGTCAGTAATAGGTCCACTGTTTCCAATCTCTTAGAATATAAACATTATCTATGTAACATTTTCGCTTCGCGGGGTCAGGTTGACGCCGTGTATACTGATTTCTCTAAGGCGTTTGATAAGGTTAACCATTTTATCCTATGTCACAAAATTGAAGTACATTTCGGTATACACGGTAGTCTTCTTCGCTGGGTCCAATCCTACCTTCAAAATAGAAGCCAACTGGTGGCCATTAATGGATTCACTTCCCCTGAAATTTTAATAACGTCAGGTGTTCCTCAGGGATCTCACCTTGGTCCATTGTTCTTCGTGTTGTTTATCAATGACCTGGTTGATCGCCTGTCTTGTCAATGCTTGTTGTACGCCGACGACCTAAAGGTTTATAACTCCATCACCGATGCTAAAGACTGTTTATTGTTACAGAACGATCTTGGACAAATATCTGAATGGTGTTCCCTTAATCATATGTATCTAAACGTTGCGAAATGCCATGTTATATCTTTCTCGACCAAAAAGAATAAACTTATATATAACTACGAATTACAGGGTCAGGCTCTCGATAGAAAATCGATTGTTAAGGACCTTGGGATCCTTTTCGATGATCAGCTTAGCTTCCGTTGTCACTATGAATACATAATTAGTAGGGGAAGGCAGTTACTGGGTTTCATTTTTAGACTGACCAAGGGTTTCAAAAGGCCGGGTAGCTTGCTAACGCTTTTCTTTAGCTTAGTCAGAAGTGTCCTTGAGTATGGTTCGCCGATTTGGTCTCCGTACTACTCGGTACACACCAACAGTATAGAACGAGTACAGAAATATTTCTTGAAGATTCTAGTACTCAGGTATAACCTCGGACGAACATATAAGTCATACTTTAGTAGGCTGAAAAAATTTGGTATTCCTACACTGGAAGCCCGCCGCAAAATGTACGACTTTTTATACTTACATAAAATTTTGCATTCTAACATCGATTCAACTAGTCTGCTTTCAGCCTTAACCTTTAACACGCCCCGTTTCAGAGGTCGCGCTTGCAAAGTTTTTTCCCTGAGAGTATACAGAAACAACACATCTTTCTATAATCCAGTCACAAGGATGTGTCGTCAGTACAACGACTTGGCTGCTAATAATAATACTGACCTAATTGATATATTTGATCCACGCATTACTAAATTCAAAAAGTCCTTAACGGACGTCCTCTTCTCTACTCACCCTGAATAATACTAAGTTGTTACTCTAACTTTTGTTTTAGATTTGCTTAAGTTCGTTTCAGACGTTTTTAACATTTTGGACTTGTTTTTGTGATTTATACTTACTGCATATGATATTAATATTCAATGCAGATTCGTCGCTGTTGCTTGCATACGCGCTAACTTGCTGATCATGCTGTGTGCACTTGCCTTGGATGTCATGCTAGTCTATAAGCTATTCATAAAGAACCATTGTATCTCATAATGTATGATATCTGTAAAGTGTACCTAATAAATAAATAAACAACATATATCCACAATAATTGGATTACGCCGTATTTGAGATTTAAATATTGAAACATAGTGACATGCATGACACCATAAGAGTAATGAATCGGTAGGGCAGTGTTGAAAGATGGGTTTTACGTTCCATTATGCGCAGCTCTTAGTTTCAATAGCTTACGAGTTACGAAACAAAGCTCAATCTCCATGCACGCTCTTTTTAGGAATTATCAAATGATTGTTTTTTTTTTTATTTTTAATAATATTATAAAATGATTTAAAAATACAATTGGACCCGGTAGGTGGCGCTGCTGTCGGTATGTCAACTACTAAACGGCTTGACTGATTGGGTTGAAATTTTATATGGGTATTTCGATGGTTTCCTGGATGATTTAAAAATGCAATTGGACCCGGTAGGTGGCGCTGCTGTCAATATGTCAACTACTAAACGGCTTGACTGATTGGGTTGAAATTTTATATGGGTATTTCGATGGTTTCCTTTTTGATTTGACGCTCGCGTTCCCACCACCGCCTGCCTCTGCCCCCGCGCCTTAGTGTCACTGCGGTGCGGGAGGGGAGTCAATGTTACAAAATAAAGGTGCACTCGCTACGCAGCGGTTGTGTGCGAAATCGCATATTTTTCCTTGAAAATATTTGGAATTTTTTAATCAATATGGCATATTCGTTCAACAAGTAAGAAAATAATATCGTTTTAGGTGATGTAGTATTTAGTTTTATTTATCATTTTAAAAACCCAAAAGTGTCTCAAGTCCACGCGCGAGAATCGAGTATTGAGTATTCATAACGGCTCGCAGAACAAACTTTGAGAACCACTCTAATCCATGCGCGAGAGTCGATAATCGAGCGTTCGCAGCGGCTAGAAGAACAAAATTTGAGAACGTCTCAAGTTCGTGCGCGAGAGTCGAATATCGAGCGTTCGCAGCGGCTAGAAGAACAAAATTTGAGAACGTCTCAAGTTCGTGCGCGAGAGTCGAATATCGAGCGTTCGCAGCGGCTAGAAGAACAAAATTTGAGAACGTCTCAAGTTCGTGCGCGAGAGTCGAATATCGAGCGTTCGCAGCGGCTAGAAGAACAAAATTTGAGAACGTCTCAAGTTCGTGCGCGAGAGTCGAATATCGAGCGTTCGCAGCGGCTAGAAGAACAAAATTTGAGAACGTCTCAAGTTCGTGCGCGAGAGTCGAATATCGAGCGTTCGCAGCGGCTTGACGAACAAAATTTGAGAACGTCTCAAGTCCGTGCGCGAGAGTCGAGTATCGTATGTATAATATGGTACCCGTGCGAAGCCGGGGCGGGCCGCTAGTACTTTCATAAAAGTCAGTGACCCTTTCTACTAGAAAGCTGTTATTCGGCGCGGGTGTGAAAATCAATCACGCCGATAAAAAAGTATAAGGGTGAATATCATATTTCATGTTTTGCACGTCCACCCATCTTAACTTCGAAAATATTTAACTACGAGGGTCAAGTTTTTTTGAAGTGAAAACTTCTTTAGCGGCGCTGAGCACTTTTTGGGATGGGGAAAAATTGTTAAATACGCGACAGAGTTTTGTGACGTCAGATATGAAGGAGGTCACTTTTTGCTGCTAGCCGATTCGACTTCATTCAAAACTGAACGCTATTCGTAAAAGTAAAGCCGTTATTTTGCAATAGCATATTCTGCAAAAAAATTTGTAATAAAATTTATTTGCAGAATATGCTATTGCAGAAAGTGTTTAACGGCTTTATACTCTTACGAATAGCGTTCAGTTTTGAATGAAGTCGAATCGGCTAGCAGCAAAAAGTGACCTTCACATCTGACGTCACAAAACCCTGTCGCGTATTTAACAATTTTTCCCCGTCCCAAAAAGTGCTCAGCGCCGCTAAATAAGTTTTCACTTCAAAAATCTTTAATATAATATCTCAACTATATATCTTTCTTCAGTTGACGCGGGTCAAACGGAGCGAGCGGCGGTGCTCGCGGAGAAGTTCAAAGACTTCGAGTTGCTCATCGAGATGTGCGTGCGCCAGGACGATATGGATCGGCTGTATTCTTACATCGACAAGTACTCAGGCGAGGTAAGTTTGACTTTTCAGAACTGATTTGTATTTGAAAGTACAGATATAGTGAATAAAATAGGTTTCCATCGGTAAAACTCTGATCTCAATCGGAAGACGACGGGACCCGAAGTGTCAATTAATTATTGTATTTAATGAGTGAATGCGACCTACCCCTACGGTGGTATGATGGGTACTGAAGTTAATTGAGAGAGCACGATAGATACGAACTTTTCCGATAAAACACGATGGAAACTAATTATGCACTACATCTGCATTCAAGGACACATCGTCTATCATTTCAATCAAGGGCGAATCTCCTAGCGTTTGAACAGCTCGGTTCTAACGTCATTGTCGATTCATAGTACATTGTAGTAAAGGCTAGAAAGTAGGCAATAGATGGACGAGTGGGTACGAGGTCCGAGCCGCTAGGTGAGGACCTCGAAGGAGACGAGTCCATCTATTGCACTTTTGGCCGAGACATTACATAGTGCTTTTCATGTCTACTGCGAGGAAATTGCAAATAATTATAATTATAAGTCAAAATTAAGTTCCAAGTTAAAGATCATAATATGAAACAATAGCGCGGTCGCTCGCGTGTGTGGGGGGCAGCGTCAGCGCGCGCGATGGGCCGGCCCGCGCGGTGCCGGCGCGGGCGGCGGCGGGGGCGGGGGAAGCTGTGATTGGGGAATCGCTGTTCAAACTGTCCAACAATAACAACCACTACTACACTGTACTGTAGTAGTGGTGGTTCAGGTGCTACAGCTATTGCCTACTTTCCAGCTTTTAGACCATCTATTGCCACATTTCTGAACAGTGGCGTGAAAAGATAATTTTAGCAGAGGTAAAACATACAATTTTCCAGGGCATAGCCGAAACCACGTTCGCGTACCTGATGGAGCACGGCGGCGCCAGCACGGCGCGCCTCGTGCGCGCGGTGGGCGCGCGCTACCCGGCGCGCCTGCAGGCCTGGCTGGCGCGCACGCCCGCCAGAGACCCGGTTAGTGCACTCACTCAAAAAAACCGGCCAAGTGCGAGTCCGCCTCGCGCACGAAGGGATCTGTACCATTATCTATAAAAAAACGACAAACAAAAAAATCATGATATAGACATGAGCCCCACTCCAACTTGTACTTGGCCGGATTTTTAGTATTTGTTGTTATAGCGGCAACAGAAATACAACATCTGAAAATTTCAACTGTCTAACTATCACGGTTCATGAGATACAGCCTGGTGACAGACGGACAAACAGACGGACGGACAGCGGAGCTTTAGTAATAGGGTCCCGTTTTTACCCTTTGGGTACGGAACCCTAAACACAATAATAACTTGTCTATATCCCAATCATACATATGTATTAATTTTAAAAAACCGTATTTTGACCGTCCAGGTGCGCGCCTTGCACCACCTCAGCGCCAAGGACTACGGGCAGGCGGCGACCGTGCTGGCCGGGCTGGCTCAGGCGGAGAGAGACTCGGTCAAGAGGATGACGGTGAGTCCATGCGAGTGCTTCAGATGCAAGCTGGTTCGCGTATTATCTACAACGTGTATTTTTAACCGTCTTAAAGCCGAAACCCACTTAAAGCACAATATAATAAAGAGTACTACCGTACAGTATGGCCACTCCCTGCCTCCCGTTGAAAGTGCCGCCCACCCGCTCTCAGTTACCTCACAGTTACCGGCTGGCAAGGACGCGACGACGCGGTGCGCAGAGCGGAGGCCACGTACAATATTCAAATGTCAAACAAATATTTACACATCCTCTTGTAATGGGCGTGTGTTGTGCTTGGTCACAAAATTTCATGAGAATCGGTTAAGAATTGCGACCTGTAGAGGAGAACATCCGGACATACAAAAGCAAATTGCTCGAGTCAAAACATAGACCTTCGCTAACGCTTCGGTCAATAATAAATTAATAATCTCAGAATATAGAGTTAACCCTTTGACTATTTGACAACTCTGTCAATAAATTTAAATTTGAACCGTAAATACTGATTTACGGATGGCTGTGAGGATGCGTGTAATGATACAACTGATTAGTATGCGATTAAGATGTATTCTCTCTAAATATGGTTGTACATGAGCTTATATACTATGGCTATACTGTGAGAGTGTGCGTGTGTGGCGCAGCACACACTACACCACCCCCCTTGAGCAAAAAAAAAAAAAGATTAAATTCATTAATCTAGTTTTTAATCATAAATCAACAATTACAAATAGACGTATATAAACGTATGTTCTTTATAACAATTAAATTTCAGAAAAAAATTGAGTAGACAATAAAAAAAAAAGTGGTAGTCAAGTTAATGAAATATATATATATATTCCTACACAGATTGTAAAGAATAAGTAAACAGGACCAAAGCTTTAATTTAAACAAAAACAAAAATTTAAAAGTTAACAAATATGTATGTATAAAGAAGTTTTAATACACATTCAAACTCTATGTAATAGGCATATCTAAATATTTATATTTTATGTATCATAAAATGTATCACCTACCTATTTATGTAAACGCTTAATTAACAATATCTGTATGACGAAACAATTACAAGTTTATACGTAAGTATCTTATTATCTAAAAAAAAAAAAAAAAATGAAATCAAACCTAATGCTACTCTCTTATATCTAGCTAATTAGAATTGGCCATGAATCAGTCTCATTAGATACCTATATACGTACGTATTTATATTTTTATTTACTTTGTCCTTGAATCATTTCCTTTATAGTGTTTTCACATTTTTCCTTGAGAGCTCTGTTGTCATATAATCAAGATTTTTTTTTTGTTTCAATATTCATGTATATGACGTCATTACATTGTTAATATTATTGTACTTTATTTGAAGTGTGCAACTTATATGCATCACTAAACAATCATCAGAATACAATCGTTTTTATTTCGTCTATGACGGCAAATATTTTGCCATTACCCATTAACCCTATCGAATTCTACACCGGAGGTGACGACGCAACGGAGCCACACTGTTTTGTCGCCTATAATTAGTTTTTATTTGTATAATTGTATGTATGTTATTCCAAGGTATTTGTAACTATGGGCCTTAGATGCCTGAAATAAATGGTTTATTATTCTCTTTATTTATATTTCGTTTTAGGCTAGGTTTTTACAATAATTATATAAAAACTAAAATATAAAATAATACATACAAAACATAAAATCATTATAAAAACCTAACCTAGGGTACCGCCGGCAGCGAGGCGGGGGCTAATTATTATTATTAAAGAGTTAAAAACGTTTTTGTTTATAATTAATTACAAACACACAAAATAATTCGACGCCGCTATTACAAGGTCATCTCATATTGCGTTCCCGATTCGCGAACGCACTAAAATGGTGGCAACCCTAGCATGTCTTATCTCACTCACACAAGCATGGTACGCGTTCACCTACACGAGCTTAGACTGTGTGCGTAGGAATGCATTTGTTTCATACATTTGATCGCCAGTGTCCGAGGAGTGACTTAAAGTATCCAAAACGTACTAATCATTCGTAAAAATAAAAATGTATTAGTTAAGCTTTTAGTAATAAAAGGTAATTAAGTTTGAAAAATCCCGTATGGCGCGCGATGCGCGGTTCATTCACCCGGTTAGAGTTCGTACCTATCTACAAAAGATGGCGGCTAGCGGTCACTGCGGTCACTCGGCTGGATGATTAAAATTAATATTAGTACAAAAAAAACAATATAAATAAATAAATAAAAACCTTTTTTTAAAGTTCTTTCTAATATATACATTATTTATACTAAACGGGACTTAATCGCGTATAATTAACTTATTTTATTTACCTCACTGAGGTCTCCCGACGTTTTGGATGTTTTGCAACATCCATGGTCACGGGACAACTGGCTTGAGCGGGTATCAACATCTTCTTGCTGCGCGGGTTTTCCGAACTACCCGCATTTGGTATTTATTAACCACTTGTACACTAGGGTTGTCACCCGGCCGACACACAACACTAATAATATCCGGTGATATAATGCCAGCGTCAAAAAACATCGTCCGTTATAACCGTCCGTCCGAAACGTCGGGAGACCTCAGTGCGGTAAATAAAATAAGTTAATTATACGCGATTAAGTCCCGTTTAGTATAAATAATGTGTGATAATCGTGAAAGTTTAAATCAAGCTACGGTAGCCTAGTGGTTCAGGCATGCGGCTGTCAAGCGGCGGTCGTGGGTTCGAATCCCGGCTCGTACCAATGAGTTTTTCGGAACTTATGTACGGAATATTTACCGTTAGCTTTTCGGTGAAGGAAAACATCGTGAGGAAACCGATCTAATCCCAATAAGGTCTAGTTTTCCCTCTGGGTTGGAAGGTCAGATGGCAGTCGCTTTCGTAAAACTAGCGCCTATGCCAAATCTTGGGACTAGGTGTCAAAGCGGACCCCGCGCTCCTTTAGGGGCATAACCGGGAACAACGCTAGGAGAATGATGGTACAAAAGGCGCACTTAATGCTATAAATCATTCTCTACCAGTCAACCTTAAGCCAAAGCAGATGAAATGTGGGCACAGCAACTTAATTTAAAACAAAAACTGGATGGATAATATAGTAGAATACGATACAATATAATATAATATGATATAACAATATATACCTATTAATACATACATACACATACATATGAATAATAGGCCATGTGTTAATTTGCTCTACCTACCCCTTTTGGAAATAAAGGCGCGCATATATGTATGATTTTGACTTCTAAATATAATGTTCCTTTCCATTTCAGACTACAGCGTCCCTCGCCAAGCTCTGCCTGCTCGCGTCCGACGAGGAAACTCAACCTTCCGACACATGGAACAAGGTCGAAGGTTGCCTGTCGCTAGCTGAACAGCATTCGGCGCTGCCCCGCGACATCAAGTTGTTGCACGGATTAGACGCAAGTGACTGCAGAGTTCTGCCGCCTGAGGATCTGGTACAGGTCTGTGTTTCAGTCCATTTGATATTATACCTGTCAGCAATTTACACTCTTACAGTACCACAAATATAAGTTACATCGGCAATCTTCGTCCACGCCGACGAGTGCTCTCAAGTACCGACTGAAGTCGAACGTATGACCATTTCAATAAAAACCTTGTCGCACTATACGTAAGGTACAATATGCAATGACAGGTGAACTCATGCTTTCCCGCTCATGGCGTCCAGACAAAATGGCGGACGCCGGAGCTGCCGGCGTCGCGCGCAAAATTTTGGCCAATGGGCGCTGAAGATTTTACCCGCGCAAACGCGCTGCCTTATGATTGGTTAAAATGCTTTCTGCGCAGGTACATCGTTGTAACTTGTATTTGTGGTACTACTGTACATGTATGTTAAAACAAAAGAAAAGCAACAAGCCAAAAACAAGATAAAGAGTTAGAGAAAGTTAATGTAATATCGTATCAAGAGTTTAAAACAGATGTATGTTAAAGTAAAAGAAAAGCAACAAGCCAAAGACAAGATAAAGAGTTAGAGAAAGTTAATGTAATATCGTATCAAGAGTTTAAAACAGTGGCAGAGAGAAGAACAGAGTGGCGATTACTGCACCGACAAGAGCCCGGCTCTTAAGTTTATGATGACACGTATGTTTAGGGTTCCGTAACAAAAAGGTAAAAAAGGAACGCATATAGAAAGAAAGAAAGAAGACATTTATTCACTAACAGACACACAGACATAGGGAGTAAACATACATTATCATTGACACATATTGTGTGTGTCTTCGCGGCAGTGAATCGGTCGCTGTCTCAGCATAATGGCATAATGCTGGTTAGGTTAGGAGTGTCAGACACACCTACAGCACTATTTTTCTGACAGCACCGTACGTGACCCACGGAACGCAACACAACATACTAAACGTATACGGGTAAGGCCGTTATTTCTTGTTCCTGATTAAGCAGTTTAAATCGTCTACATTTTAATCAATTCCAGTGTGTTACGAATATTAGTAATCCATTAATATGGCTAATTGGCGTAACACACTGGAAGTGATTAAAATGTAGACGATTTAAACTGCTTAATCAGGAACAAGAAATAACGGCCTTACCCATACACAAAATAAATAAATAATTAATGTAATCAATTTGTGAAATATGGTGCAACTCTGTCCGTCTGTCACAACGTTAAATATCTGAGGAACTACTTATGCTATCAATTTGAAACAATTGTAAATAAGACGGTGCCAGAAGGTACGCGTGTATGGAAAAGGAAAAAATATATAAAATACATTTGAATTTCTGCGAAAATGACGTAGGTGACGGGTTAAATGTTGTTAATAGATCAAGTGGGTATCATATGAAAGGGCTTATGTTGCACTTTCTAATACCGTTTTTCTTTTTTTAATTTATTTATGAAGGAACAACCCCTTTATGTCCGAAGTATATGAGTAACAGAAGTATTTCAGGAAAGATATAACGATACCCCTACCGTATTAAATTGTCTCACACAAACAAAACAAATGCCTATTCGAACACGTCTCCCCTACTTGCAGAAGGGGCTATATTTATGTTTTTACAAGCTTTATATTAACTTGACCTGTTCGTATGTAAGTTGTCCGTCAAAATTTGTAACCCATTTGTCAGTCACTTGCCGTTATCCGATTGATCTGAAATTGTGGTTATTAGTATAGTCTACAACATGACAATTCAATATTATGGTCCCATTGAGCTGATCTGATGATGGAGACAGAAGGTGGTCATGGGAAACGTAACCCCATTGAGTTTGGGTTCGTTAGAATCGCCTCAATGAGAAGTTGATGATAGTATACAGAAAAGTACAGTCGGCAATAAAAGCTTGTGCCAATACTGAATTTTTTGACAGAAAGTTATTTACCAATCAAGTATGTTTTACAGATGTACATCGAAAGTGAGAGCGACGCTTTAACCGAATACGACTACAAGAAGTCCCTCGACTTAACTGACTTCGTGCAGGACATGGAGCAACGCGACGATCTGCGGCTCAGGGTAATTTTACATACATACAAACAAACATACATACATACATAACCCCACAAGGTGGACTGCTGACCTGGTAAAGGTCGCGGGAGTCCGCTGGATGCGGGTGGTGCAGGACCGGTCATTGTGGCACTCTTTGAGGGAGTGGACGTCTTTCGGCTGATATGATGTAATGCTACATACATATAAACACGTCTATTTCCCGGAGCGGTAGGTTGAGATAACGGATTTCCACTTGCTACGTTCTTGACTAACCTTGATTTATTTTCTATGTTCAGACACCGTCCTTTTTGGCTTAGTATTTTTTTAAATCTTTTTCTCAAACATGCAATGACATATTGACGTTTCGTTCCTTATAATAAGCTGCAAAGTATCACGTTTCCGGTCTGGGGAGACTAGAGGCTCGTAATGAAATCCATACTAATATTACAAAAGCGAAAGTATGTCTGTCTGTTACCTTTTCACGCTTAAATCGCTGAACTGATTTTGATGAAATTTTGTATTGAGATAGTTTCGTAAGGGCAAAAGAGATAGCATAATGTATAGATACATGTGAAAGAGTAGGATATTAGAAGCATTAGAGTAACAGTTATATTATTACAGGGGCCGTAGGCAAGGCGCTTGTCGATTGTAACCTTGTCTAGGCCCCCTGGTCTAAAAACGCTCGTGGCGTGTTTATAATAGACTATTTGACAACAGTGAAAATAATTTGTTTTTTCATTGGCAACACATAAATATGACGAAAATACTGGGAAACTATCAATATTTCATTTAAGATGTCAATTTTAAGATTTTTAAATTCATAAAAACTAACAATAAGGACATTGTTGGATTGTGACGTCACAAGCATATAATCCCTACAAACTCCATACTAACGGAGCGTTTTTGACGTTTCATAATAATAAGCTGATTTGACTTTTGTCAAATAGAGTATTGCGATGCTGTAAAAGAAAGAAAGCCCGAAATCGCAGGTATTTGTGACCCGAGACGCAGGCGAGGGTTGTAAATATGCGATTGAGGGCTTTCTTCTTTACTGCCCGTGATGAGTACACAATTTTACGTCTTCACGTGGCCATAATGCGAGTTTTACCATACGCAAAGCGTGCGTTAAACATCACATGTGACGTGATAGTACATTACTTACCAAGAACTGTAAAAGAAAGAAAGCACGAAATCGCAGATATTTGTGACCCGAGCCTGAGTACACAATTTTACGTCTTCACCTGGTCATAATGCAAGTTTTACCGTACGCGCAGCGTGCAGTAAAACTCGCATTATGGCCAGGTGTGACGTGAAATAAATTGTAGCTGTAAGTTTTTCTATGGTACAATACCGTATTCGTGATGTATAGTTATGGATTGTAGAAGAACCCTATTACCTCAGCCACGCTGTGCTCCTCGCTGCCGCGATGTCGCCCTCTCTGGCCACACACTGCTCAACTCACGCGAATAATCGCCACGCTCCACACGACGGTTACTGAGGCTCTAGTATAAGTTTTACCGAAACAAAACTTTACGATCGCGTTTGCGTTTTACCCTCAATTTGTATGGAATTCGACAGCTAAACGCGAACGCGATCGTAACGTTTTGTTTCGGTAAAACTTATACTAGAGCCTCTGGCCTTTATTGCCGCTCCAGTGACTCGCGCCCAAACAACCGACAAAACATGTGGGCATGACGAAGATGATGGGCATGACGAGTAACGTTGCCAGACCCCGTAGTATGGACGGCCTTATCACACCATAAGTGACAGGATAGAGCGTCCGTCACTGGCTGTCACCGTTCGATAGAACGAGACGACGCTCCTAATCTTATCACTTATCGCGTGACAAGGCCGACCATGATACGGGGTCAGGTCTCTGCCTCCTTTCTCCGCTACTTCCCACGTCACTCGAAGAGTGTGTGGCTGGGGTTAAACTGTGGTCCCTCGAAAAACTTATCGACGACCGACCACTATATATGTCCCATTGTGCAGGTGTGGTGCGCCTGCATCCGCCGCTCGTCGTGGGAGAGCGTCAACATCGAGGCGCCCGCCGCCGAGCTGCAGGAGAAGATGTTCTTCCGGCTCATGCATCTTGTGCATGTCATGGGTAAATATAGCTTTTTCATCACACTTGCTCGAAAAGGGCTTCATAATGCGCAGACATACAGAGCTGTAATAGCCTGTGTTACGCCCACGGGCGTAATGGTTTATGAATAAATTTAAACTTAAAAAACTACTTAAACATGTTTAACTGAATTATTTACAGATTTAATATGTAGTTATTTAGTGTCAATGTAAAATGTTTTTAAGTGTTTTTAAATCGTGGCTGTATACCGAAGGGTCTTTGCCATACGCGCCTCACGTCAAATTCAACAAAATGGACGACTGACATATTGCAGTTTTTATTACGATTTGTATTCATTTCATCTAAAATGTACACTCGCGGTCAAAGAAACCGGGTCAGTGACGAAAACCTCAATATTTTGTAAATCGTTGGTCGTATCTGCATGAAACTAACTCTGTTTTATAGAGAATTTAATATCCTTCTAAATCCAACCTTCAATGTTCTACGTAGTAACTGGAAAAAGGTTTAATTGAAAAAAAAAGACCAATTGGGTACTTATTTGAAATTGCGTTCGTTTTACTTTTGCTTGTTTTTAAGCAATTATTTTCAATCTGTCAAAGAACTATGATAAAAGGCTGTCATTGTTTTATTTTGTGGTTATATATATATATATTTTCTCTGTTGCGGACTAGGTGTAAGAATTTAACTGAACAAAGCTATAAATTGTTTTTGTTTTCGGTTGAGGATGCTCTCAAAAATGACATTAAGCCATTCTGGCGGTATGTCAAGTCTAAAAAGATGTCTTCTTCAATTCCTCAAACCGTGACCTACGGCCAACGCTCATCATCGAATAGTCAAGGAGTCTGTAACCTTTTCTCAGAGTATTTTGGGTCTGTCTTCGAACATCATAGTTCACCTGAAATAACTAACCAGGTTGAAGAGCTCTACGGTGGGGCTTCGATATCTAGTGTGGTCGTCAGTCGGTTGGATATATTGGCGAAAATTAAGTCTCTGGACTCTAATAAGGGGCCAGGCCCGGATGGGATCCCTGCCTCGTTTGTCAAGGAATGTGGTGAGGAACTCAGCATCCCTCTTTGTCTACTTTTCAATAAGTCTCTTTGTACTGGTGTATTTCCGCTCAGATGGAAAATAGCACATATTGTTCCAATACACAAATCTGGCGTCAAATCGTGTGTCGAAAACTACAGACCTATAAGCATTCTTTCCTGCATTGCCAAGCTTTTCGAATCGATGGTGTATACCTTCCTTTATAATCACGTGAAACCATACGTATCTGATAAACAGCATGGCTTTGTCAGTAATAGGTCCACTGTTTCCAATCTCTTAGAATATAAACATTATCTATGTAACATTTTCGCTTCGCGGGGTCAGGTTGACGCCGTGTATACTGATTTCTCTAAGGCGTTTGATAAGGTTAACCATTTTATCCTATGTCACAAAATTGAAGTACATTTCGGTATACACGGTAGTCTTCTTCGCTGGGTCCAATCCTACCTTCAAAATAGAAGCCAACTGGTGGCCATTAATGGATTCACTTCCCCTGAAATTTTAATAACGTCAGGTGTTCCTCAGGGATCTCACCTTGGTCCATTGTTCTTCGTGTTGTTTATCAATGACCTGGTTGATCGCCTGTCTTGTCAATGCTTGTTGTACGCCGACGACCTAAAGGTTTATAACTCCATCACCGATGCTAAAGACTGTTTATTGTTACAGAACGATCTTGGACAAATATCTGAATGGTGTTCCCTTAATCATATGTATCTAAACGTTGCGAAATGCCATGTTATATCTTTCTCGACCAAAAAGAATAAACTTATATATAACTACGAATTACAGGGTCAGGCTCTCGATAGAAAATCGATTGTTAAGGACCTTGGGATCCTTTTCGATGATCAGCTTAGCTTCCGTTGTCACTATGAATACATAATTAGTAGGGGAAGGCAGTTACTGGGTTTCATTTTTAGACTGACCAAGGGTTTCAAAAGGCCGGGTAGCTTGCTAACGCTTTTCTTTAGCTTAGTCAGAAGTGTCCTTGAGTATGGTTCGCCGATTTGGTCTCCGTACTACTCGGTACACACCAACAGTATAGAACGAGTACAGAAATATTTCTTGAAGATTCTAGTACTCAGGTATAACCTCGGACGAACATATAAGTCATACTTTAGTAGGCTGAAAAAATTTGGTATTCCTACACTGGAAGCCCGCCGCAAAATGTACGACTTTTTATACTTACATAAAATTTTGCATTCTAACATCGATTCAACTAGTCTGCTTTCAGCCTTAACCTTTAACACGCCCCGTTTCAGAGGTCGCGCTTGCAAAGTTTTTTCCCTGAGAGTATACAGAAACAACACATCTTTCTATAATCCAGTCACAAGGATGTGTCGTCAGTACAACGACTTGGCTGCTAATAATAATACTGACCTAATTGATATATTTGATCCACGCATTACTAAATTCAAAAAGTCCTTAACGGACGTCCTCTTCTCTACTCACCCTGAATAATACTAAGTTGTTACTCTAACTTTTGTTTTAGATTTGCTTAAGTTCGTTTCAGACGTTTTTAACATTTTGGACTTGTTTTTGTGATTTATACTTACTGCATATGATATTAATATTCAATGCAGATTCGTCGCTGTTGCTTGCATACGCGCTAACTTGCTGATCATGCTGTGTGCACTTGCCTTGGATGTCATGCTAGTCTATAAGCTATTCATAAAGAACCATTGTATCTCATAATGTATGATATCTGTAAAGTGTACCTAATAAATAAATAAACAACATATATCCACAATAATTGGATTACGCCGTATTTGAGATTTAAATATTGAAACATAGTGACATGCATGACACCATAAGAGTAATGAATCGGTAGGGCAGTGTTGAAAGATGGGTTTTACGTTCCATTATGCGCAGCTCTTAGTTTCAATAGCTTACGAGTTACGAAACAAAGCTCAATCTCCATGCACGCTCTTTTTAGGAATTATCAAATGATTGTTTTTTTTTTTATTTTTAATAATATTATAAAATGATTTAAAAATACAATTGGACCCGGTAGGTGGCGCTGCTGTCGGTATGTCAACTACTAAACGGCTTGACTGATTGGGTTGAAATTTTATATGGGTATTTCGATGGTTTCCTGGATGATTTAAAAATGCAATTGGACCCGGTAGGTGGCGCTGCTGTCAATATGTCAACTACTAAACGGCTTGACTGATTGGGTTGAAATTTTATATGGGTATTTCGATGGTTTCCTTTTTGATTTGACGCTCGCGTTCCCACCACCGCCTGCCTCTGCCCCCGCGCCTTAGTGTCACTGCGGTGCGGGAGGGGAGTCAATGTTACAAAATAAAGGTGCACTCGCTACGCAGCGGTTGTGTGCGAAATCGCATATTTTTCCTTGAAAATATTTGGAATTTTTTAATCAATATGGCATATTCGTTCAACAAGTAAGAAAATAATATCGTTTTAGGTGATGTAGTATTTAGTTTTATTTATCATTTTAAAAACCCAAAAGTGTCTCAAGTCCACGCGCGAGAATCGAGTATTGAGTATTCATAACGGCTCGCAGAACAAACTTTGAGAACCACTCTAATCCATGCGCGAGAGTCGATAATCGAGCGTTCGCAGCGGCTAGAAGAACAAAATTTGAGAACGTCTCAAGTTCGTGCGCGAGAGTCGAATATCGAGCGTTCGCAGCGGCTAGAAGAACAAAATTTGAGAACGTCTCAAGTTCGTGCGCGAGAGTCGAATATCGAGCGTTCGCAGCGGCTAGAAGAACAAAATTTGAGAACGTCTCAAGTTCGTGCGCGAGAGTCGAATATCGAGCGTTCGCAGCGGCTAGAAGAACAAAATTTGAGAACGTCTCAAGTTCGTGCGCGAGAGTCGAATATCGAGCGTTCGCAGCGGCTAGAAGAACAAAATTTGAGAACGTCTCAAGTTCGTGCGCGAGAGTCGAATATCGAGCGTTCGCAGCGGCTTGACGAACAAAATTTGAGAACGTCTCAAGTCCGTGCGCGAGAGTCGAGTATCGTATGTATAATATGGTACCCGTGCGAAGCCGGGGCGGGCCGCTAGTACTTTCATAAAAGTCAGTGACCCTTTCTACTAGAAAGCTGTTATTCGGCGCGGGTGTGAAAATCAATCACGCCGATAAAAAAGTATAAGGGTGAATATCATATTTCATGTTTTGCACGTCCACCCATCTTAACTTCGAAAATATTTAACTACGAGGGTCAAGTTTTTTTGAAGTGAAAACTTCTTTAGCGGCGCTGAGCACTTTTTGGGATGGGGAAAAATTGTTAAATACGCGACAGAGTTTTGTGACGTCAGATATGAAGGAGGTCACTTTTTGCTGCTAGCCGATTCGACTTCATTCAAAACTGAACGCTATTCGTAAAAGTAAAGCCGTTATTTTGCAATAGCATATTCTGCAAAAAAATTTGTAATAAAATTTATTTGCAGAATATGCTATTGCAGAAAGTGTTTAACGGCTTTATACTCTTACGAATAGCGTTCAGTTTTGAATGAAGTCGAATCGGCTAGCAGCAAAAAGTGACCTTCACATCTGACGTCACAAAACCCTGTCGCGTATTTAACAATTTTTCCCCGTCCCAAAAAGTGCTCAGCGCCGCTAAATAAGTTTTCACTTCAAAAATCTTTAATATAATATCTCAACTATATATCTTTCTTCAGTTGACGCGGGTCAAACGGAGCGAGCGGCGGTGCTCGCGGAGAAGTTCAAAGACTTCGAGTTGCTCATCGAGATGTGCGTGCGCCAGGACGATATGGATCGGCTGTATTCTTACATCGACAAGTACTCAGGCGAGGTAAGTTTGACTTTTCAGAACTGATTTGTATTTGAAAGTACAGATATAGTGAATAAAATAGGTTTCCATCGGTAAAACTCTGATCTCAATCGGAAGACGACGGGACCCGAAGTGTCAATTAATTATTGTATTTAATGAGTGAATGCGACCTACCCCTACGGTGGTATGATGGGTACTGAAGTTAATTGAGAGAGCACGATAGATACGAACTTTTCCGATAAAACACGATGGAAACTAATTATGCACTACATCTGCATTCAAGGACACATCGTCTATCATTTCAATCAAGGGCGAATCTCCTAGCGTTTGAACAGCTCGGTTCTAACGTCATTGTCGATTCATAGTACATTGTAGTAAAGGCTAGAAAGTAGGCAATAGATGGACGAGTGGGTACGAGGTCCGAGCCGCTAGGTGAGGACCTCGAAGGAGACGAGTCCATCTATTGCACTTTTGGCCGAGACATTACATAGTGCTTTTCATGTCTACTGCGAGGAAATTGCAAATAATTATAATTATAAGTCAAAATTAAGTTCCAAGTTAAAGATCATAATATGAAACAATAGCGCGGTCGCTCGCGTGTGTGGGGGGCAGCGTCAGCGCGCGCGATGGGCCGGCCCGCGCGGTGCCGGCGCGGGCGGCGGCGGGGGCGGGGGAAGCTGTGATTGGGGAATCGCTGTTCAAACTGTCCAACAATAACAACCACTACTACACTGTACTGTAGTAGTGGTGGTTCAGGTGCTACAGCTATTGCCTACTTTCCAGCTTTTAGACCATCTATTGCCACATTTCTGAACAGTGGCGTGAAAAGATAATTTTAGCAGAGGTAAAACATACAATTTTCCAGGGCATAGCCGAAACCACGTTCGCGTACCTGATGGAGCACGGCGGCGCCAGCACGGCGCGCCTCGTGCGCGCGGTGGGCGCGCGCTACCCGGCGCGCCTGCAGGCCTGGCTGGCGCGCACGCCCGCCAGAGACCCGGTTAGTGCACTCACTCAAAAAAACCGGCCAAGTGCGAGTCCGCCTCGCGCACGAAGGGATCTGTACCATTATCTATAAAAAAACGACAAACAAAAAAATCATGATATAGACATGAGCCCCACTCCAACTTGTACTTGGCCGGATTTTTAGTATTTGTTGTTATAGCGGCAACAGAAATACAACATCTGAAAATTTCAACTGTCTAACTATCACGGTTCATGAGATACAGCCTGGTGACAGACGGACAAACAGACGGACGGACAGCGGAGCTTTAGTAATAGGGTCCCGTTTTTACCCTTTGGGTACGGAACCCTAAACACAATAATAACTTGTCTATATCCCAATCATACATATGTATTAATTTTAAAAAACCGTATTTTGACCGTCCAGGTGCGCGCCTTGCACCACCTCAGCGCCAAGGACTACGGGCAGGCGGCGACCGTGCTGGCCGGGCTGGCTCAGGCGGAGAGAGACTCGGTCAAGAGGATGACGGTGAGTCCATGCGAGTGCTTCAGATGCAAGCTGGTTCGCGTATTATCTACAACGTGTATTTTTAACCGTCTTAAAGCCGAAACCCACTTAAAGCACAATATAATAAAGAGTACTACCGTACAGTATGGCCACTCCCTGCCTCCCGTTGAAAGTGCCGCCCACCCGCTCTCAGTTACCTCACAGTTACCGGCTGGCAAGGACGCGACGACGCGGTGCGCAGAGCGGAGGCCACGTACAATATTCAAATGTCAAACAAATATTTACACATCCTCTTGTAATGGGCGTGTGTTGTGCTTGGTCACAAAATTTCATGAGAATCGGTTAAGAATTGCGACCTGTAGAGGAGAACATCCGGACATACAAAAGCAAATTGCTCGAGTCAAAACATAGACCTTCGCTAACGCTTCGGTCAATAATAAATTAATAATCTCAGAATATAGAGTTAACCCTTTGACTATTTGACAACTCTGTCAATAAATTTAAATTTGAACCGTAAATACTGATTTACGGATGGCTGTGAGGATGCGTGTAATGATACAACTGATTAGTATGCGATTAAGATGTATTCTCTCTAAATATGGTTGTACATGAGCTTATATACTATGGCTATACTGTGAGAGTGTGCGTGTGTGGCGCAGCACACACTACACCACCCCCCTTGAGCAAAAAAAAAAAAAGATTAAATTCATTAATCTAGTTTTTAATCATAAATCAACAATTACAAATAGACGTATATAAACGTATGTTCTTTATAACAATTAAATTTCAGAAAAAAATTGAGTAGACAATAAAAAAAAAAGTGGTAGTCAAGTTAATGAAATATGGGTAAGGACCAAATTCTTTGCATCGTTGGACAACGGAAATCACACTGGAATGTATCACACCGGAAAAAAAGTCGCACAATAAAATTGTTAAGGTACGTGTACAAGGTTTGAAGATGTATCAGTCAAAAACAAATAAAAAAAAAATAATCATGTGTTTTTTAATATCAAGCATGATAAAACCAAAACCTTCAAAACATCTCTCGAAATCTGCTACAATACATCTAAAAAAACTAAACTGATAAATTATTCATATAACTAAGAAAAAAACAGCCGTTTCCAAAATCAAATAATAATAATAACTATAATAAGTATCAAATTATGAACAGTAACTTAAAACAACAAACATACTGTGCTGAGATCAGTAGGAATGGTTGCGTTCATCACGTGGTAAAGACAAGATAAAGCACCTGTCTCGTTCAATCAGGTAGTGTCAAACAAAGCTTTATTTGTCTTGCTCACGCGAATAACGCAACCATCGTAGGCCTGCTGAAAAGACTAACAAAAAATATTGCTCATAAAAGTATTATATGAACTTTTTTTCCCGAAATTGGATTTTTTTAGCTTATCTTACTCAGGATCGTTTGTACATTCGAACTTCATATAAGAAAAAACGTGTCCATTGTATGAAAATAAATTTTACCTGTGAGTCACGTTCATAGACAAAAAAACCTACATACAAAAACGTGACAAACTGGAGTGCAAATGTTCGGACACTTATTTTAGGTTATTTTTTTCTTATATGCGGTTGGTTCGAATTGTACAGCCGATACTGAGCAAGATGAGCCAAAAAAAAACAATTTATGAAGAAATAAAAGTTCATATTTTTTTGATAACCGCTCAAATATCTATATAATAAAAATAGGTTACAAAACGAAATAATGATATTAAAACTTTAACAATCAAGAATGCCGATGCTGTCAACAAAGTAATTCTCTACAAATTATTTATATAATTATGAAAAAAAAACTGTTTCAAAAATCAAATAATAATAATGAGTATCAAATTATAAACAATAACAAAAAACTGCAGACATGGGCTGAGATCAGTAGGAATATTATGGTTGCGTTCATCACGTGGTAAAGACCGAAAGAGAAGTTCTGTAGTTCTGTCAGGAAGTACCAAACAAAGCTTTATAAATTTTGTCTTGATCACGCGATAAACACAACCATCATAGGATTTATGATTGCATGCCTGCTGCAAAGACTAACAAAAAATATTGCACAATTTAACTGCCAATATCTATAAACTAAATACGTTTCAAAACGAAATAATGATACTCTTTAAAAAAAAAATCTGAAGAATATTGATGCTGTCATTTATGTAATTTTCTTCGAATTATTGAGACAATCTTATTTTCGGACTATAATAATAATGATATCGAAATCAATTTAAAAAAATGTTCATAAACAAAATCTTACATACGCAGAATAATGTCTAAAATACTTAGAAATATATTTGGTCAAAGCTATCAACCAAATAAAAATCGTTTGATTGTTGCGATATTCTCATTTTCTTAACAATAGAATCATTAGTAATAATATCGAGATCAGTTTTTTTTTGCTTTATGAATTTTAATTTAGGGGTTTTAACAGTCTTTAGGAATGTGACTGTGTAAAAAGTTTCATCGTCTTTAATTTCTATTTTGTCAACAAATCCTACATAATGCTTCCACGATTTTCTTAAGTAGTATCTAACTAAAACTATGTCATTTATTAAAATCTTTCCTTCGACTTTACTTGACCTTTCCTCTAAATCATCATCCTCACTTACATCTTCTTCATCATTTTCCTTTGGTTTTCCAATGTCATTTATTAAATACTTTTCTTCAATTTCACTTGACTCTGCCTCTAAGTCATTATCAGTTTTTTTCACATTTACATCTGGTTCATCATTTTCCTTTGGTTTTCCTATGTTATTTATTAAATACTTTTTTCTTAATTCAACTTCACTAGACACAGTCCGTAAATCCTCATCACTTTTTTCTTTTAAATTTGCTTCATCCGGTCTCTCTTCAAACTCAGGGTTTCCTTTGTCATTTATAAAAATCGTGCCTTCTACTTCACTTGACATTATCTTTATATCCTCATCACTTTGTTTTTGTTTCCTTAGTGTTTGAATTCCGGATGTGGATGGAATAGGGTTTGTTTGTTCATCAACGTTTTCTTTTTCTTCTTTACTTATGATGTGTAATCGTTGCTTTAAACTTACTTCTCTAAGCGCTAATTTTCCATATGAATGAAGGTCAAAATAGGCTAAGTTTTCAGGTGTATTTCTTACTTCGGCCAAAATTTTTACTCCTTTCCCTTTATAGTCTTTATTTGTTTTTGAGATTCGTTTTTCTGTCACCACTTCTGTACTTAGGTTGTGTTTATTTTTAGTTCCTGGTCTAGTCTCCATATTCTCTGTTTTCTCTTTATGTGTTTCCTGCTCCTCCGAGTCGGTACTATTAATATTTACAGCCTCATTCCTATCAGACATGTCACTTTCAGCATACTGGATCTCCGTGTCCGTATTATCGGAAGAGTCAAGGCTCTTTATTCTCGGTCTTCTGGTGGTGATATTTTTTTGTAACGGTTTTTTTAGACAATGTGTTTTTATGCCAAAGCATTCGCAACTTCCTCGAGTGCAAAAGCAGCTTATAGGTCTATATTTAACAATATGTGTACTTTCAGTCACTATAGCTTGGTGTATTTTCATGGTGGATGGTACTGCTACAATTTTTTCGGGGCTTGATATTATTATTTGTTCTATCTCTTGTTCAGAAACATAAAAAACTTTGACAGATGTTTCTGTTTTCGATAGAAAATCAAACGCCGACTTTGCATCGACAATGTCTTCGCCGTACGCAACTCTTGCATCGAGAGTTCTTTTTATTGCCCCACCGACCCCATCGGCGGCACCTTTGCCATGCGACGCTTCAAAAAAGGACCATGTAGCTTGGTTAAATCCTAATTCCTTTGTTTTTTCGCAAAAAAGGAAAAAGTTTTTCTTTTGACGGTACTGTGTCGTAGGCCCATCAGACCAGAAATGGATACTATCGATTGTGGGAAATGATTCCTTTATGAAATCCATGACTGGTTTTAGGTGACCCCATATAGCTTCAGGGCCGTGCTTGAGTGACGGAGAGACTGTACAAAAACTCATGGGTTTCTTATTATTAATATAGAGTACGCCGGTATGCAGGGTGATTTGTGTCTTAGACGCACCAAAATGCATAGACTGTACTTCTTCGGCCAGCTTACATATATAATTCTCCGAAAAATCACAGTGAAGAATAACTTCGTTTTCTTGTACGTTATCAATAGCCCTTTTATATTCTTTATACTGGTGGAAGATATTAAAATGATGAGCTTTAAATCTTTGAAGTTCATCTTGTACTGAATTTGTCAGTGTACTTAAGATGCCAGTGCGTTTTTCTTTGACAATTCTCTTTGTAACTTTATGCTCATCATTTTTATCATATTCGTGAGTTTTGGTGTTCCACTCAAACCATGAAACCTGTTGGCCGTCATCTACAGTAACATCAAAGCTAAGCTTCTTGTCCGAACATATTTCGCACTCAGAGTACATGCAGTTTTTTGATTTGACATCACACACAATCTCGGAAACCAAGTCAGTCAGATCGGTAGTTTTTATTAGGCCCAATTTCTTCAAAGCTTCGGCTTTAAAAGCCAAGTTAGCATGCTTTACGCAAGCACATGTGTTACGGGTTGTTATTTTTGGCGAAACAGTATAAAATGGGCGGTAACGTTTAAATGTAGTGAAAGATACGCCTCCACCTTCACTTTTATATTTTTTATACAGTTTTGACAGAGTGTTCAGCAAATACCTTTTTTGTTTTTGAATTTTTTTGTAGGTCACATATTCTTTCTTCCCTGCAGTCATACGACTGTTGTCATCTCTATTAAAGAATTTTTGCAACTCTCCGATTGTCTTTCCTTTCTTTTGTTTCATTGTATGAAAACGTCGTACATCACTCTTTAAGCCCAAACATTTTGTGAGGTTCTTTTTCATGTTATATTTATTGGCTGTTACACTTTCCACTATCTTTTTCAATAAATGTCTTTCTTGGTGTTTTTTGCTGTTTTTATATGTTTCCTTCAGTGATGCTTCAAGAACATGCTGCTGTAGAAGTTTCTGTTTAACTTTTTCTTTCGCTTCTTTTGAAATTTCTTTGAGTTCCTCTTCAACGAAACTATTAGATTTAGTTAGGGGAGTGAGTTCATTAGAGTCCTGAATTGATATTGAAGTTGTATTTTGCTCGATTTCTTTTGAATTGGATCGACTTCTGGGTATTACTGCATTCTTGGATTTAATTTCATCCAACTCAAACATAACAGCACATACTTTTTTTTTGTATCTTGATAACCCCTTTCTCAAACTGTCATTTCTTCTGCTCAAATTTCTCACTTTTTCTTTTAGTTTCATGTTTTCTCGCGTGACTTGGCTACGGAAGCGACGACGTAACCTTTCTGCTTGTTCTACCACTAGTGGTGCTCTTTCTGATGGTTTTATCGCTAATGATGCACTTTCAGCATTCTCTATCGCTGGATCTTTCTCTTTTTGTATTTTTCTACGTTTGTAATCCCTCCATTGTTCTCTCATATCTTTTTTTTCATCTTCGTTCATATCAGATATTTTTCTTTTCTTCGCTTTTGTTCTCTCCGCATTTTTTCGTTTCAATTGTTCAAATTTTTCAGGATTTGTTTCTTTCAGTTTTTCGCGATATTTCCGACATCTTTCTGCCGAGGATAATGGCATCTAAAAAACAAAACAATGTTTAACTTTACAATTCCAGCATAATACATTGATTTAAACTTGCACGATTTTCACACATTATTTTAACAAAACGAGACAACCGCGTTCAAAAATGTGTTTGTTTAATTATCTCGACGTTTCGGGCGTGATGTTATGTCCATGGTCTCAGGAAATTCCTTCGAGATCATGGACGTTACATTACGTCCGAAACGTCGAGGTAATTATATAAAAGCCTTTTTGAACGCGATTAAATCCAGTTTTGTTATAATAATATCACTATAATATCAAAATGGTCAAGTGGTCTGGTTCAGTCGAAAAGCCAGAAATAATCCGTTCATGATTGTATAGATTACATTTGAATCACCTTTTGAAGTCGGTGCCAAACCTCACGTTAACTTCTTTATCCAACAGGTACCAACTTCAAAAAGTGATTCAAATGTAATCTATACATGAACGGATTATTTTTGGCTTTTCGGTATTTTTGATGGCGGAAGAATAAAATGATTAAAATGATGTGCACGCACCTTTACGAATTTCCGTTGTGACACGTAGCACACTTTCGTGTCACTTGTCGCACAATGGAACCAAAATGCTTCACGACCTAACCTAAAATGTTTCACACTCAATAAACTAAACGAGTAACACTAGTCAACTTTGGTGTATTTCAGCAATTTACTATCATAGTTCGCACGTAATTATTCACAAGTAGAGAAATCGGGATAGAAAGCATTAAAATTACAAAGCAAAGTCACAGAATTTTAACGCTACGCGGAGCTTCCACCGACACGATGCTCGATTGTCAGTAAAACAAGATGGCGGCACTATCGGAGTTTTGCTTGACAGTTCGGAGTCGGTGTTGCCATTAAAATAATTTAAGAATCTACTGGCTTGGCTTTGTAAATTCCGTGTTATGTCGTCGCACAACTGGAGGTTGCACAATGGAAGGATAATTTGGGACATAGATAAAATACCCGCTAAATTTTAAATTATGCAGGATATCCATATTAAACTATAACTGCTTCTTAGCAAAACCTAAGACTATATATACAAATAAACTGTATAAGTTAAGGCATTCTTATTTTTAAAACAAAATCAATATATTCTCGACAAAGCAGAGTAGGGACATATTAATTTTCTATGGGATCATTAATAAAGATAAAAAAGAATGCTTATGAATAAAATGGTTATTAATTATTTTGAAAATCAATTAATTTATAGTGATTAGGTTTAATAAGCACTATTATTTGGCGTGTTTTTTTACTCGATAAAGTAACAATAAATATTTTATTTTTAATTAGAGAAGAGGTGGACGCTAAAGTGTGACGGCATTTGCAAAGAATTTGGTCCTTACCCATATATATATATATTCCTACACAGATTGTAAAGAATAAGTAAACAGGACCAAAGCTTTAATTTAAACAAAAACAAAAATTTAAAAGTTAACAAATATGTATGTATAAAGAAGTTTTAATACACATTCAAACTCTATGTAATAGGCATATCTAAATATTTATATTTTATGTATCATAAAATGTATCACCTACCTATTTATGTAAACGCTTAATTAACAATATCTGTATGACGAAACAATTACAAGTTTATACGTAAGTATCTTATTATCTAAAAAAAAAAAAAAAAATGAAATCAAACCTAATGCTACTCTCTTATATCTAGCTAATTAGAATTGGCCATGAATCAGTCTCATTAGATACCTATATACGTACGTATTTATATTTTTATTTACTTTGTCCTTGAATCATTTCCTTTATAGTGTTTTCACATTTTTCCTTGAGAGCTCTGTTGTCATATAATCAAGATTTTTTTTTTGTTTCAATATTCATGTATATGACGTCATTACATTGTTAATATTATTGTACTTTATTTGAAGTGTGCAACTTATATGCATCACTAAACAATCATCAGAATACAATCGTTTTTATTTCGTCTATGACGGCAAATATTTTGCCATTACCCATTAACCCTATCGAATTCTACACCGGAGGTGACGACGCAACGGAGCCACACTGTTTTGTCGCCTATAATTAGTTTTTATTTGTATAATTGTATGTATGTTATTCCAAGGTATTTGTAACTATGGGCCTTAGATGCCTGAAATAAATGGTTTATTATTCTCTTTATTTATATTTCGTTTTAGGCTAGGTTTTTACAATAATTATATAAAAACTAAAATATAAAATAATACATACAAAACATAAAATCATTATAAAAACCTAACCTAGGGTACCGCCGGCAGCGAGGCGGGGGCTAATTATTATTATTAAAGAGTTAAAAACGTTTTTGTTTATAATTAATTACAAACACACAAAATAATTCGACGCCGCTATTACAAGGTCATCTCATATTGCGTTCCCGATTCGCGAACGCACTAAAATGGTGGCAACCCTAGCATGTCTTATCTCACTCACACAAGCATGGTACGCGTTCACCTACACGAGCTTAGACTGTGTGCGTAGGAATGCATTTGTTTCATACATTTGATCGCCAGTGTCCGAGGAGTGACTTAAAGTATCCAAAACGTACTAATCATTCGTAAAAATAAAAATGTATTAGTTAAGCTTTTAGTAATAAAAGGTAATTAAGTTTGAAAAATCCCGTATGGCGCGCGATGCGCGGTTCATTCACCCGGTTAGAGTTCGTACCTATCTACAAAAGATGGCGGCTAGCGGTCACTGCGGTCACTCGGCTGGATGATTAAAATTAATATTAGTACAAAAAAAACAATATAAATAAATAAATAAAAACCTTTTTTTAAAGTTCTTTCTAATATATACATTATTTATACTAAACGGGACTTAATCGCGTATAATTAACTTATTTTATTTACCTCACTGAGGTCTCCCGACGTTTTGGATGTTTTGCAACATCCATGGTCACGGGACAACTGGCTTGAGCGGGTATCAACATCTTCTTGCTGCGCGGGTTTTCCGAACTACCCGCATTTGGTATTTATTAACCACTTGTACACTAGGGTTGTCACCCGGCCGACACACAACACTAATAATATCCGGTGATATAATGCCAGCGTCAAAAAACATCGTCCGTTATAACCGTCCGTCCGAAACGTCGGGAGACCTCAGTGCGGTAAATAAAATAAGTTAATTATACGCGATTAAGTCCCGTTTAGTATAAATAATGTGTGATAATCGTGAAAGTTTAAATCAAGCTACGGTAGCCTAGTGGTTCAGGCATGCGGCTGTCAAGCGGCGGTCGTGGGTTCGAATCCCGGCTCGTACCAATGAGTTTTTCGGAACTTATGTACGGAATATTTACCGTTAGCTTTTCGGTGAAGGAAAACATCGTGAGGAAACCGATCTAATCCCAATAAGGTCTAGTTTTCCCTCTGGGTTGGAAGGTCAGATGGCAGTCGCTTTCGTAAAACTAGCGCCTATGCCAAATCTTGGGACTAGGTGTCAAAGCGGACCCCGCGCTCCTTTAGGGGCATAACCGGGAACAACGCTAGGAGAATGATGGTACAAAAGGCGCACTTAATGCTATAAATCATTCTCTACCAGTCAACCTTAAGCCAAAGCAGATGAAATGTGGGCACAGCAACTTAATTTAAAACAAAAACTGGATGGATAATATAGTAGAATACGATACAATATAATATAATATGATATAACAATATATACCTATTAATACATACATACACATACATATGAATAATAGGCCATGTGTTAATTTGCTCTACCTACCCCTTTTGGAAATAAAGGCGCGCATATATGTATGATTTTGACTTCTAAATATAATGTTCCTTTCCATTTCAGACTACAGCGTCCCTCGCCAAGCTCTGCCTGCTCGCGTCCGACGAGGAAACTCAACCTTCCGACACATGGAACAAGGTCGAAGGTTGCCTGTCGCTAGCTGAACAGCATTCGGCGCTGCCCCGCGACATCAAGTTGTTGCACGGATTAGACGCAAGTGACTGCAGAGTTCTGCCGCCTGAGGATCTGGTACAGGTCTGTGTTTCAGTCCATTTGATATTATACCTGTCAGCAATTTACACTCTTACAGTACCACAAATATAAGTTACATCGGCAATCTTCGTCCACGCCGACGAGTGCTCTCAAGTACCGACTGAAGTCGAACGTATGACCATTTCAATAAAAACCTTGTCGCACTATACGTAAGGTACAATATGCAATGACAGGTGAACTCATGCTTTCCCGCTCATGGCGTCCAGACAAAATGGCGGACGCCGGAGCTGCCGGCGTCGCGCGCAAAATTTTGGCCAATGGGCGCTGAAGATTTTACCCGCGCAAACGCGCTGCCTTATGATTGGTTAAAATGCTTTCTGCGCAGGTACATCGTTGTAACTTGTATTTGTGGTACTACTGTACATGTATGTTAAAACAAAAGAAAAGCAACAAGCCAAAAACAAGATAAAGAGTTAGAGAAAGTTAATGTAATATCGTATCAAGAGTTTAAAACAGATGTATGTTAAAGTAAAAGAAAAGCAACAAGCCAAAGACAAGATAAAGAGTTAGAGAAAGTTAATGTAATATCGTATCAAGAGTTTAAAACAGTGGCAGAGAGAAGAACAGAGTGGCGATTACTGCACCGACAAGAGCCCGGCTCTTAAGTTTATGATGACACGTATGTTTAGGGTTCCGTAACAAAAAGGTAAAAAAGGAACGCATATAGCATAAAGAAAGAAAGAAGACATTTATTCACTAACAGACACACAGACATAGGGAGTAAACATACATTATCATTGACACATATTGTGTGTGTCTTCGCGGCAGTGAATCGGTCGCTGTCTCAGCATAATGGCATAATGCTGGTTAGGTTAGGAGTGTCAGACACACCTACAGCACTATTTTTCTGACAGCACCGTACGTGACCCACGGAACGCAACACAACATACTAAACGTATACGGGTAAGGCCGTTATTTCTTGTTCCTGATTAAGCAGTTTAAATCGTCTACATTTTAATCAATTCCAGTGTGTTACGAATATTAGTAATCCATTAATATGGCTAATTGGCGTAACACACTGGAAGTGATTAAAATGTAGACGATTTAAACTGCTTAATCAGGAACAAGAAATAACGGCCTTACCCATACACAAAATAAATAAATAATTAATGTAATCAATTTGTGAAATATGGTGCAACTCTGTCCGTCTGTCACAACGTTAAATATCTGAGGAACTACTTATGCTATCAATTTGAAACAATTGTAAATAAGACGGTGCCAGAAGGTACGCGTGTATGGAAAAGGAAAAAATATATAAAATACATTTGAATTTCTGCGAAAATGACGTAGGTGACGGGTTAAATGTTGTTAATAGATCAAGTGGGTATCATATGAAAGGGCTTATGTTGCACTTTCTAATACCGTTTTTCTTTTTTTAATTTATTTATGAAGGAACAACCCCTTTATGTCCGAAGTATATGAGTAACAGAAGTATTTCAGGAAAGATATAACGATACCCCTACCGTATTAAATTGTCTCACACAAACAAAACAAATGCCTATTCGAACACGTCTCCCCTACTTGCAGAAGGGGCTATATTTATGTTTTTACAAGCTTTATATTAACTTGACCTGTTCGTATGTAAGTTGTCCGTCAAAATTTGTAACCCATTTGTCAGTCACTTGCCGTTATCCGATTGATCTGAAATTGTGGTTATTAGTATAGTCTACAACATGACAATTCAATATTATGGTCCCATTGAGCTGATCTGATGATGGAGACAGAAGGTGGTCATGGGAAACGTAACCCCATTGAGTTTGGGTTCGTTAGAATCGCCTCAATGAGAAGTTGATGATAGTATACAGAAAAGTACAGTCGGCAATAAAAGCTTGTGCCAATACTGAATTTTTTGACAGAAAGTTATTTACCAATCAAGTATGTTTTACAGATGTACATCGAAAGTGAGAGCGACGCTTTAACCGAATACGACTACAAGAAGTCCCTCGACTTAACTGACTTCGTGCAGGACATGGAGCAACGCGACGATCTGCGGCTCAGGGTAATTTTACATACATACAAACAAACATACATACATACATAACCCCACAAGGTGGACTGCTGACCTGGTAAAGGTCGCGGGAGTCCGCTGGATGCGGGTGGTGCAGGACCGGTCATTGTGGCACTCTTTGAGGGAGTGGACGTCTTTCGGCTGATATGATGTAATGCTACATACATATAAACACGTCTATTTCCCGGAGCGGTAGGTTGAGATAACGGATTTCCACTTGCTACGTTCTTGACTAACCTTGATTTATTTTCTATGTTCAGACACCGTCCTTTTTGGCTTAGTATTTTTTTAAATCTTTTTCTCAAACATGCAATGACATATTGACGTTTCGTTCCTTATAATAAGCTGCAAAGTATCACGTTTCCGGTCTGGGGAGACTAGAGGCTCGTAATGAAATCCATACTAATATTACAAAAGCGAAAGTATGTCTGTCTGTTACCTTTTCACGCTTAAATCGCTGAACTGATTTTGATGAAATTTTGTATTGAGATAGTTTCGTAAGGGCAAAAGAGATAGCATAATGTATAGATACATGTGAAAGAGTAGGATATTAGAAGCATTAGAGTAACAGTTATATTATTACAGGGGCCGTAGGCAAGGCGCTTGTCGATTGTAACCTTGTCTAGGCCCCCTGGTCTAAAAACGCTCGTGGCGTGTTTATAATAGACTATTTGACAACAGTGAAAATAATTTGTTTTTTCATTGGCAACACATAAATATGACGAAAATACTGGGAAACTATCAATATTTCATTTAAGATGTCAATTTTAAGATTTTTAAATTCATAAAAACTAACAATAAGGACATTGTTGGATTGTGACGTCACAAGCATATAATCCCTACAAACTCCATACTAACGGAGCGTTTTTGACGTTTCATAATAATAAGCTGATTTGACTTTTGTCAAATAGAGTATTGCGATGCTGTAAAAGAAAGAAAGCCCGAAATCGCAGGTATTTGTGACCCGAGACGCAGGCGAGGGTTGTAAATATGCGATTGAGGGCTTTCTTCTTTACTGCCCGTGATGAGTACACAATTTTACGTCTTCACGTGGCCATAATGCGAGTTTTACCATACGCAAAGCGTGCGTTAAACATCACATGTGACGTGATAGTACATTACTTACCAAGAACTGTAAAAGAAAGAAAGCACGAAATCGCAGATATTTGTGACCCGAGCCTGAGTACACAATTTTACGTCTTCACCTGGTCATAATGCAAGTTTTACCGTACGCGCAGCGTGCAGTAAAACTCGCATTATGGCCAGGTGTGACGTGAAATAAATTGTAGCTGTAAGTTTTTCTATGGTACAATACCGTATTCGTGATGTATAGTTATGGATTGTAGAAGAACCCTATTACCTCAGCCACGCTGTGCTCCTCGCTGCCGCGATGTCGCCCTCTCTGGCCACACACTGCTCAACTCACGCGAATAATCGCCACGCTCCACACGACGGTTACTGAGGCTCTAGTATAAGTTTTACCGAAACAAAACTTTACGATCGCGTTTGCGTTTTACCCTCAATTTGTATGGAATTCGACAGCTAAACGCGAACGCGATCGTAACGTTTTGTTTCGGTAAAACTTATACTAGAGCCTCTGGCCTTTATTGCCGCTCCAGTGACTCGCGCCCAAACAACCGACAAAACATGTGGGCATGACGAAGATGATGGGCATGACGAGTAACGTTGCCAGACCCCGTAGTATGGACGGCCTTATCACACCATAAGTGACAGGATAGAGCGTCCGTCACTGGCTGTCACCGTTCGATAGAACGAGACGACGCTCCTAATCTTATCACTTATCGCGTGACAAGGCCGACCATGATACGGGGTCAGGTCTCTGCCTCCTTTCTCCGCTACTTCCCACGTCACTCGAAGAGTGTGTGGCTGGGGTTAAACTGTGGTCCCTCGAAAAACTTATCGACGACCGACCACTATATATGTCCCATTGTGCAGGTGTGGTGCGCCTGCATCCGCCGCTCGTCGTGGGAGAGCGTCAACATCGAGGCGCCCGCCGCCGAGCTGCAGGAGAAGATGTTCTTCCGGCTCATGCATCTTGTGCATGTCATGGGTAAATATAGCTTTTTCATCACACTTGCTCGAAAAGGGCTTCATAATGCGCAGACATACAGAGCTGTAATAGCCTGTGTTACGCCCACGGGCGTAATGGTTTATGAATAAATTTAAACTTAAAAAACTACTTAAACATGTTTAACTGAATTATTTACAGATTTAATATGTAGTTATTTAGTGTCAATGTAAAATGTTTTTAAGTGTTTTTAAATCGTGGCTGTATACCGAAGGGTCTTTGCCATACGCGCCTCACGTCAAATTCAACAAAATGGACGACTGACATATTGCAGTTTTTATTACGATTTGTATTCATTTCATCTAAAATGTACACTCGCGGTCAAAGAAACCGGGTCAGTGACGAAAACCTCAATATTTTGTAAATCGTTGGTCGTATCTGCATGAAACTAACTCTGTTTTATAGAGAATTTAATATCCTTCTAAATCCAACCTTCAATGTTCTACGTAGTAACTGGAAAAAGGTTTAATTGAAAAAAAAAGACCAATTGGGTACTTATTTGAAATTGCGTTCGTTTTACTTTTGCTTGTTTTTAAGCAATTATTTTCAATCTGTCAAAGAACTATGATAAAAGGCTGTCATTGTTTTATTTTGTGGTTATTCTTGAATGTCTATCATGCCGCTAACACGAGATGAATGTACTCGTATCATCACTATGTTAGAAGAAGGAAGAAGTCAGAGGTATACAGCGAGAAGAACAGGTGTGTCACTTTCTACAGTGCAGCGAGTCCTCCAACGTTACCTACAAACTGGGCAGAACCTTAGAAGACCAGGAACTGGCAAAACAAGATGTACTACAGCTAGAGAAGATCGATTTATTGTTACAACCATGCTCCGAAATCGGCACCTCACAGCAGTTGAAGTGAAAAATCAGCTTTTAGAGACCCGAAGGGACGGCATCAGCGAGCGGACTGTCAGGCGGCGGCTCAAAGAAGCAAATTTGACCCCACATAGGCCGGCCAATGGCCCAAAACTTGAAAGAATACATCGAACAGCAAGACGACTTTATGCCCGCGATCACAGATACTGGGGTGACGAAGATTGGGCAAGAATTTTGTTTTCCGATGAATCCAGATTTATGCTCTATGCAAATGACGGGCGGCAAAGAGTTTACAGACGGCCTGGTGAACGTTTTATTCCAGCATGTTTTGAGGAAAAAGTGGCGTTCGGCGGTGGGTCAGTCATGGTTTGGGCTGGAATCTCTTCAGAGAGTCGCTCGGAGTTAGTTTTAATAGAAAATGGATCATTAACGAGTGCAAGATATGTAGAAGAGATTCTTAATGAGCATGTCGGCCCATACTTAATTAATATGGGTGGAAATTCTATGTTTATGCATGACAACGCCAGGCCACACACAGCTCAAATTGTCAGAGATTATTTTTTGGAGGTTGGTATCAACTGTATGAACTGGCCCTCGAGGAGTCCGGACTTAAATCCGATTGAGCATGTATGGGACGAGCTTGGGAGGCGTGTAAGAGCTCGAAACCCCGCCCCAGCTACACTTAGAGACCTGAAACAGGCGTTAGTGGAAGAATGGGACAATATCCCGCAAGAACGCATAAAGAACTTAATAAACAGCATGCCGAATCGTCTAGAAGCTGTAAGAAGAGCCCGAGGAGGCAATACGAAGTATTAATTTTTATTTTTTGTGTTGTATGTGAAGTACCTACTGCTTATTTTTGTACGTAAAATTGGTTGATTTTTTGTTTCCTATGTAATTTTATTAAACAAAAGAATTACGATTCCACCATTTGATGTTATTTAATTCAGTATAAAATTATCTACAATATGCAGTTTAATTCATGTCCCTAGCTTTATTATTTTAGGAGATATTACAAATTTTCGTACTGACCCGGTTTCTTTGACCGCGAGTGTATTTGTTTCCTCGCAAATGTGATGAAAAACATTGTGTATAACACGGGCGTAAGAATATTGCAAACTCGAGTCATCAAAAGCCTTCGGCGTCGGGCTACTGATAGACTCTTGTTCGCAATATTCCACTTACGCCCCTCGTTAAACAATGTACTATTACATTATACGCACACCTACACTCATTTACTAGTGGCTCTGTGAGCTTTAAGGCCGAAACTCACTGACAGCGTTGGCGGAGCGGAGCGGCGCGGCGCGGAGGCGGTACTGTTGTAATGTTCGAGCTAATATGAAAGGATCCGCACAGAGCGGCGCGGTATTCTGTGCATGCACGCATGTAGGCAGTTGCAGCAGTGGTTTTGTGCAAATGGGTTACTTTTAAACGTCACTAAATCGAACATAATGATATTTTCAGGACGGAATATAACTGTGCCTCCCTGTATATCAAACTGTCCAATGCCAGTATGCAACGAGACTAGGTTCCTTGGCTTTATGTTAGACTCAAATCTTAACTGGAAGTGCCATGTCGATAAGCTGTGTGCTGGGTTGAGTAGTGCGGTATTTGCACTGAGAAAGTTGAAACCCCTAATTTCGAATGTCTCATTAAAATCGGTGTACTATGCTCATTTCCATTCATTAATGACTTATGGAGTACTCATCTGGGGAAACTCAACGGATGCCAATCGAGTCTTCATAATGCAAAAACGGGCATTACGAACGCTAGCTGGTGTGAAACCTCGTGACTCATGCAGAGAAATCTTCATAACGCACAAAATTATGACTCACTACTCCACATACCTATTTGAAATTATAATGTTTGTTAGACGAAACTTAACCATGTTTAGGGTTGTCGAGGTATCAGGTAAGACTATTCGTTCCACAGGCCAACTAAGAACAGTCCCACGTCGCATGGCACTTGCAGGAAAAAACCCGCGCATCATAGGTCCTACGTACTATGAACGTGTACCCGCCGAAATACGCATAGAAACATCAGAAACCATATTCAAGCGTCGATTAAGAAACTTTCTATTGGAAAATCCACTGTATTCTATAAGTGAATTTTTTGACATAACCGCATAATTTTTATTTATTGTTTTTTGATATAATTCAATTATCGTATTATTATGTACTGACGATCCCTTTAGGTGAACTTTGATAACTATGACATAAATTTAAATTAAGTGGACATAGTTATATTTCAATTGTTAGTTATTAATTATTATTCTTCAAATTACTTTTATTGAATGTTATCGTATGTTGTTGACGATCACAATAGGGATTCTTTTAAATTGACATGGAATGTAATTTATAATGTAATCTTATATTGTGAGTAAATGAATCTGAATCTGAATCTGACATTACAACAGTACCGCCTTCGCGCCGCTCCGCCACTGCTGTCAGTGCGTTTTGGCCTTTAAGAGGCTCCCATACGCCAATGACCTTCGATCTGAATCCCTTAGTTTTCTAATGTTTTTTGTAGCTTATTATATTAACAACAACGGCTTTAAGCAATATAGTATCCCATATTTACTTCAAACTTCATTATTTTCGAGATATTTGGCATCAAAGTTGAACAATTTTAGGCCAAAAAACTGGTTTTCTGGCCATAACTTTTGTGTTAATTGGTTTAAAATTAAAACCCTCTGCCAGTTTTTAGAGACGTCATAGACGAACCCAAATTTGTAGATTTCGTATATGTTAGATCTTTCACGTCAATAGAGATGCGAAATAAGTGTTTTTTTAGACAATGTTTAAAAAAATCATACAAAATTAAGTATTAATTTGTTTCAAAATCCGGTCTGTCAAAATGGAGATAAAAGATTGAAGAACCGATAGCCGTTTGATTTATGATTCTATCTGTAGTGCAAAAGTAGTAGATACGATTCAAAACTTGTCAAAAATCGATGAAAACCTCGGGTAGCCCCTTAATGCTGTTTCAATCGAATACCTAGCGACATTTTTCTTTTTTACCTCCTTTTCCAATTTCCGGCTCAGTTCGGTTTGCACAGGGCGGTTCCACAACACTTCGGCAGCACAAATACCGCGAGCCATCCGGTTGCCTCTTTGAAACTGGAACAGCTCTCGTTGCTCTGAATATAGTTTCTGATAAATTGTAACGGACGCAGTCATCCCGCAAAGTCTCGTGAATTTACAGTATCCATATCCATCCATACTTCCATACTAATATTATAAATGCGAAAGTGTGTGTGTTTGTTTGTTTGTCCGTCCGTCTTTCACGGCAAAACGGAGCGACGAATTTACGTGATTTTTTAAGTGGAGATAGTAGGATGGAGGATGACATAGGCTACTTTTTGTCTCTTTCTAACCCCCCACTTCCCTAAAATGGGGGGTGAAAGTTTGTATGGAGCTACGATATAAACGCGGACGTAGTCGCGGGCAGAAGCTAGTTATATTATATATTTATTTTGTAACGTATAAGTTTTTTCTTAATCTAATATTTTATTTGTTTATAATAATTTAGTTATTCTTTAAGAGTGAGAAATCATTTTTTTTATTCTAATATAATTGTTATATTAACACGTAAATATTCCCTCAGGTGGCGACTTAGAACTGCTTCTACCGCCAGCGGAAGACATCCTCACAGCGCGCGAGCTCGCGGAACTGGTTTCCGACTCTCGCTTCCGCTACATCATCAAGTATGGCTACGAGTGCTTCCACACTTCCCGGCAAGAAGACATGATCCACGCGTAAATTACAACATTAGGGTAGTCTTCGATGCGTCAATATTAACGCCAGACTAACAGACTATTTTCTTGTTTTTCCCTTGTCATTTAATAGAACAGGAAGGATGAAGATGTTCATAATAACCATAGTTTGTCTCAGCTTCAAGTACGGCTCCGATTGTTTCCACACTTCCCGACAAGAGATATAATACAGGTGTAAATCGCACTAAAACCACAATGGAAGGTAAGTTTTTCACTATACTTAAGTTTTAATAATCATTTTTGTTAGTACAAATGACCGACTAAACTGGTGTTAAAAACCAGAAAATATTATTCGACCGCCACATAACATCTTTCAACTCTGTGGGGCTAGTATAACTCCGTCTTTATAGAACTAGTCATTATGTACCTATTAAGATAAATGTTATATAATGATAGTACATTTGTAGCCGGATATCTGTTGCATCTCTAATCGAAAGCATGTGGACATGACTTTATTGTTAAGAGCAAGAGATGTATGAACTCTAATGTTCTTTTTTTTTCACAATACCGTTAAGTTATATAGCCCCTTATTAATTACTTATTATTTTAAGGCAACATAATTAGTTTAAAAAACATGTTTATTTAATAAAGTTAAGTCGGCTGAATCGTGGCGGTCGAAAAGTTAAGATACCATCATTAACTCCTCGTGAGTTACAGAGCTCGCGCTCGCCAAACTCACCATTCGATGATGTATAGTCAGACTGAATTAGGCATAGGCTGTCCGCTTGCACCAACGGTATCACATGTTACAGGCAATTTGATAGCTATGTTTAGTGGTTATGATAGATATTATTTGATGTGGGCGACTTTTTATAAAACTGTCTTTGTAATAGGGATCTTCTTCCTAGACGTTAGAGTTGTTTTTTGAATGGACCACTTTGTTGCAATTCGGCCTACTCATAATCTCAGTATGATTACCATTATCATTTCCATTTATGTAATTTAATAAAACATAAAATTCACTTCTTTAAACAAGTTACGCCTATTTTCATGCCTTCATCATCATCCTCCTAGCGTTATTCCCGGTTCTGCCCTTAAAGGAGCTCGGGGTCCGCTTTGACACCTAATCCCAAGATTTGGCATAGGCACTAGTTTTATGAAAGTGACTGCCACGTACCTTACAGCCCAGAGGGAAAACTATTTTCAAGCCTTATAAATAAATAAATCTATCTTTTACACTTATCGAACTAGCCCCACAGTAAGCTCAATAAGGCTTGTGTTATGGGTACTAGACGCTGATATAATTATTTAATAGACATAAATACTTAAGTACACAGAAAACACCCGAGACTCGGAAACAAATATTCATGCTAGTCACAAATATTAGTCTTTGCCGGGATTCGAACCCAGGACCTTCAGCTTCGTGGGCTTACAGACTTACAACAAAGTAACCAGGTTGTAGCAAAAGGCGGTTGAAGCCACTGCATAAAATAAATATAGCCTATGGTCCATCCCAAAGGATTAACTTTTCTATTAACTGGTAAAAGACAGTTAGATTAGGAGAGTTGTTACTACAATGTTAGAGTTCTATCAAATGTAGCGAATCATATTTTTATTATTTCTCAGTCTACCAGTATTCCAGTGAAAAGATTGACATGAATTTATTAAAAATCAGAATCGGAAAATAATAAATAAATCAGCCTATATGTCCCACTGCTGGGCACATGCCTCCTCTTATCTATGAGAGGGAATGGGCAATAGTCCCAACGCTGGCCCAGTGCGGGTTGGGGACTTCACGTACACCTTTGAATTTGACTGTCTAATTGAGTAGTTTTATTTTCGTGATATCGTTTGTGCAAGTGGATATTTAGGTAGGGTTAGTGTTAAGATGAATTATTGAATTATCTGTCGCTTCGATCGCTCTTTCGATTATAATAGAAAAAATAGACTTAGTATGCAAAACTTTCTATTTTTGAAGTGAAAACTTCTTTAGCGGCGCTGAGCACTTTTTGGGATGGGGAAAAATTGTTAAATACGCGACAGAGTTTTGTGACGTCAGGTGTGAAGGAGGTCACTTTTTGCTGCTAGCCGATTCAACTTCATTCAAAACTGAACGCTATTCGTAAGAGTATAAAGCTGTTAAACACTTTTTGCAATAGCATATTCTGCAAATAAACTTGTAATAATACCAACGAGTCCTTCACCGGTTTGCTATTGAGAAAATTCGAATAGTTCGAATTTGGGCGTTATTCCTAAAGAGATAAAGCTTTGAAAAATATTTCGCAATGGCAAAAACAAATTGGTATTGTGTTTGCCGCCGCCCGCCGGCGCGCCGGATCCCGGCACCGTTGCTCAGCGGCGGCGCGTTGGGCCCGTCGCACCCAACGCGCCCGCGGCCCGACCGCCTTAATAATTGTTAATTCTTTAGAAGTTTGCGTCAAATTCATTTTTAGGGTGACACCGTAAGATGTCACGTGACCTGATCGAAAAACTGTTAGAATGTTATTGAGTTTTCACTTCTGCCGGCACTCCCGGAGTGCAACCCGGTCTTTTTTTTTTCTATGTAATCTGGCTATAGAAACTAGTTTCCGGCCTAAATATGGATCTATCATATTAGTTAGTAGTATATACATTATACAAAGTGTCATGTTATTTATCTACGAAGAAACGTTTGTATGGAGAGTCGTTCTGGCGACCCTTGAGACATAAACAAGTTAAGAAGACGACCGGTTAGCCTAGTGGGTATTGACGCTGCCTACGAAGCTGAAGGTCCTGGATTCGAATCCCGGTAAGGGCAAATATTTCTGTGATGAGCATGAATATTTGTTTCTGAGTAATGGACGTTTTCTATGTATTTAAGTATTTATATCTATTATATATATATCGCCCTCTAGTACCCATAACACAAGCCTTACTGAGCTTACTATGGGACTAGGTCGATTTGTGTAAGATTGTCCCCTAATATTTATTTATTTATTTATAAATGCAGTTTCTTAGTTGTCTCTGTTTCGGACGGAAGTTTCTAGATTCGTACAAAAATATGTTGGTTTGCCCTAAGACTGAATATAAACATTAGGTGGAGGGTGTTCAATTGATTTAGTTTCTACTGTATGATTTGCCTCAAATGGTGTTAAATATTTGGTTTTAGTTATGGAAATCTACGCAAAAAAAACCGGAATGAAACATGTTGAAAACTACGACATTAAATCTGTTAATTTTAGTTAATAATCCATTAGAAATACTAATTTATATTTGGATTCAGTTTCAAAGCTTATCCAATGTTTGATCATTTTCAAATAACGAAATAATTAATTGTGTTTATGGCGTATAGTAAATTTTGTAATTTGATCCCGGTATAATATTATCGTTATTTTTATTCTTAAACATTATACCGTTGTAATTAAAAATTGGTTGATACATATGCATAAGTATACAGTTGATTTCGAAGTTATGTGCACGGATAAAGTGGTAATAAATATGTGAACATGATTTGGGTTGGGCATAAGGTTGCTCAGATATTTCGGAGCTTTGGCAATGTACATATATAAATGAACTCGACTGTACAGTCGGGGTATTAATATACGTACATAAAAGAGGACTTAAATATCTGTACACGCCTTTATGACAATAAAGTCCTGTACCATCGCCAACACAGTTAATTGACCATCCGTGCACTTTATGTGCATTGTAATAAGGTTCACAGATATTTATGTATATACACTACGCCTACGTGTTATTTTGTGTTTAGCATGTAAGTCTGATTTAGTCAGTAAGTTAATTATACTGATTATTTTATTGCTTGGCTTTGTTATATTTTTAGATAATATTCCAAGGGACGACGAACGCCTATCGCATAGGAAGGTCTATGCAAATTATGTTTACTATTATTAACTTTTTCGACGCCCTGTCAAAGAGAAAAGTGGTCAACCACACGCCAACTCAACAGGCCATTCAGTGCGGAGTTTAACCTTATGTCAAAGCATGAAGGCTATCGCACTGTACTCCTTGACTTGATTAATCCGTCATTGGCGTTGAACCAGTCGTGCGGATATATCTGTCTTTGGCGTTGAAATGGATAATTATGGCAATATAAGTGTTTTTTTGTAATAAAATAAGTTTTATAGTCGTCGCTGCCCTTACCCTTAGAGTACTGCACTATAAAAACTATCTTGTGTTACTGGAACAAGTTTATATCACACAGCATATTTACTAGAATGATTTCCAAGTGTAAAATACATGACAAGACATTGAATTTTTGTAACGTGCTGTGGTCCAATTTTTAATCGAGATTTAATCGTGAAATTTTCAATCGTCAATTGAACTGCGACGATTAAATTAATCTTGACTAAATTAATCGCGATTAATTTTGTGACGATTGATTGTTTAGTCGACTAATTAGTTGACTAAAATATTAATAGATTAATGCCCATCTCTGAATTATACCCTTCAAAACGAAAACGCACAATTTGCTTTCATGAGGAAACAATCAATATATCAGCATGACAAACCCATGAATTGTACGATTACTCCATCACTAGCCTTTATACGTCCCACTGTTGGGCACAGGCCTCCTCTCAGGATGAGAGGGAACGGGCAGTGGTCCCCACGCTGGCCCAGTGCGGGTTGGATATGTAAATGAGCCAATCATCTTGGTATCTCACTCGGTAGTATCCATAATTATGTATAGTGCATATCCTCCTCCCCATCGGTCCTACAATACCCATTGTTCAGCCACGTGCCACAAACACTTACCCCCTTATTCATAAAACTTAAAATGCCTCTGCTAAATAAAATGTGCTTTGTCCCTTTCTTACGAACACAAATGTCAAAGTGACAGATAAGGACAAACGAATTTTAACGCCATTTTAGTTAAAACAGGCTTGTAGGACGTTTATGAATACGGCCGTTCGAAATTAATTGTATAATAAATACGCTACCCGAATAGTGACTCTATTGTTAAAGTAGCAAGGTTTGAATGAAAACGAAATGTATATACCGATATACATTTTATGAATAGTTGAAGCATACTTAGTACAAACGCCAACACAGTTAACTGATCATCCTGTATTTATATAGAACCTTATTACAATGCACATAAAGTGCACGGGTGGTCAGTTAGCTGTGTTGTCGATAGTACGGTCGAGGAAATTGAATGTTTGGCACATGTCAACTCTATTAGAATGACGTTAAGGTCCAAAAGTGCTAAACATTCAATTTCCTCGACTGTACAACGTAAACAATTAGAGTTACACTTTAACAGTCAAAGAAAAAGGCTTTGACTTCTATTTGTGCCTAGTACAATGAGAAGTGAATTCGTTCTCGAAAAATAATTCGCACTATACGTCTCCTGATCACTTTGATTTTATGGGTTTCCATCCATTAAATGTAGGAGTTTCTTGATCCAATAATCTTTAATGATAACTACAACTTGGAAAAGTTGAAAAACCCCCGACATTTTCATTTCAAAGTCCAATATCTCAAAAACGGTTGAACAGATTTTCATGAAACATGGCTAAGAACACGCCGGATAAAATTATATATGACGGAAGAAAACCGCATTCAAATCGGTCCATCCGTTTGGGAGCTACGATACCACAGACAGATACACAGACAGACACGTTAAACTTATAACACCCCTCTCTTTGCGGCAGGGGTTAAAAAATGAAAATAATAATATTTGATTGAACCAAATTATGTGCTTTGTTAATATTTTGTCTCGTATGTGCCGTCATAGCCATAGTATGTTTATGTTTGCGTATGAAATAGTTCTGAATAATGTGATATTTCCCAGCTAATCACCTGGTGATTTTGCTAGGAAGTATAATAAAATATTGTTTGCTGATTAATAAAGTATTTTTTTCAAGTTTCTCGTTTTATTCCAACACATTCATTTATTTTTTGTATACAGCAACATCAACAATTATGCTTATAATTATATCTTGTCTATTATGTCTTGATGAGTAGTTTGTTAACAATTGTGCAAAGAAAATTACTCAAAAGCTTGTTTTAAAATGAAATTAAAAATATTTTTTCTTTGTTTTAATTCCGGGAGCCCGGGTTTGATGAGGACAGTTCCGGTATTAATACCGGCTTCGCGAAAGATCCTTATGTGCGGAATATTTACCGTTAGCTTTTCGGTGAAGGAAGACATCTTGAGGGAACCGGTCTAATCCCAATAAGGTCTAGTTTTCCCTCTGGGTCGGAAGGTCAGATGGCAGTCGCTTTCGTAAAACTTGTACCAATGCTAAATCATGGGATTAGGTGCCAAGAGGACCCCGGGCTCCTTTAGGGTCACAACCGGGAATAACGCTAGGAGGATGATGCTGATAGGTACGAGCATCTTATATTGATGTAGCTTGAGACAGTGTCAAGTACATTGCATTAGATTGAAATTCAGCGTCCACAGGTTTCAGTGTTTGATGACATCACAATAATCGAAAGCAGTAATAAAGCATGCTCTACAAGTAAAGGAGCGACCACACCGGTGCGTAACGCTGCGTATACCTTACGCGTTGACGTGTCGAATGCGTCACGTATTCTTCATACATTTTGCTGCGTGTACGGTGCGTTAGCGTATTTTGAGCAGCGGTGTGGTCGCTCCTTAAGGCAGTAAGGGAACATGGTTTGCTTGTAGGAATAAAACAGGATTAATTTTCTAAACATTATATTGGTCACTCGACTCGAGTGAACATAACTAAATAAACCTAGTCCTATCGCCATGGCGGTACAGTCAACATCAAAAACATCGAGTAGGCAGTGAGGGATATCATAAGCCTACTGTACACACTGGGCCAACGTTGGCGCGTGAGCAGAAGGCAGCTATGCGTTAGAGGGAGAGGGCTATAACTCGATCTCTTTCGTTTACATAGCTGCCTCCTGCTCACGCGCCAACGTTGGCCCAATGTGTACAGCCGGCATTAAGTGTCGTGGCGGTGGGCACGTCGAGACGTCATACCAATAGCACGGCTACGGTAACGTCAGCGCTCTCGTTATATCCACTATATAGGGTAAATCGCCAATAACTGGCCACTGTTCAATAACTGACCACCTCATACTAAAAATGAACTCTATTACTCGATCGTAATAATAATTCTTATTTTTTTGACATTGTATGCAAATCTGTAATGTAATTTTTTATCATGAAATAAATAATCTAATCAATCTATTCATATAATTCATTTTTAGTATAAGGTGTTAACTACTGGCAACGTTATATACTAAATTGAATTCTGTTTGTAGGGGAACTGACATCATTTTTAGTATGAGGGGGCCAGTTACTGGCGATTTACCCTACCTTGTTTTATCGACAACTGTTTGATCGAATGCAGTGCAGGCCTAGGGCTTGGCCGGGTCGGCGGCGGGCTTGGCCGGCGCGCGGTCGGGCTGGTCGCGGTCGCGCTGGTCGCCGCCCGCGCCGGGCATCACGGGCTCGTCGTCGTCGTCGTCGCGCCCGTACAGCTCCGGGTAGTCGGCCATGCAGGCCTGCATGTCGCTGAACTTCTCGTAGCAGTCGCTGCCCTTCGGCTCCGCTTCACTGGAACACAAGGAAACAATCGTTGAAGTTATAGACGTTAAAAGTGACTGCTGCACAATTGTACATTAGGTACTGCAGAGGCCCAAAAAGCCTACCTTTCCGACTAAAAAAGCACTATTTATAGCTCGGCCGGAACAGCGATTGCCTGCCTCGTATTACTAGACGCACTATAAAGCGCGGTGGAAATAGGTAGTAAGTCCCGTACGATTTCAATTCTCGCATCGTCTCGTCTCGTCTCGCCCCTCCGGTGGAAAACCAGCTTTACACACTCGGCGGGCAATCCCTTTAGTCCTGGCCTCTGTTCTATTCAAAGTGGGATAAATTTTGCAAAGCAAATTGTATGCAACTGTGCATAATAAGATTCCTAAAATAAATAAAAAACCGGCCAAGTGCGTGACGGGCCACGCGCAGTGAAGGGTTCCGTAGTTGCCTGTCTGTCTTAGTTACATCGACGTGCGGTGCGGTTGTGTCGGCCGAATTTGTACGAAAATTGATCTTTACAAGTACACATTAAGTTGGTCGACTATTACTCGGATATTACTTATGCCTACTTGTCCGTGATAGTTTTCCTTTTAAATCCATTGTATGTACTACTACCACGAATTTTTTCATATCCCCAGTAGTAGCCATTTAGCCGGCAGGGGGGGGGGGGACACATGCCTCGAACAAAAATTAGGGCTTTGAAGCTCAATATCTCGCAAACGAATCACTGATTTGAAAAATGAATTGAGGAAATAGTTTTTAACGAGCTATCCAACGATACCCCACACTATGGGTTTAACGAGAAAAAAAAATTGCATCCCCGCTTTAGGTGTAGGGGAGGTACCCCAAAAAAATTTTTTTTTCAAGATTTTATTGTACTGTTCTGTCGGCGTGATTGATTTATATACCCATGCCGAATTACAGTTTCCTAGTAGTAATGGTTACTGAGCTAAGCCGAAGACGGACGGACAGACAGACGGACGGACATGGCGAAACTATAGGGGTTCCTTGTTGACTTCGGAACCCTAAAAAGTATGCGTACTGCGTTTCTGTCTCGACTTTGTTGTAATCAAAGAGCTGTAAACCTCTTTAACCGTCCATCGGGTTCATTTGATCAATCCGGCCTGACAATTACCATTGGTCGTACATTTTAAGGGCCTAGCTCCCAATGACCTTCGATCTGTAACTGTCGGTTTTTTCGTGTTTTGTGGACGTGGTTTACCGAAACAGTATCGCATATTTACATCAAAACTCACAGTTTTCGGGATACATGGCACCAAACTTTGGCAATTTCAGCCCAAAAAACTGTTTTTTGGACGTAACTTTTGTGAAACTGAGTTAAAAATAAAAATCCCTCGTGGGTTTTTAGAGACGTCAATAAGGAACAGTTATATGTAGACTTAATATATAAAAGTGCATAAACAACATACTAATATCGAAAACAGAGCTTTTTTGGACCATGTTTGAATAAATCATAAAAAAATAAATTTCAATTATTTTCAAACAAACTCGTGCAAATGTAGATAAAGGATTGAAGAACCGATAAGTATTTGTGCTAGCGTGGAGCCCCTTAAGCAATCTAGCGGAGGTCCCCGGGATCTATCACAGGAGGTGTTCATTGTAAAACAGGGGTTCGAGCCCTTAGGCTCGGTCTCTTTATTTTTAACAGGGCAAACCCGAATCGTCTCTAGATAGTCTCAAAGTGAATTCGACCCGTAGATTGTCACCCACGTGGCGCCACGCCGTCAGCGGGCAGACATTTCATCACTTTTCTCTGTGGATAACACAACCATCGCGTTCTGACGAGTATGCCGAGTGCATACTCGTCAGAACTCGTCGCGTGAGGGATGTCTTATCTGCAGTATTATGTCTCGTCCACAGACGCTAACAGATGCATCCGCAGATGGATCACCTCGAGCCGTCCACACGACTGTAGGTCGATCAGTCTATGTTCATTCTCGACAGACGCAACGTTTAAATATGAATATTGAGACCGTAGCTGCCGCAGCTTTTTATTTAATTAGTACTTTTAACTACTTCTTGAATGTGCATCGCAATAGAGTTATTAAAAAGAAATGGAAAAGAAGAAGGTGTTGGATGCGTGTTATACATAGAAATATAACAAAGTAAGCGGAATTTATATTTAGACTTTCAAATCAAATCAAATTTACGTAGCTCAAGAAACTTAAAAGTTTCTTCAGTGCTCATATTTGTTAGCCATTGCCCGTGCACGGGTGCACTCTAAATCGCAACTCCGAACAAACTGATGCGTCGACAGCCGTGTGGACAGACACCGGTCGTTCGTGCCAAAACCCTTTGATCCGTGCCAAAAAACAGACAACAATCGGATTAAAGTCAAGCACAATAGAGCAAATTACCCCTTCTATACGTTGGCGGACGCATCCGAAGATGGCGTCTGCAGACGTGTAGTGGAGGCTTTAACCACAGCGATAAGTGATAAAATGTCTGCAGTTATTGATATACTCGTATTATACCCGAAACCCAAGTGTGTGAGAGGTCCGGTCACCTGTAGTGGAAGCAGGAGAATGCGTCGCGGAAGGGCTGCGCGCACGGGCCGGTGGCCATGCCGCCGAGGCAGGGGCAGCCCCAGTTGATGTCCCCGTTGGGCAGGATGAGGCCGGGCGCCGGCTCGGGCTCCGGCAGCGTCACGCGCGACGGCGCCGCCAGCAGCTCGGGCGCCGCCACCAGCACCACGTCCTTGCCGCCCGGCCCGCTCTCCAGGCGGGCGATCGACATGCTGCGACAACACATTGTTTAGCCAGGGACCAGAGGCCACCCTGATCACAGCGAACAAAAAAATACATTGTTTTAGCCAGGGACCGGGCTACCCTAATCAGGGTTTTCCGTCAGCGAACGAAAAATTGAAGTCTAAGTAGCACCGCAAAAGGGCCCCACAGACTGGGTGCCATAGCTGTTATGCGGGGATGGGGGCGGAGTGTCAAAATGAAGTCAGGCAGCCGTTTAGTTCGAACATGCGCATACCGAGTTTTAGGCACGTGTTTGGGTAGAGATTTGTAAGCATTCTATGGTTTTTTGGTTCACTGTGTTTTCCATAGGATTATTTTAGAAGTTGTTTTTAAAACCCTATCCATATTGGTAACCTTATTGATAGGGTAACCCTATTGATGGAGTTTACTTGGCTTGCCACTAAACCTCAGAGCATATAATACTATAGAGCGGACAAGCCGCCGGCGGCTGTGTCGCACATGTTAGCTCATTGGGCATACTCCGCCGCCAGTTCACCGTCCGTTGTCCACCGAGAAAGTTCCGTTTTTTCCAAAATGCCGAGTTGTGCTATAATTACTTGCAAACATCGCAGTGATTTGATTAATTTCCACACCAATGGATCACTTTTCACAGGTAAATACTATAAATACTATTTATTTCAAATAAAATCACGAATTCACGAACTTGCCACAGGCATATTCAATACAAATCGCCCGGCATATCCGATCACCTTATTTCCTATATCTGTGCACTAAACAATTTCAAAATCCTTTCAATATAACAATAGGTTAATTTATGGTTACCACTTCCGACATACTCACCATAACAATAGGGTAACCATAGGCTTAAGCCTATCGATTTGGTTATCTTAGGATATCCTATATCGATAGGTTTAAGCCTAAAAAGGGGTTTAGTTTAATGTTGTGAATACACAATAACAATAGGTTAATTTATGGTTACCACTTCCGACATTGATTGCAAATATACGAGTATATACATATATACAAATATTGCTCGTTTAACAGTATAGGATGACACCATTTGTGATTCTCTCTACAACTTGAACACTAAGGGCCTGTTTCACAATCTCCAGAATAGAATAGAATAGAATAGAATAGAATCTTTATTTGCTTAGAATAAGTAGGTACATAAGTGTCCTTAGTTGTTATATGACAATAAGTATCTTATTCTGCTATTTGTATTGTGTAATACTAGCATGCAAATATTTATCTTATATAATATCGCTAAATGTCCTGAGACAGGAAATCTTTTACATTGTAATAGCAAACACACACATACAGTTAAGAGCTTGATTAATTGGCTTTTAAATCTATTTAGGGGTAGCTCTTTCAAACATTTCGGTAACTTATTAAATATTGTCATAAATTGTGTTGTTGTGTGTTTGTCTTATTAAATATTGTGTTGTGTAGTTAAAACATATCCGTCAGATAAATGTTGGCTGTCACTTTTCTTTTATATGACGGGAGAAAAGGATAGCAATAATTTTAACTGGCAGATAACTTTATCCGGCGATTGTGAAACAGGCCCTAAATAAACTCGATACACACGAGTCTGCTGTAGCCTGTAACTGCACCTGTGTAATGGTGACGTCAGTTGGCTGATATCATAAATTAGGTACTTTAATTACAAGACCACAGAAATACTACCATACTAGCCGCATATTACACTATCATTCGTCAGAAATATCACAAAAGAATGCATAGCCAAGAATCTCTCCTTAAAGATGTAATAAGAGTAGGCACTAAGGGCGGCCATTAAATAAATAAATAATAAATATTTGCGGACAATCTTACACAAATCAACCTAGTCTCAAACTAAGCAAAGCTTATAGTATGGGTACTAGACGACGATGAACATACATACTTGTATAGATAATAAATAAATACTTAAATACATAGAAAACATCCATGACTCGGGAAAAAATAGTCGTGCTCATCACACAAACAAATGCCCTTACCGGGATTCGAACCCGGGACCTCTTGCTTCATAGGCAGCATCACTACCAACTAGGCTAATGGCCGGTTCACATTTTTCCAGTCTAGTGATCCAGCGGGCTAATCCAGTCCAGTGCTGCACTGGAGCATATCCTTTACATTACTCCAGTCCAGTAATCCAAGGGGCTATGGAGCATATCGTTTACATTATTCCAGTCCAGTGATCCAGCGGGCTAATCCAGTCCAGTGCTGGACTGGAGCATATCGTTAGTAAGTAGTTGCCGAAATGTTGAGGCAGACCAGCGGTGCTAGCACAACTGACGCCGCGCCGCGACCCAAGTCGAGAAAGATCTACCCTCCTCTTTCTAATTTGCACGGTGCGAGTGAGACAGGAGACGCTAAGTCGCGCGCGAAGCGAGTTGTCAGCAAGTTGTTCTAGACGTACAGTGGCGGCCACTAGCGGCCCTAAAACAAGCTCGACCTACCTGTCGTGTGTGTGTGTGTGCGTGAGTGTGTGTCTACACGAGCGCCTGTAGCGAGGCGGCCTGTCGCGCGACGCGCAGCGCGGGCGCCGCGAGCAGGAGTGCGGCGCGCACGCGGACTAAGTGCTGCGCCGGGACCCGCAAAAGTGCGCGGGCGCCTGCGCACAAGTAACACCAATAAGTTTATTTACGTCACACCTGGCCATAATTTGAGTTTTACCGCACGCAGCGCGTACGGTTAAACTCGCATTATGGCCAGGTGAAGACGTAAAATTGTGTACTCACCACGGGCAGTAAAAAAGAAAGCCCTCTATCGCATATTTATAACCCTCGCCTGCGGCTCGGGTTACAATTACCTGCGATTTCGGGCTTTCTTCCTTTTACAGCCCTTGGTAAGTAATGTACTATTTCATCACACTTGCTCGAAAAGTGCGGGAAAGTAGCACCATATGTACTGTAAAGTATCTTATTTAAATTTCAAACGTCACATTGGAGTCGTTTAATGTAACGGAATTTAAACATTTTTAATTTCATCATTGATGAATGAAGGAAGAAGCTCTTGTTAAATTTCTCGCAGTTAAAGTAGTTCTGCATATTTTTGTTGATGTTCGTTCGGTCTGAGCATCACGAAATGATGATAGGTATATGAAGATAATACGAAAATTCCAATTAACATCGCATATAGTATTATAATTAATAAATAGGTACATCCCGAAGTTTCGACCCATTCGGCGCTCGTGGTCAACAGGTAGACTGAGAAAAACATAGATGATCTGTCAAATAACAATGTGTAATCTACCCACAAACTAAATACAAACTAAGGGTACGATTAAGTACTCTCACCTTTTTGTGGATTTATTCATCTTTTTCTTATGTTTGCGCTACGAGGAAATATTCAAACATCGAATAAATTACAAAAACACTGATTCGAAACAGTTTTTTTCAAAACACATACTTACAATTTTTTTTATCGTCACGCTTGCTGTAGACTAGATACACGAACTTTCAATTCTGAACCTAGTTTTTTTTCAAAAATAAATAAAACTGATTTCGTAACTGACATTTTCTCCACGGGTTAAAAAGCGATTTTTTATTAGCCCTAATATCACAAACCCGTCTCCTAGAGTCAATTGAACTGCTAAAGCAAAAAATACAACGTACTTAGAGAAACTAGTGGTATATCAGTATATCATTACAAAGACATGGTCTTTGAACTAGGTAACTTTCTCGAATTAACAACTTTTTGATAACGGTCCCACATATAAGCTGGTAGAAGGTATTTCTCACAATAATATAGGTATGCATATCAAGTTAAATTAAATAAAGGACGTAATATTGAATGCAGATAAACTGTGGATATTTCCGTTGCATTTTACTACGGTTGAATTTTATTACGGTGTGAGGACACGCCCGAAGCCCACACGCACATAAACTAAGATTCGTAAAATAGTCGACGAACACCCAATAATATATACATAATATTAATGCTAATGATCCAATATTAGCTGAGGCTTTATTATCATTGAAGCGACCTTCGATGCTGATTCATCGGTTATATCTATTTTGCTTAATAAGTCGGTAATCAGGTAACGTATGTCAACTCCAGACGTCTCTTTCCAATAAAATAGGATTTAAATTCATTTTACACCATCTTGAAACGAATTTGTATTATCTCTATGACAGTTTGTATTTTCTTTGTAAACTAACAAGCCCAGGATGAGCAATTTAAAAGTGAAGTCTCTCGGAACGGCCGGCGCGGGCGGACCTTACGGTTAATTAACGATCAGAACCCAAGGGCTCCCCACGTGCTCCCCTCACTGTTATATTAACATAAACAGCGTACTGACACGAAACATGAAGCCACATCAAAACTATAGGATATCCGGTCTAGTTACCCAATAAATAGTGAGGAGAAATTAGAAATGCGAGATTTATGGAGCTTCTATTGTACTTAATCAGGTCAATTTCATTCCGAGTGCCTTTACTGACTTTGATGACCAAGGGGAAAGACAAAACGCCATTTCAAGCACAAGACAAACGTCCAAATAATCCATCAGCGGTTAAATGGCTATCTATCATCGTTATTCCTGGCCGTATAATTAAGTAAATAAACAGGACGGTGTGAAGTGACATATAAACAGATTATGGCACGGCATTGTGGACACGTTACACTCCCTAGGATTGCCACCCCGCTGGGCGGAGAATTAGCCCGACGTCACTGACCGGACATAGGTGGAGTAGCTCATATACCTACGCTATTTGTCAGGTGGATAATTTTAACATACTTTAAATAAAAACGAAGTAGTAAGATTTCTCGGCACCAGCGATTTTTCTTACCTTGCGTCTTGCCTGCGATATTTATATCCTTACCTTCAAGCCAGGCATATTAACGACAATTTTAAAGCTACTCAATACTTTAATAGCACCGTAAAGTCAATCGCACTCGTATGACCCATTTTTTTAATTTCTTATTTATTTTTTGATTAAGACAAAAACAATGAAATACGGGTGAGGACCAAATTCTTTGCCAGTAGTTAGCGTCGTTAATTGGTAGTAGTTAAAAAGTTCCGTTGTGACACGAAAATTAACCATAGAATTGTATGGCTAATTTTCGTGTCACAACGGAACTTTTTAACTACTACCAATTAACGACGCTAACTACTGGCAAAGAATTTGGTCCTCACCCATACATGTTATCATTAGAATGCCCATCTAGGCAAAACCTTGGAGAGGTTTGTTAGCGATGGGGAGTTGTTCATGTCCTACTGATCAAGTTTATAGTTAAATTATAAACTAAGTATTTTAAGTAGGTACATACTTACAACTTAGTTTACAGAATATAGGTAACGTTATTACATTAAAAAAATATATATAAAATAAATAATAGATATTAGGGGACAATTTTACAAAAGTCGACTTAGTCCCAAACTAAGCAAAGCTTGTACAATGGGTACTAGACGACGGTAAACATACTCATGTAGATAAATAAAAACTTAAATACATAGAAAACATCCATCACACAAATAAATGCCCTTACCGGGATTCGAACCCAGGACCTCTTGCTTCGCAGGCAGGATCACTACCGACTAGGCTACAGCGGTCGTCGAAGACCACTTAAGTAACAACATTTCAATTAAAATAAATTTAACGTGTTATAAAAATGAATTTAATTGCGAAAATGATTAATTCCCCAAACCGTGAATTGTGTAAATGTCACGTAACATGGATGTTATTACAAAATAGGTACTTAAATACGTGTTCCGCTCGTACAGTTTTCATTAAAAATTAGTTACCCACGCGGCTTCGCCCGCATATTGCAAAGAATGTAGGCAAAGCCGAGAGACAAAATATACCTAGCCTGTAACCATTCAAAAAGCCCATACTTAGACCTGTGTGAAAGATTTCTTAAATCTTATAAGCGGTTCCGGAGATTACCCGAAACATACAACTTATAAAGCTACACTCTCACAGACTTTGCCTCTTTATATTATTGATATATTTATATATATATATATATATATATATATATGTGTATTACACACATTATGTGTAAATTGTATTGTATTTGTACTCCCTTTGTCTCTGTGTGTCTTTTGCGTAGTGAATAATGTCTACCTTCTTTTTCTTTCTTTCTTTATATTACTGTGGTAATACTTCAGGTTTTAACAACATTTGGTAACTATTAATATTCTCATAATGTGCGTAAATCTTTTTGATATGGACATAGTAATATTGACAACAAATCACGTGTGGCAAAGTAGTGTGTATGAATGAATGTATGTATGTTGGTCAGTCAATCTCGTAAAAACGGCTCAAATGACTGTGATGAATTTTGGCACATGGATAGTTTAAAACCAAACCATGAAACAGAATGTGTAGAATACTTTGTATATCTGAAGTCATTCCCAAAGGATTAACATGTCTGGTATAATGGCATTGTTGTGATAACCTTAACGTGGAAGAATTCGCTGGAAAAAGCTCGCTTTGACACCTAATCCCGAGGTTTGGCATAGGTTTTAGTTGAACGAAAGCGACTGCCATCTGACCTCCCAACCCAGAAGGAAAACTAGACCTCATTGGGGTTGTCCTTCACCGAAAACTAATGGTAAAAATTCCGTACATAAGTTCCGAAAAACTCATTGGTACGAGCCGGTATTCGAACCCACGACCGCCGCTTGACAGCCGCATGCCTGAACCACTAAGCTACGGTAACTCAATGAAGATCCCATATTTACTTCAAAGTTCATTCATCATCAAAGTTGAACCATTTTAGGCCAAAAAACTGGTTTTCTGGTCATAACTTTTGTGTTAATTAGTTTAAAATGAAAACCCTAGACACGTTTTTAGAGACGTCGACGAAGCCAAATATGTAGTTTTCGTATATGTTAGATCTTTTACGTCAATAGAGATACGAATTAGTGGCTTAATTTTGTATGTTTAAAAACATACAAAATTAAGTATTCATTTCTTTCAAAATCCGGTAGACAAAAATGGAGATAAAAGATGAAATAACCGATAGCCGTTTGACTTATAATTCTATCTGTAGTGCAAAAGTAGGAGAGACGATTCACTTTCCGGACAATCGATTTATGTATCTTTTTGGCACGCAAAAATATAAATCTCTTGTTTTCTTAGAGCAATAAGGTTTTTTTATACCGAAAATACATCAGGAATTTGTATAAACGTAAGATAAGTTCAGGCTCAATTATACCAAACTTGAATAGAAACTTAAGTATACTGAATTGAATCACAATGTGTAATCAACTAATCATTATTAGGACCACTAAGATACAAAATATTTTTTTACAAACTGAATCGCGTTATTCGATAACGATTGAATCTTCACATGCAAATCTAGACAACTCAAAAGCAATTTGGAGAAGTCTTTCACCCGTCCTGAGTTTGATGGTCACATTATTGATGATCTTTTCGGATAAGTTTTAATAGAGGAGTTACAATACTTATCAAAATTATATAAATAAACCATAGCACGTCGTTAATTGGTGAGTCAACTATTTCTATCTTTTATTCGGCCCCCTTGGCCAGGAGAAAATCATCACAGAGATTTTCGCTTCTGATTTTGCACAGGTGCATTCAGGCAATACTTCTGCTCCGCAACTGCAGGGTATCTTAGTGAAACATTTGCAATCCATCGTTTTAGAATCTTGGTGGCAAACGCAGAACTCTATGCCTTGTTTTACATCAGTTTTTATTTGTGGCATCCCATCTGATCCTATAATGACACTGGCTTTACTGTTTGCAGGTAGGTTAGGTTAGGGTTATCTTGTGTCCCTTAGAGCGGAAATAGACACCCCGCGAAGCGGGGTGACGTCTACGTGCTGGCGGTTAGGTTAGGTTAAAATAATTAGCGCGTTTGTTTTAAAAAAAAAAATTGATTTCTAATTTTCAATTCCTTAGGTGTTATGAATATTATACGCTTTAATCGATATATCAATTGATATTATATCTAAAGTACGTTATACTTTACGAAAATATATATTTTGACATTATACCTTTCGTTCATTACGTGCAATGAACGTTATACTAAACAAGCTTATACACAGTGAGCGTATATATACGTATAATATATATATTATAACCGTTATTATACCTCGTATTACTTACCCGAGTATAACTGGGTCAGGCCGTTATTTCTTGTTCCTGATTAAGCAGTTTAAATCGTCTACATTTTAATCAATTCCAGTGTGTTACGAATATTAGTAATCCATTTATATGGCTAATTGGCGTACTCGTAACACACTGGAAGTGATTAAAATGTAGACGATTTAAACTGCTTAATCAGGAACAAGAAATAACGGCCTTACCCAACTATAGGCTTGCCTAAAATTAAATTTTAGTCAAGCCGGTAGGAATCAGTTGTATGGGCGCTCCGCTACTGCCAGACGGCTGGCTACCAATCGTGTAAAGCACACGCTATAGGCCAAAACTAACTATGTACTCGTACCGAACTGGTTTTCTGGCCATAACTTTCGTGTTAATTAGTTTAAAATTAAAACCCTAGACACGTTTTAGAGACGTCATAGACAAACCCAAATATATAGATTTCGTATATATGTTAGATCTTCCATGTCAATAGAGATACGAAATAAGTGTTTTTTTAAACGATGTTTAAAAAAATCATAGAAAATGAAGTATTCATTTCTTTCAAAATCCGGTAGACAAAAATGGAGATAAAAGATTGAAAAACCAATACCTGTTTGATTTATAATTCGATCTGTAGTGCAAAAGTAGGAGATACGATTCAAAACTTGTCAAAAATCGATAAAAATCTCGGGTAGCCCCTTGAAGCCTCCACAGTACCTCTCACAGACTGGCGCGGGCTGGCCGCGGCGGTCAATCGTAACCTCTAAGTGTAAGGCCTTAGTGGACGCCCCGCTCAGAGCGGGATTCCAATCACACTCTGACTGTTAACAGTATTTTGCGTATACATTTGTTTTGTACTGTACGAGTAGTAACTTTAACAGTTAACTCCTGGCTAGGTGTTTAACGTGGGGGTGCTTGTGGTGGAGCATCTTCTAGCTTACCCCATACCACATTGCACATTTCTCGGACAAGGGCTTGCTCTCCAGAGTCTAAGTCAGGAGCGGGTCTTCTTCTTTCTCTCTCTACTCGCTCTCTGACTTCTAGGACCTGTAACGCGCGGACCACTGCTTCGGGGCGCTCGCCGATGCCGCCGTTAACGCCCTTCTCTGCTTCCAAACGTCGAACCTTCTGCTCCAGGTCGCGTACGTACTGGACGGTGCGCTCGGCCAGCTGCGGGTGCGTGACGGGCGCGGCGGGCGCGCGGACCTCCTCGGCGTTGGTGCCGCTGCTGCTGCCGTCGCCGTCGTCCCGTTCTCGCCCCGCCGCTCGTCCGCAGTTCACACAGGTGAGATTTGTCGAGCTCGTCAAAATACCCATCAACCGCAGCCTCCACTTCATCATTGCTGGCAAATCTTTTACCACCAAGCCATTTTTTTAAATTTGGAAATAAAAAATAATCGGAAGGGGCCAAATCGGGCGAATAGGGTGCATGCGGAAGTAATTCGAACTTTAACTCGCGGATTTTAGCCATGGCCTTGGCACACGTGTGTACTGGTGCATTGTCATGGTGAAACAACATTTTTTTTTTCGCCAGATGCGGTCGTTTTTCACAGATTTTTTCACTCAATTGATGCAAAAGGTTAGCATAATACTCGCCATTGATAGTCTTTCCTTTCTGAAGATAATCTATGAAGATTATCCCACGGCAATCCCAAAAAACGGAGGCCATGACCTTTCCTGCTGATGGAACGGTTTTTGCCTTCTTTGGGGCCGGTTCTCCTCTTCGAGTCCATTGCTTAAACTGTTCTTTCGTCTCTGGTGTGTAATAATGCACCCACGTTTCATCCATAGTGATAAAACGCCGCAAAAACTCCGCTTTATTGTTGTGAAATATTGCCAAACACTCGGTCGAAATATCTTCGCGACGTCGTTTTTGTTCGTCTGTGAGCAATCGCGGCACCCACCTTGCGCACATCTTTTTCATATCCAAATTTTCAGTCAATATGCGATGTACAGCACTTTTTGAAATCCCTGCCATGTCTGCTAGCTCGCGTACTTTCAATCTACGGTCATCTAATACCATTTTGTAGATTTTTTTTACTGTTTCTGGCGTAGTCACTTCATTTGGTCGACCACATCGATGTTCATCTTCGCAACTAGAGCGACCGCGTTTAAACTCTGCCACCCAATATTTTACTGTTGTAAACGATGGAGCAGACTCCCCCAAAGTAGAATCTAGCTCCGCTTTAATAATAGTTGGACTAAAACCTTTCAAATGAAAGTATTGTATCACATAACGATGGCCAATTTTCTCCATGTCTGAAAATTTGTTCACAGCGTCCACTATTGATGGCTACTAAACAAAAGACAAACGACGCTGCGTGTTCGAATTTCAAATGTAAACTTTTTAAAGTGCATTATTTTCAAAAAGAGTATTTACTCAAAATAAAAACCTCTTTAAGCGTGTCAGGTCGGGTGGACTTTCGAGAAGGACAATAAATATAGACTACATTTTCCGGCGGCACCGCTTGCGTTCTTTGATTATTTATTTGCAATACGAGAGCGTGACCTCGCGGTTTTCACTTGGGAACTTATTTACTTACGATTTTTTCTTTAACATCAACGATCATCATAGTGGTCCATCAAAAAACCCCATTCTTATTCTATACAAAATACGATATAGCAATAGCTGGGGCCAATTTCACGAAGAAAGCCACAAGTTATTTAATTTCGTATAAACACTTAATAAACGGATAACAAAATAACAACATCATCATCCTCCTAGCGTTATTCCCGGTTGTGCCCTAACGGAGCCCGGGGTCGGGTGACACCTAATACCAAGTTTTGGCATTGTTGTAGGTAGTTCTACAAATGTATGTGTACCCGTTATTATTTTAATAAATCAGTTGCTATCCGAGCTCGGTGGTTTAACTTACTACATGGTGACAGCGGTGAAAATAAAATAATTCGGCATTTATGTTGCGAGTCTTTGTGGTGAAATTGTGTAGTCAGTGTTATAAAAACGAGTTGCGACTAGGATGGAACACGCGAGACCGCCTCCCGAGCTCAACACCGATGGGAGCCCCGTCAGCCGGGCTGACGCGTGGCAGTGTTGGAAGATGCAATTCAATTTATTTCTTAAGGCATCCGGGGTGTCTAAGGAAGATGCCGGGACTCAAGCAAGTTTGCTTATCAATTTAATAGGGCCCGAGGGGTTCAATGCATATCAAACATTTGTTTTCGATAAGGAAAGTGATCGCGATAATATTAAGATCCTTCAAGAAAAGTTTGATGGATATTTTGGTTTGAAACCAAATATAACGTTAGCGTGATACAAGTTTTTCACTCGCAGTCAAGAGGATGGTGAAACTATTTGTCAATATGTGACCGCTCTTAGATTATTGGCAAAGAATTGTGCATTTTCATCATTGGAACAGGATTTAATTCGGGACCGTATCGTTTGTGGCATCAATAACGCTATCGTGAGAGACCGGCTACTTCGTACAGATGATTTAACGTTAGATAAGGCGATCAAGATCTGCCAGGCGGATGAAATATCGAGTGACGGTTCCCGAAGGTTAGAAGCGCTTAGAATTAGCGCGGGTCCTTCACAGGTGGACGCTTTACAATTTCGTGGCGGTGGAGCCAGCCGTGGGGCCCGAGGTGGCAGGCGATGGAGGCCGAGTCGCGGCGCCTGGGGCGTGCGGCCCGGCGGCGGCGGCGCGGCACCATCGGCGCGGCAGCGCGGCGTCAGCGCGGTGCGTCCTCCGTGCCCGGGGTGCGGGCAGACCTGTGATCCTGGCATGTGTCCAGCCAACGGGGTGCAATGTTTTGTGTGTCAAGGGTATGGGCATTTTGCTCGAGTCTGTGGTAATAATGCGGTGAAGAGAAAAATGTATGAGATTGCCGTTTGTGACGAAAATGAACCCGATATCGAGTGTGAGTCGTTTTATATACCGGTGATTGCTGATGTGTCTTCAGTGAACGTGTCGTCGGACGACTGGTATGAGACATTAAGAGGTGAGTGTGGAGATGAGAGATTTAAACTGGACTCCGGTGCTGATATTAATGTATTGTCATTTCAAAGATATTTGTGTTTAGGTTATGACCCAAAAGCAATAACAAATAAACCGAACATGAAATTGCATTCTTATAGTGGTAATATAATCCCTATAAAAGGTATATCTTTTATGAATTGGTGTTATAAAAATAAAGTGTATAAAATGAAATTTGCTATAGCTGACATAAGTTGTGAAAGCGTATTGGGGCGTGATAGCTGTAGTGAGCTAGGATTGATTAAACGCATTCATACTGTTAATTTATCAGAATTTAGTGATTTGTTTGAGGGGCTGGGGTGCCTTCCGGGGCGGTACCACATAGTGGTTGATGAGTCGATTCCGCCGGTAGTGAGTGCGACGCGGAAAGTACCGATAGGCTTGCATGATAAATTGCGGCAAGAATTGGACAGGATGGTTCAGTTAGGCGTCATACGTAAAGTAAATCATCCTACGCGGTGGGTGAGTGCCCTGGTGATAGCGGCTAAGAAGAATGGGTCGCTTCGTATCTGCTTGGACCCCCGCCCGCTCAATTGTGCCGTGCAACGCGCGCATTTCCAACTGCCCACTATTAATGAGATAGCAGCTAAACTACATGGGGCTCAATACTTCTCGGTCTTGGATGCTAGCTCGGGGTTTTGGACTACGCAGTTAGACGATGAAAGTGCAGATTTGTGCACATTCGGAACCCCCTTTGGTAGGTACCAGTACCTTAGGTTACCATATGGATTAAATTGTGCTTCAGAAGTGTTCCATGCTAAAATCAAACAATTATTAGAAAATGTAGATGGCGTTGATTCGTTTATTGATGATATTATTTGTTGGGGTCGGACCAAGAGCGAACATGACGAAAGATTGAATAATTTATTAAAGAGAGCTAGAGAAATAAATTTAAAATTTAATAAGGACAAATGTAAGTTGTGCGTAGAGGAGGTAACATACTTAGGTCATGTGTTTAATAAAAATGGCATGAAGCCTGATCCGGAGAAAATTAGGGCCATAAAAGATATGCCGGCACCTGACGATAAGAAATCACTTGAACGCTTTTTAGGTGCAATTAATTATTTGTCCAAGTTCATCCCGCATTACTCGGAACATATTTTTCCGCTTACCAGACTCCTTAAAAAAGAGTCCGCGTGGTGCTGGGACGCCGTCCATGAGGGTGCGTTTGCTAAGTTGAAAGAGTTGGTTTGCAATGCACCGGTGTTGACTCTGTTTGATGCGTCGCAATCTGTTGTGGTTTCGGTGGATGCCAGCGCGGTGGCGCTGGGCGCCGCCCTGCTTCAGGGCGGGCGCCCTGTCGAGTACGCGTCGCGCACGCTCACGGACACCCAAACGAGGTATGCTCAAATAGAAAAAGAGATGTTGGCCATTCTATTTGCGTGTGAGAAATATCATCAGTACATATATGGTCAAAAAAATGTCCTCGTAGAAACTGACCATAAACCATTAGAGAGTATATTTAAAAAAGCGTTAAACACGATCCCAGTACGCTTACAGAGAATGATGTTGCGATTGCAAGGTTATGACTTGAGAGTCAGCTATAAACCTGGTAAATATATGTATATACCAGACACCTTATCGCGTGCGCCCCTGCCGGATTTATACGATGACTCCATAAGTAAGTTTGTTGTGTATCAAGTAAACCAGTTAATTAGTGTTCGGGCCGACCGTCTGCCCGCCCCCTTAGACTCCTCACGTGTGTACGCCTCTTTTGAGTCTGTGGTTTGACAGTGACACTTCTTGTCAACGGGACAAAAAAGATATAACCTCGGTTTTGAAGACACGGGTGTCCCGAGAGTTTTGTTGGATAATTAGGAAACGCATTTTCCTTGTTTTGTGTAATATCGCTCGCTTTGAAGACACACGGGTGTCCGAGTGTTTTGTGTGGATATTTCGGTGACATCGGAAGAGTTGGTGATTTGACGCCGCGGATTGTTGGCGATACTGGCGTACGTGGCGGAACACCACGGCTGCTTCTTCAGCCCGGAGACCTTGATTGAACTTGACTTGACCTGACAGTGGACTGAACCTTGACAGACATTAACCGGAGTTGAAGCGTATATCGCGCCTCCCGGAATCAGGTGAGTTGAACCAGTTTTGTAGCCAATCCACTGGCTTATATGACCCGCGAAACGCGTGGCAGTTCACTACCATCGCACTAGGCGAGGAGTTGAACAATTATTGGTACCCAGAGCGTGGTTACTGACAAAGAAAAAACGCGAATTTTGATAGTTTTTTCCTTTTCGGTAAAAAAGGGCATTTTGAGGTTATTTGTTAAAACCAAATTTAGCTACAAGTACTTAAAAACTACTATTTTGAGGCACTGCAAGTGTTGTGTACTGTAGATTTCACGAAATTATTGTACTTGCAGTGCAAATTAGCGAGATTACAACCTCCGGAAGGTGATTTTCAGTGTTTGGTACAATTTAATTTGGAAAATAGTTGAAGGCAAATCTAGGCCACATATTTGATTGATTGTAATTTGTAATTTGTAATTTGCCTTTCATAGCTTGTTGTTTACAAGTAGAAGTATTAGTATTAAGTAAGTATTAGTATTGTGTAGAAGTGGTAACTGGCCAATTATAGATTATAAATTGAGCTTCCACTGCGTTTTGAAAATCTATATTGGTTGTTATTGTAAGGCATTCCTGTAATTGAGTTGATATTTGGTTTTGAGTCACTAGGGTGACCAAGAGATTGGAATTTCCACATTAATTAAATTAATTTTAATTTTCTCTGGTATTGTTGGAAATTAATTTAAAATGGGATCTACACCTAAGGCTAAGATCCAGTCTGCACTGCGTTGGTTTTCATCTGCAGCAGCTTTGGTTGACAGAAATGACCGGGAGGAGGCTTTGTTGGCCCGGTACGAGGAGGTGTCAGACCGTCTTAAGGCTGTGGAGTTCCAGGCTGAACTCTACCTAGCGGAGCCCGGCCGGACGACCCCGGAGGCCGAGCAGGTGGAGCGGGACTTCGAACAATGTATGGATTTTGGGGACAGGATTATCGAGAGGGCTTCGAAGATACTGCGGGTTCGGAATGGTGCGGCCCGGGACGTTCCGAAACACGCAGTTATCTATAACCCAGGGTTGGCAGCGCGCTTGCCAGCCATACAGATGCCGGTCTTCCGAGGAGACCTGGACGAGTGGACCAGCTTCATCGACCTCTTTGATAGCTTGGTGCATGCCCGGACAGACCTGCCAGCGGCGTTGAAGTTGGCGCAGCTGATGTCTGCTCTCGTCGGGGAGCCGCGCGACTTGATCGCGCATTTGTCGGTCACCGACGACAATTATGAAATCGCGCGCACGTTGCTGAGGGACCGATACCAGAACGTGCGGCGACTTGCGGATACTCTTATGAATAAGATCTGGAATATCCCTCGGATCGCTCAGGCTTCAGACATCCGGCTGAAAATGCTGAATCCTGTTTTGACAGCGACCAAAGGGTTAGAGAACCTTGGTTTGCCGGTGGACCAGTGGTCCTACATACTGTTGAATTTTTTGTTGAACCGGCTGCCGGCTGATGTACGGGCCAGGTTTGAGCACCGGTATGGTGGTGAAAGTGCTCAGCATCTGCCGACCTTCACCAATCTTATCGACCAATTGGAACTGGAGTGTCGACGGGCCGACACCTCGGATCTACCTCCACCCCCGAGGCCTCCTGGAGCCCAGCGGGCCCAGGGGAGAGTTGCACCTCAAAGGGGAGGGTGGGGCAAATCGGCCCCACAACCAGCGGGTCCTCACCAATATAATATCAGTGCATTGGACCCTGAAGTCTGCCTATGCTGCAAGAACCCTGGCCATCGGGTGCCAGCGTGTCCGAAGTTTCTTGCGCAGCGGGTTGTGGGACGCCGCAACATTGCTAAGCAGCGGCAATGGTGCTTTGTTTGCTTGGGCCCACATTTTGTGCGAGATTGTGCCCACCCGCAGGCGTGTAAGTTCTGTGGTGGGAAGCACCACCCCATTTTATGCATGAACCGCAGTGGGGATACACCTCCCCCCCCCCCCTGCGCAGGGGTCATGCTCCCCTGTTCGGAGTCAGCAGCGGGCTGACCAGGGGCCCATGGCCGAGGAGAGGTGGGGACGTCGGGTAACACCCCCCTCCCCCCCCCCTCCAAAACTACGCGACTACTTCGCACGCACCCGTGCCCCAACGGGGGGTCCTTACGGGCGGGTGCCCGCAAACGCCTCCACCCCGGCAGGCGCCACGGATGTCGCCGCCGCTTGTGGAGCGACCCCGCTTGGCGTCGGGACCTCCGGCGTACGGCCGGAGTAGGACATACCAGGGGCCGCAGGCGGCACGCATGGCGCGACGGCAGTACCAGCCGGAGTGGGACCCGCTCGAGCGGTACGAGCGGCCCGCCCATGCGGAACAGGATGCAACGCGTTATCCCTGCTAGGGATACGCCGCCCACGCACCAGCAACCGCCACGCCCTTGGAGACCGTGTTATTGCCCACGGCTTCGGTTTGTGTTTGGGGCCCTGGCGGAGGATCAGCCTGCGTGCGCTCTCTCCTTGACACGGGAGCGCAAGGCTGCATGGTATCCAGTAGGTTGGTGCGACAGTTGGGCTTGGTTGTGAAACCCCACCCGGAAAGTATACGTGGGGTAGGCAATGTGACAGTGTCAAACCTGGTAGGGCAGACCTTACTCACCTTTGGACCGGATCCCACTTCACGCGCGAGGATTAATGCTCCCGCGTTAGTATTGGATGAAGTGGTGGGGAGACTCCCCCAGGTGAAGCTGCCTCCAGAGGTTCGGAGTTTGACAGCTGGATTAGTTCTGGCGGATGCTGGATTTGACAGACCTGGTCCGATTGACGTGTTGCTGGGTGCAGACGTTCTTGGGCGGGTGCTGTTGAGCGGCAACCGTACCTTACAGCCTGGCGGACTGGTTACACTGGAAACGGTGTTTGGCTATGCTGTAATGGGTTTGGTGTTAGCGGATCTTCTTGTACGCCTACTGAACCACGTGGCCTCTACCTTGAAGGACACCGTGAACCTTGAGGAGAGTGTCTACGCATGGACTGATAGCCAAATTGTATTGTGTTGGCTGCAGTCGTCATTCCATACTTTGGAGGTCTTTGTGGCCAACCGGGTCTCGCAAATCCAGAATTCGGAGACTGCTTTGGTTTGGAGACACGTGCCAGGTGAACTGAACCCAGCGGACGTGGCGTCCAGGGGTTGCACGGCACCTGAGCTTGTTGCCCACTCACTGTGGTGGAGACCAGATTGGTTGTTGGAACCGGAGACACTCTGGCCTGCCAGTTGTGTGATTGGGACCCCATCCTCTGGCTTGGGTGTCCACCTTGTCGAGATCGCTCCAGTGTCAGACACTGCTTGGTTGCTAGAACGGTATAGCTCTCTCGACAAGCTTGTTGGAGTGACCGCCTGGGTCAAGCGATTTATACACAATTGTCGCCACCCTGACAACCGGTCACGCGTTAGAGTTCTCGCCACAGAAGAGCGGAATGCCGCCCTACATCATTGGATTAGGGTTGTGCAGGAAGAACACTTTGGGGACGTATTGAAGCCCCTGCGGCAGGGACGTCCTAAGCTACCGAAGGCGATAGCACGCCTCAACCCGTTCATTGACGAGTCGGGTACACTCCGGGTTGGAGGACGGCTCCGCAACGCTAGCTTGCCGTACTCGGTGCGCCACCCCATTTTGCTGCCTAAGAAGGGGCATCTGGTGGAATTGTTGGTGACTGACCGCCACATAAAGAACTCGCATGCCAGCTGCAATGCACTCTTGGGCATTTTGCAGCGAGACTTTTGGATATTGAACAGCCGACGGGTTATTCGGAGCATCGTGTTTCGGTGCTTGCCTTGCTTTCGGCTCAAGGCAGCCACGATGCAGCCCCAGATGGGGGACCTTCCTCCTGATCGGGTCAACGAGGCTAGGACCTTCTCTAGGGTGGGGACCGATTTTGCGGGACCTTTTTTAGTGAAAACGTCGCGACTTCGAAATGCGAAGGTTGTAAAAGCGTATTTGTGCGTTTTCGTATGCCTGTCGACCAAGGCTGCTCATCTTGAACTTGTTGGTGATCTTACGACGGAGGCTTTTATTGCGGCATTGGATAGATTTGTATCCCGTAGGGGACTCCCATCTCTGATCCGGTCAGATTGTGGAACCAATTACAAGGGTGCCGACCGTTATTTACAAGATGTTGTAAAATTTTTATTTGAAAATAAGATTGATATTGGAACAGACCTCTCCCGTCGGGGTATCACCTGGACGTTCGATCCGCCAGGCTGCCCCCACTGGGGTGGAATCTGGGAGGCTTGCGTGAAGCAAGCAAAAGCCCATATGTATCGGGTAGTCGGTCAAACTGTATTGACTTTTGAGGAACTCGCGACGTTGTTTTGTAGAATTGAGGCCGTCCTCAATTCCCGTCCGTTGTGTCCGCTCAGCTCCGACCCAAATGACCTGGAAGCGCTCTCTCCAGGCCATTTCTTGATTGGTCAGCCACTTGCAGCGTTGCCGGAGCACCCCCTCCGGGACATACCCTCCGGTCGTTTGTCGCGCTACCAGATGCTGCAACAAATGGCCCAGAACTTTTGGACCAGATGGTCATTAGAGTATTTGCATGTTTTGCAGCAGCGCCTCAAGTGGACTGACAAAACCAGTCCCCCCAGAGTTGGAGACCTTGTGCTAGTTAAGGATGCTAACCTTCCGCCACTGCGATGGCGCCGGGGGCGCATCGTTAATTTGTTTCCCGGTAAGGACGGGACCCCTCGGTTTGCCGAGGTCATGGTTGGGGACTCGGTTCTGAAGCGAGCGGTAGCAACCCTATCGCGACTTCCCCTAGTATAGCGGACCGGCTTAGAGGCCGTTCCGAGGCGGGTGATTGTTCGGGCCGACCGTCTGCCCGCCCCCTTAGACTCCTCACGTGTGTACGCCTCTTTTGAGTCTGTGGTTTGACAGTGACACTTCTTGTCAACGGGACAAAAAAGATATAACCTCGGTTTTGAAGACACGGGTGTCCCGAGAGTTTTGTTGGATAATTAGGAAACGCATTTTCCTTGTTTTGTGTAATATCGCTCGCTTTGAAGACACACGGGTGTCCGAGTGTTTTGTGTGGATATTTCGGTGACATCGGAAGAGTTGGTGATTTGACGCCGCGGATTGTTGGCGATACTGGCGTACGTGGCGGAACACCACGGCTGCTTCTTCAGCCCGGAGACCTTGATTGAACTTGACTTGACCTGACAGTGGACTGAACCTTGACAGACATTAACCGGAGTTGAAGCGTATATCGCGCCTCCCGGAATCAGGTGAGTTGAACCAGTTTTGTAGCCAATCCACTGGCTTATATGACCCGCGAAACGCGTGGCAGTTCACTACCATCGCACTAGGCGAGGAGTTGAACAATTAGCAATGTTCAGATGTCAGAATTAAAATTGAAACTGGTCAGTGATGAAACTGCAAAAGATGAGGTTATGTGTCAGCTAACAGAATATATAAATAAGGGCTGGCCACAGCATAAGCGTAATGTTCTGGAACAATTAAGACCATATTGGTCATTTAAAGATGAGTTACATATTATTTCGGGTGTGATTTTTAAAAACGGGCTAGTTATAATCCCGACGTCTTTACGAAACCAAATGCTTAATGTAATTCACGATGGTCATCAGGGCATTGACCGTTGCAAGGGTCGCGCGCGAGAAGTGTTGTTCTGGCCAGGCATATCGAGAGATATTGAGATGTACGTGAGGCGCTGCGACGCTTGTCAGGAATGTCAGAATGCTCCAGCTAGGGAGTCGATGTTACCTATACCAATCCCAGAATTGCCGTGGTATAAAGTGGGAACCGACATATTTGAATACAGAAAACAGTGTTTTCTAATACTGATTGACTATTATTCTGGTTACATTGAAGTGGTACAGTTAAAAAATATAACTTCGATGGCAGTTATTACTATTATGAAAGAAAATTTTGCTAGATACGGGATTCCGCACACAGTAATTAGTGATAGCGGCACACAATACACGAGCAGGGAATTTAATCGATTTAAAACTGAATGGGGATTCGAGCACGTGACATCGTCTCCCTACTATCATCAATCAAACGGAAAAAGTGAAAGAGCCGTGCAAATCATAAAAAAGATGTTGATGAAATCAATTAATAGTGGTACTGATTTTTATCTAGATTTACTAAGTTACAGAAATACACCGCGAGGAAACATAGGTTCACCCGCGCAATTGTTAATGGGCCGTCGACTTAATTGTAGGCTGCCCGTTCATCAAAGTTTGTTAAAACCGGTTAGTCATGACATGCAACATTATAAAGAACTCATTAAGCAACAAAATAAAACCAAAACAAACTATGATAAACATTGCAAAAATCTATCTGCGGGGCTACCATGGCTGCTATCGCTTGTCACGCTATAGTGGATATGATTCTTTATCCAATGTGACACGTTAACCAAACGACAGTCGACAGCTTGTCGCTTATCCCACGAGGAGTGATAAGATGACAGTTTGTCGCTTTATCCCACGAGGAGTGACAACTCTAGCCATAGAGGCTATTTAGGTGATATTGGATGAATGTTTGCACAAAAATAGAATGCTTTATTTATTATACCACCAAATTAAGACGATTTAGAAATGTCTTGAGTGTAATAATCTTAAGTTACTTTTTTAAATGTACGGTTAGAGATACATTTTTGTAGCGCCAATGTATAGAGATAGTTCAATCCCGGGAAAGGACATAGGATAGTTTTTATCCCGGAAATCATTTCCTAAGGGGGTGAAATGGGGGGTGAGAATTTGTATGGAGCTACGATATGAACGAGTTCCACGCGAACGGAGTCGCGGGCAGAAGCTAGTCAATAGATAAATAAATATTAGGGGACTTAAATACAGGCACGCAAGCAATAAGGATACGATAAATAGCAAGTCACGTGATTTGTCTACTTATTCACTCAAATTACCGATTCACAATCGTCCAAATAGAGTTATCCAACTTTGACAGGGATACATGACAAATGACAGGCATTACCGTTTTGCATAACATAGTACGTTGTTAATGTGATAAATTATCGTAATTTGACGTCTCAACTTAGTTTATTTTATCTAAGTGCGTCCGAGGTAACGATAAGCTATATCGGATGTAATAAAACTTGGTTTTCACCAAAACTACGAGTGAATATTCGATTTTCTAGTGATAATAATGATTAATTTTGTATTAAGCAGTACCGCTGCTAACGAAATTATACATTTTAAATTAAAGGAAAAACATAAAAAATAAAATTATTGCTCCGAGCCGGATTCGAACCGGCGATCATAGGCATTTATGGCCCGTCGCTACTGGTTCATTGTCAGATTTAGGTGCGCGTATCTTCGGTGGACATTGTCAAAGTTAAGGCCTATGAAGCCTAATCTTTGATTGAACTCTGAATCCGCATACACGGTGTTGCCTCTTCTATAATTCAATGGGATGAAAACATGTTATATATAAACATAAGCCCTTAACTTTTGACCACTGGAAAGACGATTTTTGTTTTAACTGACCTACCTACTAACCAACTGAGGTATCGGAACAATCCGGTTCGGCCACCAAATACTTCAATCAGTTCCTTCCTACAACGCCATAGGGAGGCGTGTAGCGACATCTTCCAGCAGACTTAGGCTTCTTAGCGGCACCAAGGTCTCAAATTGTATTGAGAAATCGTCAGTAACGATGCGCGCAACCCCATACTAAATTACGGCAATTAGGCCACCAAATCCTTCCATCAGTTTCTTCCTACAACGCCTTAGGGATGATTTTCGGTGAAGGAAAACATCGTGAGGAAACCGGTCTAGTCCCAATACGGTCTAGTTTTCCCTCTGGGTTGGAAGGTCAGATGGCAGTCGCTTTCGTAAAACTAGTGCCTATGCCAAATCATGGCATTAGGTGTCAAAGCGGACCCCGGGCTCCTTTAGGGGCATTACCGGGAATAACGCTAGGAGGATGATGAATAATTATTGTTACTGTGATAAGTTATTTTTTCCCTATAAAAAAACAGATTTGTTTGTTGAAGTCACACCTTATTGAAAGAGAAGGGAGAGTCTTTAACAAACGCTGTTGGAACTTGGGAGTTCCTAAAGCAGAAATTTCGCTGCATATCATTAGTGTGCAAGGGGATGACACTCTTTTCGAAACGGTAGGTACTTAAGGTTAAGGTAAGTAATGATATTTGGATTAGTGACGATAACCTATATTGTGCATGAAGAAAACCTGAATTTCCGCACCGTTTCAAGTAACTAAGTATATTTTTTATACGAGAATAACGTACAAACACTTGATATTTTTTTTTTTTTTTTTTTTTTTTTTTTTTTTTTATGATATAGGAGGCAAACGAGCAGACGGATCACCTGATGGTAAGCGATTACCGCCGCCCATGGACACTTGCAACACCAGAGGTGTTGTGAGTGCGTTGCCGGCCTTTAAGATGGGAGTACGCTCTTTTCTTGAAGGTTTGAAGGTCGTATCGGTCCGGAAATACCGCAGGCGACAATCCATTCCAAAGTTTAGCTGTGCGAGGCAGGAAGTTTCTGGAGAAGCGCACAGTTGAGGACTGCCAACCATCTAAGTGGATATGTCAAGATTTTATTTTTAGATCTGTCGGTTGCTGCTGCCGAAAACCAGCACCGGCGGGCCATCCGGGATGCCAGCAGCCCGTTTGAATTGCCGGGTGCCGAATTCTGTCACATAAGGTCAGTTCGGGTATGTGCGCCACCGGGGAAAGTGCGCCTCATTCATCATTCAGTCAGTCATTTAAATCAATATCAGCACTTACCCCAGGGGGCGCACTTTCCCCGGTGGCGCACATACCCGAACTGACCTTATATATAGAGTGCGCAAAGAGATGGCACTCTATTATTTGATGAATTGGACGAAGACTTCCGGCCGCATTACGCCGACGTGTTGCCGGTCCATATAAAGGTAACTTAGGTATATTGTTTCTCGAATGGATCGAAGTCTGAGTGACCATTCTCACTTAGACTAAATCGAATCAAATCGAATTTGTTTAAATAACATAGAGAGTAAACCTACAGAAACTAAAAATATTATTAAGAAAATGTTGTAATTTCATTGATTTATTCATGAGCAACATTCATTGCATTTGAAATTAACATTTACGCATTAGAATGTCCCAATCATTTAAATAATAATTTACTACAATAAAATAATTAAGAATAAAAGTACAAAAAAAGTAGTTATAAATTAGTTATTAAGAATAAAAGTTAGGAAATAATCTTAAATAATAAAGATTGTACTAAGGGTAACCAACTCACCATGTTACTGAATTCAACTTAAAAATAAAGCTCAAAACTTAATTATTGAATCTGAATCTGAATTTTAAACCTTGCAGGGACCCACGTTTACAAATAACAAGCTTCTGTCAAAAAAATATTTTTTGATACAAGCTTTTATTGCCAACTGTACTTTTCTGTATACCATCATCAACTACTCATTGAGACGATTCTAACGAGCCCAAACTCAACGGGGTTACGTCGGTTAAGTACCTACTGAATTCCCATGGCCACCTTCTGTCTCCATCATCAGATCAGCTCGATGTTACCATAATATTGAAATGTCATTCAAACTATACCCTAAATTTCAGCTCAATCGGTCACCGGGAAGTGGGTCAAATTTAACTTGCAAGATTTGATTACAGACAGACAACGGGACAGGTGAAACTAAATAAAAGCTTGCAATGACATTAAAAACGGTCCCTGCCGTTTAGGAGATCAGTGACATACCAACTGCAGCGCCACCTAGCGGGTCCCCCAAAACCAACCCCCAAACCCACATGAACGTTTCAAACCATGCAAGAACCCATTGAAATGTGCACACAAAATTTCATCCAAATCAGTCCAGCCGTTTAGGAGGAGTTAGGTGACTAACACGTACTTACAGAATAATTATATATACAGGGTGTAATCGTTAAGTGTAGCAAGGCGATTATTCCGTAAGGCGTTTCTCCCACTAGAGATGTGTCCCGCCGCGGTGCGCGGAGCGCGAGGCGCCGTCCCGCGCATTGCCGCGTCGGCAGTGTGTAGTACTAGGTACTAGGCGTGTTTTCTATATAAATTGAGATTATTTCATACAATGGTAAAATCTGCGGCGCCGCGCTACGCGACGGGGCGCGGTGCAGTGGGTGAATCGCCTAAATATAACAGATTCCGTTTTCCCGTAGGAATGAAGCATTTTCCCGCGGTAATACTTTTTACCTATGCCTATGTTCATCGGATAATGTCTTGTTCTAATGGTAAAATATTTTTTCAAATCGGTCCAGTAGTTTCAGAGCCTATTCATTTCATTTCATTTATTCAATTGTAAAGTCATGTACATGCATAATTATCAAGGTGTTACAAGTTTTAAAAAGTCGGTCCATGACGCCCACAACAATAAATATATCTTAAAGCTAATAAAATTTCAAATAAATAAAGACAAAAATTCATAATACACAATTCAAAATTGATTAATGAAATGTCTGAAATACATTATAAATAAGCCTACTTTTACCGGAAATAAATAATAAATGACTTTTTATTACACGTAATTAAAACATCCAAGTTAACACATCTTCTAAATTAAATAAAAAATCTTGAGATTCAAAAAAAAAACAAAATATATATATTTTAAAATAGAATTCAAATTCAAATTATAAATGACTATAATTTATGAAATCCTTAAGCGAATAATAACATTTATCTATTAATAACTTTTATTACTTCCTTTTGAATATTGCAATTCAATACAAAATTCTAAAAATTCAAAATAAGTTATTTGTAAGAATACAGTTACATAAATGGTCTTAGGTTATGGTGTAAAAGTCCTCGTATTCAAGCAAGCATACAAATAATAATGTCGTATGTCAAACATTCTTATAATTTAAATAGTCCTTGACGCTGTAAAAATATTTTTCTATAAACCATTTGGTCATATTTCGCTTGAACATTTGTCCCGACAGTGCTCTTAATTCATTTGGTAATTTATTATACAAAACTGTGCTCATATTTACAATATTCCTTTTGTACGTCTTTGCGCCAGGGTGGTTTGTATAGTCTTGTCTGCCTTGGTATCGCTACACTACGTTTGATAAAGAGTCCTAATATACAAACATGGTAATGGCAGAATATTTAGCTTTCTAAAAAGCGGGACACAACTGTCATCCATCTTTACTTTTGTCATCTATCAAACAAACAAACAAACAAACAATCAAATCTTTCCTCTTTATTAGTGTAGATTTCAGAACACTTTAAACTGATATCGAAAGTACGTTACCCAATAAGTAAAATCACATCAATACCTTTTTAAAAATAAACCTAGAAATATCGAAAATATTAAGTTTAAACGCTCCCATAATAATAATAATAATAAGGCGTAGGGATGTGACGGCCCCATCGCCCACCAGATTTCTGGTGCAATCAGTCAACGTAAGGCAGCTTGTGGCGGGCTGTTAGGGAGTAGCGACCCTACGTACCTCAGTACTCCTGGGGGTGTCCTGTGGATGGTTGGACAGGCCCCCTGCCTCTGGCTTGCCTTTACTGGCCGTCCAGAGTGGAGTCGCAAGAGCTGTTGCTCGAGGGTAGATGTGGACACCTAAGTGGCGAGTTGGCTATATGTTTAAAGTCCAGTGCCACCTCTCTATCCCCCAGCTCTCTGACCGGTGTTGCCCTTAGGCCATTTTTTAATGTCGCTATTAATAGGGGCCCATCTAGCAGTTGGCGAGTCACCGTCTGCCAGAGATAAAAAGGAGACAGTTTTATTAGGCAGGCGTCCGATGTTTCGTCCAATAGCCCAGCCACTAGTCCATCATTTTAACCCAATAACCCGTTTCATTTAGATTCCATCAACCATCAATAGGCCCTATACACTCCAGCGGGTGCTGTCTCTGTGTGCGTCCCATGACACGGGCAGGGACAGCATCCGCTCGGTGTACTCGTTGCATTTTATTAAATTGTCAAAAGGGCCTCTACGTGTTGGCTCAGTTGGTACTTTGTAGGTACCTAGCTCCACGCACGCCTCCCAAAGGTCCGGGACATCATTGTCCCGTGAGCGGGAAAGACATACATAATAATAATAATATATTCTTTATTGCACCACAACATAAGAAAAGCATGTTACAAAAGTATAGACGATAAATAAAGGTAACAACAGGCGGTCTTATCGCTTTAGAGCGATCTCTTCCAGACAACCTTTGAAAATTCCATAAATTTAGTATGACGTTAGCCGAGGCTGTAATTTCACTTATTTCCGAAGTGTAAAAAACTACACATATTTAAGATTCACTATTTACAGGATTAAATTATACTTAATAAAGGAATGAAACTATCCTTTCAATCCCTCCTCTTCCGGCAAAAAAAAAATATTTTGTACTCCATACTAAATTCTGACGCACATATGGGTCAGCGGTCGTCTAGTGTCGGCTCGGCGGCAGTCTACGGCGGCGCGGGCGGCGCCTGCTTGCACGGCAGGTAGTGATCTCCTTTGCCTGGAGCTCTTCCAGTTCTTGGCCTCTTTGAGCTCTTTTTGATTGCATCTTTGAGCATGTACTCGTATGGTTTTGGTGACTTGTACTGTAAACATTATGAAAATGTATGATATTTGGACCTTATACCTTTATATAACAAGGGCTGTCATCCCAGTACAATAAACGTCAATGACGACATAATTTGTACTAGGATGACAGCTCTGTCAAAATGCAAATAGGAATGCAAATACTATAGTAATATAATATTTTACAACTTAGAAAAGTTGAAAAACCCCCGACATTTCATTTCAAAGTCCATCATCTCAAAAACTTCTGAACAGATTTTCATAAAACATACCTAAGAACACTCGGGATTAAATTATCTATGACACGAAAAAACCGCATTCAAATCGGTCGATCCGTTTGGGAGCTACGATACCACAGACAGATACACAGACAGACACGTTAAACTTATAACACCCCTCTCTTTGCGTCGGGGGTTAAAAATAGTAAACATAGTTAAATATGCCTCATTATTGAACTGAATCCTTAGTCACTGCACTATACCGACGACCACTTTAGCCTAGTTGGTAGTGACCCTGCCTACGAAGCAAGAGGTCCTGGGTTCGAATCCCGGTAAGGGCATTTATTTGTGTGATGAGCACGAATATTTGTTCCTGAGTCATGGATGTTTTTCTATGTATTTAAGTATTTATTTATCTATATAAGTATGTTTATCGTCGTCTAGTACCCATAGTACAAGCTTTGCTTAGTTTGGGGCTAGGTCGATTTGTGTAAGATTGTCCCTTAATATTTATTTATTTATTTTATTTATATGCTCAGTGAATACAAGCAAAATACACTTATTCCCTTAAACAGATTAAGTATAGTGCCTTGATTAAATATACCTACATATAAATTTAATATAACATAGGTACTCGGTAGTAAAGGCGGAATCAGACGGTTCACTCGGATGAATGTTCCCTCGGGTGATTGGTTCCTTTTTTCTTTCACTCAATGTTCACACAACTCAGGTAAAATGACATATAAATTAACATTCACTATTCTAGGCGGAATCAGACGGTTCATGTTTCGTTCATTTTTATGTTTCATTCCGCACCTTTCACCCGAAGTGACACGTCTGATCATGAAGTAAACCAAAAGTGCCGAATGAATTCACTAGTGAACGTTCTTTCCTTGTTTAGACCGTTCATTTTTCGGTCATTTGGAGTGCGAGTGAAAGATGCCGAATGAAAATATCAAACATTGTTGGATCGGTTCACTAGTCAATTCATTCGGCACTTTTGGTTCACTTCATGAGCAGACGTGTCACTTCGGGTGAAAGGTGCGGAATGGAACATAAAAATGAACGAAAAATGAACCGTCTGATTCCACCTTAAGTAAATCTCATTACGATTTCATTATATATTCATGTATCTTATAGATAAAATTTTAATTACTTGCGGTTTTCCACGTTGCCACCGACTTTTAGGCGGTCGTCACACTGCGACAAATTTCGCTGGACGGAGGTGCGTTGCAGTGTGTCGTACCACATGGAATTTACTTGCATACAACGAGAAACGCACCTCCGTCCTGAGATGCGTCGCAGTGTGACATCCACCTTAAGGGCCGAACTCCTTCAGCCACTTCAATTCCTGCCACTGAGCCTCGTGCTGGCGCTGGCGAGCACCCAGGGGCACGCCGTACTCGACGTTGGCAAAAAGCGCGTGCGTCGCCATGTACTCGCAAAGCTTCCTCTTTTGAACGGCTGAAAACGTATTCATCACACAAATAAGTAAGACGACCAACGTTGAAATAATAAACTAACTTATTTTGTTTGTTACTTACACTTTTCGTGGCATTTTTCATCGTCGTGTAAACTGAATTTAACTTATATACTGTTTCAAACTTAGATAACCGGGAATAACGCTAGGAAAATGATGATATTACACTGTTATTTAACTTGCTTGACGGCGACGGTTTATTTTGCTTGCTGTCAACTGTCAAGCCTTTGAAAATGGCCCACACAGATGCAAAATACAATGAAAACCCAAATATTTTGAAAAGTTAGTCTACTATGAGTGAAGGTGAAACATTTTTATTACCTCTCGGTTTGATGGCATTATAATAAAGCGTACTATTTATGAGCAAGCAGTCATCCAATATTACCAACAAATGTATAAAAAAGGCTTTATGGCTAGAGTTTTTGAAGCTCGACCAATTGGCACTTGTCGTGGGATTAAATTTATCATACATGAAAGCATGTTTGGATTATTGGTAAATTAACCACAATCGATACGATAAGGAATTACGAGTGAAGGACCGCTAGAGGCGCTAGTGGCGCGTGATGTCGTCAACATTGAAAAATGTCAAATGTTATTGTTAAATGCTTCTGTTACGCTGGATTATTACTAAACTAAGAATAATCTTGTGAATATTTTGCTATACCTGCAAAGAATTATGGCAAATATGTGTTACGTATCAATGAAAGGCAGTGCTTTAAAAGCCAGGCCGAATTAAGCGAGCCGAAATACAGCTAATTCAGAGGTTTGTATGTTTGTTTACTATTACCAACACATTTTATCAAAAGTATGCTTATTTACCGAGTATACCGCAGTGTTTCTTCTTTTTACAGACTTCAAGACGATGATAGAAATAATAATTTTATTGGAAACATAAGATTGCCTTTGAGAATCAAAAATGAATTGGTAAGTTGACATTTACAGTGATTATACTTGTTTGCCCAAGCAAATACTAACTTCTAAAATTATTTTTCAGACCCCGGATCTACACTAGAGACAAAAAAGTTTTTGCTGTGTAATACCTATAGTTCTTTCAGTCCCAAATGGTTAACCTAACATTCCTTGTCAAAAAACCAGGCAAGTTCTTTCTGAAATCCTACCTTTTTTAGATAGCATTAAGTAGGTAAATGTACTAGCCTTTAAGTTCTAAGATTTTGGCTAAATACAAATTTTGTGTAAGTACCAAATTGTGTGTTACACAGTTTCAATACCAATTTTGATAAAACTAGTTGAATGTGGATGTTGGTGGTAAATTATCTAAGTTAATATATACAGCGTGTCTCTGACTTAGGGGCTTTAAATGCAAATGTTCATTACGGTCCTGAAACTGAACCACTTTTGTTCCGCAACTTTGTAAAATAACTATTATTTCTATAATTTATTCGCGTTTGAACTTTAACTGTACCATCAATGTATTGCAAACACGGCCTCATTATTTGACATCCATGACACTGACAAGTATGAAAACTAACTAATGGATGATGTACATTGAACATCACATTTACTTTGTATGAAAATAATTAAATTAACAAATAGCATTTTTTTAAGAAATTGTAAAACAAAAGTTAGTTTGGTGAGTAGATTCTAGCCTTACATTTAAAGCCCCTAAGTCAGAGACACGCTGTATAATATATTAGAAATATTTGTCTACTAGTGTGAAATATGTATCCATGTAATCATATTTCACCGGTATTACTTGTAAAAAAATACTAATCATTAACAACTTTGTGATTTAAATTATATTGGAATAGGTAAGATATAAATATCCAGTCAACTGTGGATTAGTGAAATAAAACTAAAATTTATTTTGACATTATAATAATAATGTAGCCGCTACTCTAGTTAACTTCATATCTGTTTCTAGACTACTGAAATGTTACTCAATTTGACTCCCATACCATGCTATTTTATTGGACAAAGAGTGGCAAACAAGCATATGGCCTGTCTGGTGATAAGCAGACACTAATGGTTGGTTGCAACTTCAAAGAAATCCAAGATTGAATCCTTTAGTCGGTAAAGATTGAATTGAGGATTCTGTTTTAATAGTTGGAGACAAATGCAAGTCTCTTACTCTAATCACACCTTTGGGAGGTCTGGCCACCTTACCCCCCTGTCTATATCTATACCTATCACAAAAGTCAGTCTATTAATATTATTAAGAATGTACTTAACAATACTTTTATGTTTCAGAATGGTGGAAATGACATCTAAACATTAAAAATTAACTCAAATCTACTCAAAGTTTGACTGGACTTGAAATGGATAAATCTGTGTTTGTACCTACTCTTACATTCTCTTTTGTAAATTGTATACCTATTGAGTTTATTTTGCACAATTGACAAATTGAAATAAAAGTAATAAATTCAATGTGATCATTATATTGTGTATTTTTTTATACCACATCGTTGGCAATAAAGCGTACGGCCCGCTTGAAGATAAGCGGGCATCGTTGCCTATTGAAGCTTGAAAATTGCGTTGCCAATTCTCCTTCTATGTATGTAGTTCTTCAAGAAAGGACATCAATAAAGTAAATTTATTTTGTGTTTGTATTGTAATACTGTGTTGTGTTGTGTCAGAAATGTTAGATTCTTAAAAATCTTGAGAATATCTTTAAAAAATGGTTGTCATGCACAAAGTGTTTGAAGGTTGTAGGTATGTTAGTATGGATTGTCTTGTTCTCCGTCTTGAACCTCACCTTTCAAAAACTCCCTGCATATAGGTGGCATAATAAGTAAAGGAATCAATCAATTTAAATGAAACGGTAACTTATTCATGTATTTATGTAATTCGATTTTTGAACATGTGGTATGTTTTGAGTACCATCGGTTGTAATCTTCTTTTCTTTCTTCGCTAATAGATCTGAAAAGAAGATAAAATACAAGTCATGAGTACTTAGCCTGAAGCACAATTACACGTATTATATCACAATATCCTGAATATCTATCCTTACTAATATTACAGATGCGAAAGTGTCTATGTCTGTCTGTTACCTCTTTACGCTTAAACCGCTGAACCGATTTAGATGAAATTTGGTATTGAGGTAGTTTGAGTCTCGGGAAAGGACAAAAGATAATTTTTATCCCGGAAATCATTCCATACGGGGGTGAAAGTTTGTATGGAAATGTGTTATAAATGAGTTCTACGTGGACGGAGTCACGGGCAGAAGCTGGTATAAGATATAAATAAGAATGACAAATTCTATGAAATTTTTTAAGGAATGACTGATTCCCAAGTACAGGTTGATTACAGTACCTAAGTAGGTACCTAGGTTTAATAAAATAATCACTGGCTACCTCAAACCAAATTAAATATACTGGCTACATTTGTATTATAGGATAACACCATCCTCCCAACAACAAACAAACCTTGGGGTCCATACAATTTATCAATTAATTCAAATAGCATTACTTACCTTAAGTACCGCTTCGATAAGTAGCAGCGAAATTTCTGGTTTAGGAACTCCAAGTCCAAGGGCCAACAGCGTTTGTTGAAAACTCTCCATGATGAAATTTCACTAGTTTTTCAATAATAGGTGCGAGTTCAACAAACAAATCTGTTTGATTATAGGGAAAAAATTACCATTATCACAGTTAACTATCATTATTGTCACTAGAATCGAATATTCACTCGTAGTTTTGGTGAAAACCAAGTTTAAAATAGCTTATCGTTAATACCTCGGAAGCACTTAGATAAATAAATAAAATAAACCAAGTTGAGACGTCAAATTACCACATTAACCACATACCATGTTATGCAAATGTCATATATCGCTGTCATATGTCATAGTTGGATAACTCCATTTTGACACGTGCAACCATGTTATGAATCGGTAAGTTGAGTGATTAAGTAGACAAATCACGTGATTTGTCATTTGTCACGCCGTGATAAGTGATAAAATCTCATCCATGCTAAGGCTCCTGAGTTAGGTGTTGGCGATGACGTAATCATACTGGATCACACTAGTACAACAAATAAAATGAGAGGAAAAGTTGTTAAAAAATGTAACACTCCACGTTCATATATAATAAAAAATCGAAAAGGAATGGAGTATCGTCGTAACCGCCGACATCTAATTAAATGTGAGCCGGGAGTGCCGATGCCGGGTGAGAAGTTCGTGCCTCCCCCGCCGCCGCCGCTTCCCGCTCAGGGTTCGATCCCGCCTGATGTAAAAAGTGCGCCGGTACCACCTGTATTGCAGGCGCAAAGTTCGAACCCGGTTGCGAGCGCAAGGTCTGCTGGTCAGCCATACGAGCCCGCTCTTACTCGTAACAAAGCTCGTAAAATGGGTATTGATATAAATAATTTGTTCTAAAATCATTTTCTTTTAGAAGGGGGGTTAAACATGTAGTATAAGGATTTGTATTTTTACATTAGTTGTAGTTATGCATGCTTTTTATTTTAAGGGAAAGATGTTGTAGGTAGTTCTACAAATGTATGTGTACCCGTTATTATTTTAATAAATCAGTTGCTATCCGAGCTCGGTGGTTTAACTTACTACAGGCATAGACACTAGTTTTACGAAATTCTGACATCTGACCCTCCGACCTAGAGGAAAAACCTTATTGGTACCTATTTGACCGGTTTCCTTCATTGAAAAGCTAACGGTAAATATTCCGTAAGTACCTACCTACATATGTTCAGAAAAACTCATTGGTACGAGTCGGGATTCGAACCCACGACCGCCGCTTGACAGCAAATAAATAATTATAAATTAATTTTAGACTAAATTAATCCTAACTCGCCAGTCATAAAGAGAAGACACCAACCAGCAGTTCCGTCTGCGGCATGAACACCATAAGTCAGTAGCTGCGTATTTTTAAGGATCTAAGCATACATAGGGACAGACAGCGGGAAGCGACTTTGTTTTATACTATGTAGTGATGCTAGCTTCTGCCCGTGACTCCGTCCGCGTGGAACTCGTTTATATCGTAGCTCCATACAAAGTTTCACCGCCCATTTCACCCCCATAAGGGGTGACTATGACTATGAATCTCCTTCCCCGGGACTCAAACTATCTCCATACCAAATTTCATCTAAATCGGTTCAGTGGTTTAAGCGTGAAGAGGCAACAAACAGACACACACACACTTTCGCATTCATAATTTAAATCTAAAATTAGTATGGATATCACGAAAACATCGGTTGTATTTAATTTAACCCGCACGTTCGTGCTGCGCGCGGGAAAGTTAACATGCGTGCAAAGCCCAAAACCGATTCAAATCAAAAATGGTTGGTCGAAACCGACTCCCCATAGCCTAGCCAAAACGGCATTAAAAGCATGTTAAAGCAACAACATGATATACACGATGCGAGATATACCGCAGAAGATGGATGACGTCCGAGAGGTCAGAACAGGGAACGCCACTCCGCAACAGGAAGTGAGGAAATGGCGAGACCGGGAACTGTTAGGTTCGCGGAGTTTTTTAATATGGCGACTAAGAAATTTATGGTACGTAAGTATGGTACAGTCAGCAGCAGCAGTTGTTAAGCGGTCTTAGTGCTCAAAATTATCTACACACGAACTCTAATGTTATATTATATGATATGAAAGGGAATATGGATCTGTCAGATCTGTGTAGGTCATTTTGAGCGTGTTATTTTGCTTAGCTACTTCTGATGCTGACTGTACAATTCAAATCAATTAATTGTTCACCAAAAAAATGACGGTAAGCTAAAAATAACACTTTCATTAAACTTAAACAGCGGTAGACAACAGGCGGTCTTATCGCTAAAATATCTTCCATTGATACATTTGGGTAGTGGAACAGATGAAATACAATTTAACACTGGGTGTGTAGGTGAAACAGAAAAATATTGCAAAAATAATAGAAGTATAAGTCACCTAACTATAAGAATGATATGATTGCCAAGGGCGTACAAATTGCATAGCAAACAGTTTGAGTCTTACTAGAAATTACAATGTTCTGCTTCTAAATACATTATGATTTTATTTGTGGATGTTTCTGAATACAAAGTTGATCTTTTTATTAATGAAGGCCTGGTTCTTTATGCGTACCATGTTGTGTATGTTTTGTTTAACGCAATCATTGCCACCACACACAAAAATGACAGAAAGTGGGTGTCCATGACTAAGCTGAAAACAAAGAGTCATCACTAAGCTGAAAATTTAAACTGGAATGGTAAAATAAAGTAAAACATACCTTTTTGGTACCGGGACCGCAGATGTCCGGGCCAAACATGATCTCGTAGGGGCTCTCGCCGTGCATGTCCTTCTGGTCTAGCTTGCAGTCGAACACCTTCAGGTAACCGCCTCCGCAGTCAATGTCCTGCTCGTGCTTGACCGAGAACTGGACCACCAGGGGCTTGCCCTTGTTGGAGAAAGGCTTGAACTTCTTGGACAGGGCGTAGAATCGAGCATCTTCAGAGGTCTGCAGACCTATGGGATACCAGGGTAGCATAAGTTAGGAGCCAACTTGGCATCATACTAGATACATGGGCGGGTGCGTTGAAGGAAATATGAAACTGGGAAACATTTAGCTGGGAATTATTTCAGCAGACAAATTATGAGATTGATGAATGAATGTGTTTTATTTCAGAGTGAATTGTGCCTACCTTTGTCGGCCTCCGCGTCATTGTAACAATTATCTATCTGTGATTCTAAAACTTTGTCACAAGAGACGTGAAAACCTGACGCGTTCGTTGAGTATCAGTCACAGGACTCCAATTATTTTTAATTTAATTTCACACCTGTCCACCACCACTTTATGTTATTACCGGCACCCCCGCTACTGCAGCGCGTCGGGAATGTTCGCCGACGCAGCCGCGGACGATTTCTATGCAATGATATGCAAGAAGTCGGCGTACATTATACGTTATACGTCGTCTGCGGGGGAGCGGCAACAGTATGCTGCAAATGGTCGCCGATAGGCTAGACTCGGGCTTCCTGGCGCGCTTCATAGACCTGCACGTCAATAGGGATAGATGAGTCGTTATTGTTTAATTTTATTTATTCTGTATGTCTTACATAGTTCTTTAAGGCAATTGTTACTAACAAAATTATGGAACATCTATTCTGGAATAAATGATTTTTATTTTTTTATTTTATTTATTTTTTATTTTAACTACCAACTAGGCTACAGCGGCGGTCGTCAACATAACATAACATTCTCTCACGCTTTTTTTTCCTATTGGTGGATTTTAACCTACACCGCTCCGTTACCTCGCAAAACTGGATACCCTTACAGTCGCCTCAAGTATCGCATTTTTCGACTACAGAAACACGGGCCACAGAACGACGACCACTGCGTCCCCTCTGCGTTATTCAGTCTCGACATCGCACAGACGTAAGAGGATTACTAAAGTTGTCTCGGCACACTAAGCCGGGCTAACGCAGAATTATTTTATAAATATTTGCTAGCTCTTTGTAAATTAAACGAGAGAAGAACGAATTTTAAACGTTTTACAGCGTTTTAGTTGTTGCGCTCGTCCTGACGCCGGTCAAATCCTTCCACCGAAGGACCCCCATGACTGCGTGACGCACCCACGAGCCTCGCCGGCTCCTCCCGTTCGAAAGTTCATCCACCACGCCACAGAGCACTGAGTTCACCACCAACCCTTTCCCGGTTCCATTCTTATCACTCTTCAACGCCACGTCGCTTATAGGAAAAGACCGCCTTTCCCTCATAAAGACCACCAAATACTTCCAAATGCACGGCAAACTCGTTCAACGGGAAGCGGACAGCATCTTAAGGAATCCCTCGTCATACAAGTTATTAATCATCCTAAGATATCGAACTTCAAAGACCTGAGGATAAATTTTGCGGAATCGTTTATTTTTATTACAGTTTTCGGGTCACACAGCTGCGAATTTTCCCATAAGTGTACCGGGTTCGGAACTTTTCCAATTATTTTTCAGTTCTTAAAAGAAACGGCCGTTTGTGCGACAAAAGGCGGTTCTAAATGGCTTTTGTTAAGTCCAACTAAGCTACAGCTGGAACGACCCAACACCGACCCCAGCACACACACCCATCGCATGCCATGCGCCATCATGCGCCGCTGCGCACGACATGCATGCATCCACGCATGGCACTGCATTCGCCTGCATGGGGTATGCATGTTGTGGATACGGTGAGGCTGTTGCGGCTAGGACCTTCGTGAGTGATGCTACGTACATTCAGGAGTCTTAAACTCTCTGTCCTATTTCACCGTACTGGTTTCCTCTCAAATTCCTTCGCTGTTCAGGCTATTCGTCTGTGGAATGATCTCCCGCTTACCGTCAGGCAAGCTCAGAGCAAGTTCACCTTTAAATGCAAGTTGCGTAAGCATCTCTTATTAACCATTAAACATTGATGATCCTCATGATATCTTTGTTCGGGTACATTTAATTGTATGTATTTATGTAAGTATAAGTAAGTTTATATTGTATGCATTATATATGTATGTATATTAATTAAATTAATTGATTTGTGTTTCCATTCGAGTCTCTGTACTTAGGATCCTGCACCACTAAAGTTTCTGTTTAGCCCAATGGTTGACTGGTAGAGAATGCCTTAAGGCATTAAGTCCGCCAATTGTACTTCTATTTTTATATTTGTGCATTAAAGTTTAAATAAATAAATAAATAAATAAATAAGGCCGACCATGATACGGGGTCAGATTCCCTGACCCATATTCGTAGTTCATTCGGCTTCGTTTTCCAATACAGGGACTTTGTGTTTTGTGTTCCTGAAATAAATGATGATTATTGTTATTATTCTTATTAAAATATTTTAAAACGTATTTTTAAAAGTAGGCGCTGTACCCAAGATCATTGTTTATTTGTGTAACCACAACACAAACGGTTCGTGACCGAGGGGACATCAAACTATTATAACGCGTATTTTTTTTAGACGCTGTACCCAAGATCAGATCAACACTTTAGTGGATTGCATGACCATCAACACTTCCATGGCCTTCGGCAGACAGAACACTCCTAAAAAGGCCGAAGACTGGAGGAGACTGCGCCAGTTCCTTAATAGGATGGGTCCTGTTAAACGCACAGTTGCTTGGCAGAAGGTAACATGTTCATTATTTTATTTCTTTATTTATTGAAAATGGGAAACGAACAGCTGAAGATAGCACACATGAATATTTAAAGTTCTACAAGACAAAAGCCAAAACAGTTTCCACTTATATGTTAACTAGCGACCCGCCCCGGCTTCGCACGGGTACTATGTTCTACATATAATCCTTCCTCTTGAACCACTCTATCTATTAAAAAAAACCGCATCAAAATCCGTTGCGTAGTTTTAAAGATCTAAGCATACATAGGGACAGGCAGCGGCAAGCGACTTTGTTTTATACTATGTAGTGATATCATAATGATTTTCCGGATCTAACAATGACAAAACAGGCGCTTGACCAAACATCATCATATCAGCCGGTAGACGTCCACTGCTGGCCTCCCCCAAAGAGTGATAGTTACTGGCTGTTTGACCTGTGTTGCCGTTTTAGACTTGTAACATACTAACGAGAAATGCCATTAATTATCGCGATAATGTATGTATCTATGTATGTAAGCACTTTATTGTACACAATAACAGGTTATAGAATATACATGTCACACAATAGATCAAAGTACAAAGGCGAACTTATCCCTATAAGGGATCTCTTCCAGCTAACCTTTGAGCAATTGAGAGGAAGGTAGGTAGAACGAGATAGGCAAACTTATACCGTGTGCAAAAACAGAGAGAAAATGAAAACAAAACCTAATAGGCATTAATCCTAGACAAATAAAAACATACCAATACATATATAAATATACAATATAAGTGTACACACTATCATATGCAATATATATATATCGAAAAAAAAAAACCGGCCAAGTGCGTGTCGGGCCACGCGCAGTGTAGGGTTCCGTAGTTGCCTGTCTATCTTCGTTACATCGACGTGCGGTGCGGTTGCGTCTCCCGAATTTGTATGAAAAGTGGCCTTTCCAAGTACACATTAAGTTGGTCGACTATTACTCGGTAACTACTCGTACTTATGCCTGCTTGTCCGTAATAGTTTTGAGTACTCTCATAGTAATTCTTACTCGCTTTTACTCGCGCGAGTAAGAATTACTATGAGAGTACTCGCTACTCGCCGGCGGTGGGACAAGTGCCTAAACCTGCCTTACCCCCGGCTTAACTTTTGTAACAACTCATCAATGTGACCAAAGACATTTGCATAGATAGCCAGATATCAGCCTATTATTTTCATTTAGGGGGCCGCCTACTGAATTTTCTTACCTCTACCACATCTTGCTAGGTATCCAATAAAAAGTACCTATCCATTTAAAATGTTATTTAATATCGCGCCATCTATATGTACATGGTATCAACAACGACAACGAATTGGTAGAGTCCGCACTTCTTATTTTTTTTAATTTACCTAATTCAATTTCGGACACCCTACTTACGTATAACGGTGAGTATTGAACGATATGCCGGCGTTTCATGATATGCCTAGGAATTTCATGATCAGCCTAAACGTCACTGGCTTGGCCAAATCATGAAATGCCGGCGTTTCATGATATGCCTAGGAATTTCATGATCTGCCTAAACGTCATTAGACAAATCGTTAAACGTTAAGTTTTGAACGATATGGCGGATGTCCTTTAGCCAAATCATGAAATGGCGGCGTTTCACGATATGCCTAGGAATTTCGTGATCTGGCGGATTTTACGATCGACTCTTAAAACTTTCACTTAAACCTTTGTAATTTTAAATACATAAAGATAAAAAAAATTACGCTGTTTGACTAAGTATAGTAAATGGTGACGTCATTTGCAAGTATTTGCAAGTATTTCTCTACAAAGTTCGTACTGACCAAATAATATAAAAGTCAAATACCGTGTTCTCACGTCTTAAATAATCCACTGTATACCGTAATGTGTATGTACGAAGGTACAGTCAAGTGCAAAAATATGTATGGATAACATCCTCTCATAAATAAGTACCAAAACCTTAATCCGCTGACATAAGTGTCGTGCGCCATATAAATTTATGAGTAAGTTGTATGCACCCATATTTTACGCTTGACTGTACAGTCGCCATCAGATATATCTGAGCGGCCTAAGTGCTCACAAATATCTGAACACGTCTCTAATGCCTTGACAATAGAGACGTGTTCAGATATTTGTGAGCAGTTTGGCCACTCCGATATATCTGATGGCGACTGTACCAACAATAGCATATAATACTTTTTGCAAGACCATCTTCTAATTGAAGGTACTCAACAGATAATTATACGTGTGTAAGTTAAGTTGCCAACAATAAATAACAAAGCAGTAAATAACTGACTGAAAACTTATCTGACGAACATAACGACATCGCCAGCTATAATCTTATGTTACGTTAATATTTGGTCAACTTGTCGCAGAGGAAAATACGTGAAATTACTGAACGCTCCAGCCGGATTCGGTTGTGTGGATGAATTGATGTTTAAGAGTTTTTGTTGATCTACTATAACGGAAAGTAAGTAGATGTTCCTCATGTTAACGAATTGGTTATGCGAAGTAAGTTCTATTAAAATCATTGTTAGTCGGTGTTGTTGTATCCTACCACATGGAAACTATGCAATAAATGAATTATGAATTATAAATGAATTATTATAAATGCGAATGTTTAGATGTTTGGATGTTTGGATGTTTGTTACTCAATCACGCTTAAACAGCTCAACCGATTTGGATGAAATTTTGCACGAAGATAGTTTATAGCCTGGATTAAAATATAGGGTAGTTTTAATCCCGGGTCTACGCAGACGAAGTCGTGGGCGGAAGCTAGTTATTTATATATTTAAACTTTATTGCACAATACAATATAAAATACAAATGGTGGACTTAATGCCATACCGATACGACCTTCAAACCTTCAAGAAAAGAGCGTACTCCCATCTTAAAGGCCGGCAACGCACTCACAACACCTCTGGTGTTGCAAGTGTCCATGGGCGGCGGTAATCGCTTCCTTAGGTGATCCGTCTGCTCGTTTGCCTCCTATATCATAAAAAAAAAAAGCATTCTCTACCAGTCAACCATTTACGTAAAGTCGCCGTCAATGGAATTTGCGTACTATGTAAACAAACCGCCATAGTGAAAGATAATTTAAATACGGCGGTTTGTTTGCATAGTTAGCAAATTCTAATGACGGCCACTTTATATCACGTATCACGAAACTCATTTTCATTTGTTGTTGATCAAAAAACTTCTTAAAACGTACTTTGAAGGTTATTTTAGTATTGACAAACAGTTCGTAATAGGAGGAAGATCAATGCTTGGAATTATATAAATATTTCTGAAAGTATATAATCCATATCCATACTAATATGATAAATGCGAAAGTGTGTCTGTCTGTCTGTCTGTCTGTCTGTCTGTTACCTTTTCACGCTTAAACCGCTGAACTGATTTGGATGAAATTTGGTATAGAGATAGTTTGAGTCCTGGGGAAGGATATAGGATAGTTTTTATCCCGGAAATCATCCCCCAAGGGGATGAAGTGGGGGGTGAAAGTTTGTATGGAGCTACGATATAAACGAGTTCCACGCGGACGGAGTCGCGGGCAGAAGCTAGTTATATTATATATTTTATATATACTTACTTAATAATATTATAAATGCGAAAGTGTGTCTGTCTGTCTGTCTGTCTGTCTGTTACCTCTTCACGCTTAAACTGCTGAACCGATTTGGATGAAATTTGGTATAGAGATAGTTAGTATAAACGAGTTCCACGCGGACGGAGTCGCGGGCAGAAGCTAGTATATGATAAACGTAAAAACTCAAAGGCAAATACCTACCCATTTATCCTAAGGCCAGGCGACAAAAAAGTTGATCCGCACGAAAAATGGCCGACGCCTCGAGGGCTCCCTTCTTTTTGCCCCATTTCGTCCGGCTGTGATCTGGTTAGGGATCCAATGCATAGGTACTATCCGGAACGTCCGGGTACTCGAAAAGGTATATTGATGGAAAAGAACCAAAAAAACTTAGGGATAGATCGCTTATAACATGCGTCTGTTCTGTCTGTGTGAAAAAGTACAGTCACCGGAATTAATATCTGGCACGACGAAGCATGCATCTGACTCGAGTTTATATTTTGTAAGGCCGTTACTGAAGTTTTACGAGTATGTCAGTAGTTTTCTAACTTGGATGTTTTCTACGTAATACGTATATCTTTATATTAAATATATCGTCGTCTAGTATCCATAACATAAGCCTTATGGAGATTACTTTGGGGCTTCTTCGATTTTTGTAAAATTAATAATTATTTATTTATTATTATTTATTTATATTTTATGTTAGTGATCAAGGTCATCAAGGTACGGCGTTCCCATAGCAAAAATCTAACTTTAAGAGCGATTTAAGATTGTATTTCATCGAATATCGATAAATAACCCTCACTTAGCCTTGCCTCGTTATTGCAGTGCGTCGAGCATGTTTGCAGAAGCCAGAGTCCCCGACTTCTATGCAATCATTAGAACACGAATAGCGTCGTTCCGGGATCGTATCACATCTTCAGATAACGAGATCCTCCGTACCTTGTCTGATCGTCCGGACTGTTCCATCATGAAGTACTGGGTGAGCGTGCACCGCTTACAAAATAGGAAATAAATAAATGAACCCGATGTATGTATATAATATGACTGACTGCTTCTAGGTAGCTAATTTTAGTTAAGAATTTGTATCTTATTTTATTTTATTATTGTCATTGTGTATGTGATATGGGTTTATTGCCTGAAATAAAGACTTTATTATTATTATTATTATTAGCCCGACATCTTTTTAAATATTTTAAATATTAGGGGACAATCTTTCACAAATCGACCTAGTCCCAAACTAAGCAAAGCTTGTACTATGGGTGCCAGACGACGATAAACATACTTATATAGATAAATAAATACTTAAATACATAGAAAACATCCATGACTCAGGACCAAATATTCGTGGTCATCGCACAAATAAATGCCCTTACCGGAATTCGAACCCAGGACCTCTTGCTTCGTAGGCAGGGGTCCTGTAACATAGTGACCTCAAGAAAACATTTTGTATTCTTTCAAGGCGATTAATATGGACATGGTATTGAGGAGACCAGATCACAGACCCGAACTCAAGAATACTCCTGACGTAAGAATAGAATAATATCTTAAGGGTGCAGGGGCGCCTAAAGGGTTTGCCCATCCTTAGTATCATACCTAGACTTTTATAGGCCCTGTTACAAATTTTGTCGATATGATTATTGAAATTAAGCTGCGAGTCCATAGTAATACCTAGGTCTCTAATAGAACTAACGCAAATCATGAGACGTAGGTGTATTGGGAGTAGGCTTACGGACGAATACCGAGGCGATGTAAATAAAATATTGCTAACGGCAGTGTGACCTAACTTAAATAATAAATACGGAGCCGGCGAGTAAGGGCGAACATCTACATTAATTTTACGCTCGAATTCTGATACGACACCTAACCCATTACCATATTTTCATCTTCGATAAATGAAAATACATAAAGGCTGGGTAAACATCTCATTTCGGGGCAGACTGTGGAAAAGCCCATTATCGTAATGCGTATTGGAAAACTATCAATATGTTTTGTTTTAGTTGAAGTATGCAAAATACTGACTTACAATGTTCTTATACATGCTAGTAAGCAAAAATAGGTTGTACTTTACGTAGGGGTTTTGTTCGCTTAATGCGGGTGGCGCAAGATCGGCCATTGTGACACTCTATGGAGGTGGCCTATGCACAGTAAAATTTCGGGTTCCGAATTTTAGTTATGTATGGCGAAGACATAACAAGTAATATTTTATCGTATTTTATTATTATAATTAATGTAATGCAATGTGCACTGAATATCGCCTACAGTGTACAGTAGGTGTAAAAAAAAGTTTTATCCGATCATAATGTATTCAATATTTTAATTTTAATTATATATTATTATAGAGGAAAAATATTTTACATGTTTTTTTTGTATTGAACATTGTGTTACTTAAATACATAATTTGAAAATATTAGCTACGACATGTCAAGATAGGTACGCAAAGGTAGGTAGGTAGGTATGCAAATTATTTCTTGTAGGTACATATAATAGAACAGAACAGAAACACATGAAATAGATCACAATTACAAGAGTAACATATGTACAAAGGCGAGCGTATCAATATTAGGGATTTCTTCCAGCTAAAGCAAAGCAAGCATGGCAAGGTTTTCATTTCAAAGTCCAATATCTCAAAAACGGCTGAACGGTTTTCATGAAACATGGCTGAGAACACTCGGTATAAAATTATCTAAAAAAAACTAAACAAAAATTTGTTCATCCGTTTGGGAGCTACGATACCACAGACAGATACACAGACAGACACGTACACTTATAACACCCCTCTCTTTGCGTCGGGGGTTAATAATAAGATTTAATAGCGTCAATAGCTTCCAAACGGATAGACCGATTTGAATGCTGTTTTTTTTATTCGAAAATTGATGTGATTCCGAGTGTTCTTAGCCATGTTTCATAAAAATCTGATAAGCTGTTTTTAGTTTACATAGGTACAATTACACTTTTTTAATAGCAATGAAAGCAGGTACAGTTCCTCTGCTGTCGCAATAACCCACCATCAGGATATGCAAAAATCTACATAAATCTATCCGAAAGAAAGAATAGGAAAACATAATTCATTCCACCAAATAGCCAACTCACATGAATCACGCAATGAAATGTAATAGAGTAATCAATTGCGCAGGTAATTCTCGAAGTGGTACTATTACTGATATTCGTATTCCTGAGATATCGCAATCTGATTTCGAGAATCAAATTTCCTTACGGCGCAGTAATGTAGCGTAGCGATCTATATCTAATCAACGATATTTCCGAAGTTATGATTAGTTTTTACAATAAATTTAACGCGGTATTAGACACCTGTGTTCCTATAAAACAGAAGCCGGTAACATCTAAGTACTCGTATCCGGAATGGTACACAGCTGAAATTATACACAGAATTAAACGGAAGCATTCATTACATAAGCTATACAAAAAGAGTGGATTTGAACATGACTATAGTAATTTTTCACAATGTCGAATGGAATTAAAATCGGATATTTCTATTGCTCATGACCAGTATCAAGCTCAAATGCAATATAATATGGCAACAGACCCAAAATCATTTTGGAGATTTATAAAAAATAAAAGGAAAAGTAGCAACTGGCTTCGCTTGGGCCTTGCGCGCCCGCTCAACTCAGGACTCTGAACCTCCTTCGCAACCTCATGGCTCCCGCAGGCTTTTGTATACATTCTAGGGGTAGGACAGTCAAGACCTCGAGGAAGTGGGGTCGTCTGATTCAGTTTCCGGTAGAATGTTTCTTAGGTTCTTTATGCCGCCGGATAATAAATGCCCGTAGTAAGTTTTAGCCATTTATGTTTTCGACTATTTTATGCTAGGAGCAACAAGAATTAGAACAATCAACAGGTATGCAAAAATATTATGCGATACATCAGGTAAGCCATTCCAAGTTATGCCAAAAATATTCGGCCAAAAGATTAAGGACAATCAATATTATTTATGCCACACAACCCAGAGTGCCTGCTGCATCAAGACGTGCCTCTGATTTGGCATCACTTTGAATAGCCAAAAACTCTTACGCAACAAGTGTGTAGTTGTCAACGAATGGCCAGTGTACTTAGTTTGGTAGTGACTGAGAGTTAGGTCAGTATTTTAGTTACGAATTGACTTTAAAGTCAGTGTATTTTACTAGAAAGAATAATAAAATTAGGAAGTTAAATCCAAGACAAGAAGATAATGTACAAACAAGCTTGTGTTACGTTTGTAAGATTTTTTCCCGCAGTTCTGTAACATTAATTATGTCTGCTTTTATGTGTAAATAACAAAATGAAAGTTTTTTATGATAATCAGGAATAACTAAGTCTAAGTCTCATACGAAGTGGAGTTTTACATCATAATTATACCATTAACTACTCCTGATTTCTTTTCTACTATAGAAAGGAAATCAAAGGGGTCATTTTACCTAAACGGCTAGGATGCCAGCTGGGTGACTTTGGAATGCCGGTACCTAAATCTGCTTGAAAGCATGCGAAGCGGTATTTCCATCTACGTATATTGTAACCCCGTTGAGTTTGGGCTCCTTAGTAGGTATCGTCTCAACGAGTTGTGGATGATTGGTATACAGAAAAGTACAGTTGCACAGTTGACAATAAAAACTAGTACCAAAAAGTAAATTTTTGACAGAAACTTATATACCTACTTGTATCATCATCTTACTGCAAGCCCTTTAGTGCAAATTTCTTAAAAGCAATATGTAGGTATTAAGTTAAGTTTTGTAGCACTTTTAATTTTGTACCTACTAGCTTCCGCCCGCGACTTCGTCTGCTTGGACCCGGGATAAAAACTATCCTATTTTTTAATCCAGGCTATAAATTACTTTCGTGCAAAATTTCATCCAAATCCGTGAAGCCGTTTAAGCGTGATTGAGTAACAAACATCCAAACTTTTGCATTTATAATATTATTAGGATAGTTTTGCACTGGACGGGTAGGTGGAAAGCGATCACGCGGTCGTTCTCCTACGCGTTGGACGGATTCAATAAAAGCTACGACGCAATCCAACATAGTCCAGCACTGAGCTTAGCCCGAGGGAGTGCCTTTCCTATATGCTGAGCCTCGCCTAGAAGATCTCCAGGTAAGCCGATACGCAATCCATTCAGACGCTAACATTTATCCTGTGAAATCACGGCAATCGCGCGAGGACTCATTTTGATACACTTTTAGTGTTATTTTTAGGCTATTATTTCAATAACACAATACATACTTTTAAAGTTTAGATTAGGAACCTGTCTTTTAGGGTTCCGTAGACAACAAGGAACCCTTATAGTTTCGCCATGACCGTCCGTCTGTCTGTCTGTCTTCGGCTTAGCTCAGTAACCATTACAACTAGAAAACTGTAATTCGGCATGGGTATATAAATCAATCACGCCGACAAAACAGTACAATAAAATCTTGAAAAAAATGTTTTTTAGTGTACCTCCCCTACACCTAAAGCGGGGATGTATTTTTTTTCTCGTTAAACCCATGGTGTGGGGTATCGTTGGATAGCTCGTTCAAAACTATTATGGGTTTCCTAAAACCATTTTTGAAATCAGTGATTCGTTTGCGAGATATTGGGCTTTAAAGCCCTAATTTTTGTTCGAGTCTAAACGATTTGTATGGTTTAGATTATTAAATGTAGACTTCTTAAAAATCTGTCATTGGGATTGGAATCTTCTATCTTCGACGGAGAGTTGCTTTTTGAATGAACTACTTTGATGCAATACGGCCAACTCCCGCTTTTACAAGAACTGCCCGATAGGCGGGTTCCTGGCAGTGAATATGTTATGTTAAGTGTGTTTATGTGTGCATTTTTAGGATCTTTTGCGGTAGTTTGGATATGTTACTGTATCCTTTGTTAAAAGTTTTCATCACACACTCACATTTTTTAATCGACTTCTGAAAAGGAGGATTGTATGTTTTTTATGTTTAATGTTTGTTACCTCAGATTCGTACAATTCTTTTTTATTTGAAAGTATATGCTTGCATCCATTGTTTCCAAAAACCCAGTCGGATGATGGGATTCATCAGGAATTGAGGGAACTCGTGAAAGGAATTTTAATAGGAACGCGTATAGTGATATCAGTACCTATTTTCTATTATTATGACTCGTGTATTTAAACACGGAAACCGTGGAATTGATGATGAAGACCACAGATGGCTTATAGAACTCCTTAATGATGTAAAATACGTAATTTATTCTGATATGATTCCGTTTAATTAGCAACTACTTAATGCAAGTGCCAATAGTGATTCTGAGATCCTTGCTCCTCAAATATTATCGGCCCATTAGCGACTGCATATGGTCTAGTAAGCATTATCGATATATAATTAAGTATACTAGTAAACTGTAGAGTGGTAGGTATAAATCTGAGCAAATATTACATTTAAGTTTGATGAATTAGATGAAACAGTAGTTGTTAATAAATGTATCTTATATTCTATGGTCATTAACACACAAGTTTATTAAATTAACTAATAGTAGATAGGTATAATAGTATATTACACAACTAGGGAGGTAAAACAAAGAAAACCCGAGATCGCATATGTTTGTTTACTCAAATATGCGATCGAGGGCTTTCTTGTTTACCTCCCGTGTTGAGTACACTATTTTATGTCTACACTTGGCTAGAAAGCCGTTTTTTCCGTACGCGTAGCGGGCGGCAAAGCGACTTTAAGGCCAGGTGTGACATAAAAGATGTTTAAGTAGGTTGTTTACATTATATCACAGTAACACAGGTACAGTACTCGAGCTGTTAAATGAATCCGGGTTTTACTGCTGTCCTGCTCTTTCATTGCATGTTACCTACCTAGTGAAAGAGCAGGATAGCAGTGAAACTCGAAGGTTCATTTAACAGCTCAGGCACTGTAATGCTGTGATTACTGATTATCCCTAGGGATATATTTATATTATTATAGATACATGAAAGCTTACGCACTATCGTACTAAGGAACTACTCGTAAGTACAAAATGAACACGGTCTATCTATCTGTACACTATATCACGGCTTTAACTATTTTACCGCGGCCTATAGGTGTTACTAAAACTATACTTATTTTTACAGGTAAAAGCATCATCAAAATCTGGTGTCGGAGCTAATGAAATACACACACCAAAGTTATGGTACTACAATGACATGTTATTTTTGGCTGATGTTGATACACCACGTAAAGCAACTTCGGTTCATTCAATGTCAATTTTGGATGATTTGCCTTTTGAAGGTGATGATGATAATTGTAAAATGCTCCGTAACACCAGGTACCTATACCGAAGAAATCGGTTATAAAAGACCTCCAAGAAGGGATTGAGGTATGCACAGAATAAGCATGAAAGGCCGACGCGTTATTCTGGCCCCGTTCACAGTGGGCGAATTACAACTTCTCAATGCTTACTGTAACAGGGTCATTATGCTAGTAACCCTTATTTACCTACAGATAAATATCACATTCACAAATTAGCAACATAATATCGTCGACCGTTCAATTAAGGTAAAAGGACAAAATGGGCAAATGAGTTACGAAAATGAAATGGGTTAAAAGTCCGCAGTAAGCTCGATTCTCCATACAAACGTAGTGACGCTCTCATTTTAAAACTACGTGTTGGATTGTAACGAAACTTTGCATGTACACTAGACAGCAAAAGTCCATGGTCAATTCAGAAACGATTGCTAAATTTGGTGGCCGAACCGGATTGTTCCGATAGCTCAGTTGGTTAGTAGCGACGGGCCATGAATGACTGTGGTCTCCGGTTCGAATCCGGGCCGGAGCATTACATTTTTAAATTTTTCCTTTATTTAAAAATTTAATGTATAATTTCCATAATAATTAGTACCTATTTAAACAAAAATTTCAGTAATAGGAATTCACTTAAAAAAACTCCAATAAACATCCCACGTTACTAGTCCATAGCTATATAAAATAACTCTGAATCCAGTTACCTTTATAGTGCCATTACATAATTCATCAGACGTACAGAAAAGGTATTTTCAGCTACTGCCCCCAATGCAGCACGTGCATCCACGCCCCCCACGTCATGCACGTAGTTACCAGCGACGCGACCTGCGCCTAGTGCGCCGTTGCTAGCAGGCATTGCAACTGCGGCGCAGGCATGACGGTGGTGGTGGGGGGCAGTCGATGATTATGGCGCGTGCTAGGGGTCTCAACATCTTCTTGCTGCGCGGCTTTTCCGAACTACCCGCATTTGGTCTTTATTAACCACTTGTACACTAGGGTTGTCACCCGGCCGACACACAACACTAATAATATTCGGTGATATAACGGACGATGTTTTTTGAATAATTTATTGAATCAGGCGTTACTTTGCGGAAGTCCATGATATATTACGAGAACAATATTTCTTTGCTATTCCGCTAAAAAAACGTGCTGGTCTATCAGTGAAGATAAGATGCAACTATTTGCGTATAAACATGCAAAAAATTACAGCAAACCACCACCAATATTGACAAAAACCTCGACACGTGTTTCGCCTCTCTACGAGGCATCATCAGGAGATGCTGGCAGGAGATGTTGCTTGCGCCACGTCCACTGAGCAAAAATCATTCAAATCATTTTTGCTCAGTGGACGTGGCGCAAGCAACATCTCCTGCCAGCATCTCCTGATGATGCCTCGTAGAGAGGCGAAACACGTGTCGAGGTTTTTGTCAATATTGGTGGTGGTTTGCTGTAATTTTTTGCATGTTTATACGCAAATAGTTGCATCTTATCTTCACTGATAGACCAGCACGTTTTTTTAGCGGAATAGCAAAGAAATATTGTTCTCGTAATATATGATGTTTTTTGACGCTGGCATTTACTTATGATAGGATTCCACAAAGATGAAATAAACGCGATTAAGTCCCGTTTAGTATAAATAATGTATGAGAATCGTGAAATTTTAAATCAATATCTTCTGACCTGGCTAGTCGAACGAGCGAGCGAAGCGAACGAAGTTCCATGCTTCATCTTGGGCCGAAAATCGTTTGTCTGTCGCCGTCCAGTGTCCGGTGTCCAGTGTCTGCCCGCTGTTCTACTCTACAGGTTCGTTAATTATATAGTTTTTTTTTGTCGAGCCGAATTCGTTGGGATAAATAGCCAAAGTTTCTCTAGCTTTTGGATAGTTCAATCCAGAATAGGGTCTAAAACCAATAAAGTCACTTAGTAGATTCAGCCGGGGCTAACCCTTTTGTTTTATTCGCTTTGTTATTGGGTTAGTAATGTCTAGGAACCAAAGCGAATATCCTATGAAATCTAGCTTTCCTTCACCGCTCGCTTTACGCCCTCACCCTCAATACCCAATGACTGTGACATACCAAGATACTTATAGGCTTCTGCTTCGGAGATAGATTTGAGGGACATTGTCTCTGAAAGTTGCAAGTTTGTTGAATTTACAACTTTCCCTCGCTGTACATGCATGACCGCACACTTATCAGTGTTGTGTTCCTGGAGGTGAGCAAGGTCGCCAGAGTTCCCGAGGATGCGTTGTGTTCAGAGCGAGGGAATTTGTTCCTTCAGCTGTCAACACGGCGAATCCTCAAACATATCAAGGGTCGGCAACGCCCTTGATACTCCTTTGGAGTCGCATGCGGCTGCGGCTAAGTCCTTTTTTAGGGTTCCTTACCTCAATAGAAAAAAACGGAACCCTTATAGTTACTTTTGTGATTTTTTCATATTTTTAAAACTTATGGTTCAAAAGTTAGAGGGGGGGACACATTTCTTTTACTTTTGGAGCGACTATCTCCGAAAATATTAACATTATCAAAAAATGATTTTAGCAAACCCCTATTCATTTTTAAATACCTATAACAATATATCACACGTTAGGGTTGAAATGAAAAAAAAAACACTTCCCACGTTACGTATAGGGGAGGTACACTAATACAAAAAAAAAATCTTTTTTTATTTTACCGCTTTGTCGGAGTTATTGATATACATATTAGTACCAAATTTCAGCTTTCTAGTGCTAACGGTTACTGAGATTATCCGCGGACGGACGGACAGACAAAGCGAAACTATGAGGGTTCCTAGTCGACTACGGAACCCTCAAAATACATATTGTATGAAACAAATCTTAACCTATATGTGACATGTACCTACTATAAAACAGTTGCCATTATGGGACGAATGTTTTATGTCCGACATAAGGGTTTACAAATTGTAAAATGACAACTCGAAATTAGTGGTTGAATGTGAATAATGTCATTGTAAAAATCCTTAATTGTTCTAAAAGTAAAATTTACTTAATGTCGTCGTTACTTGTTACGTCCATATGGAATTACGTGCACTACAAAATTATAACTAATCGGAAATACGTCGTATATGAATTTTGTCAAAATAGTCGGTTTTCATATAAAAAAAAAATATTTATGTAAATTTGACAACATTCACTTTGCACGTATTTAAATATGAACCTATTTCATACTGGACAAAATTCCATTTGAGCTAGATCTATTGAACAAGAAAACAAATACCTAGTCATAAAAAGGTATAGATAGACACAATGACATTTCCACCAAATTCGCTTTTGATGGTTACGGAACCATAAAAAAGAAACACCCATTAGGTACTCTTAGAAAACTGATTACTCACGAAAGTATTTCGTACTTGCAAATTTTGGGCAGATCTTTAGAAAGCCAATAATAAAGAAACGAAATAAACAATTTGTAAGAGTAAGCGAAAAGTGGGTGATGCTAACAAAGTTTATAATTTGTTTTCCGCCATCATCTAACGCAGAATCTCCCGTACTTATATTTTAAAAACAACGAAATTACAGGTAGGCTGAAGTCACTACGCCGTTTGAGATATTGAAAACTCAAAAATTATATGTAGGCCTAAAATTGTTACGTTTCAAATAAACCTGTAAACATAACTTTCGTAACAGATTTTTTTTAATTCTCCCTCAGAATCGTTTTAACTAACGATCCTTTTATAGACGAAAACATAAACTAGATTTTACTTTGTAAATTTGTATGCTCGTTGTGTGTGTGTTATTTTTTATTTGTATGCTCGTTACATTACTTACCAAGGGCTGTAAAAGAAAGAAAGCCCGAAATCGCACCTTTTAAATTAAACTCTGATTATATCAGACAGAAAAAATGTAATAGTACATTACTTACCAAGGGCTGTAAAAGAAAGAAAGCCCGAAATCGCAGGTATTTATGACCCGAGCCGCAGGCGAGTGTTGTAAATATGCGATAGAGGGCGTTCTTTCTTACTGCCCGTGGTGAGTACACAATTTTACGTCTTCACCTGGCCACAATGTGAGTTTTTACCGTACGCGCAGCGTGCAGTAAAACTCACATTATGGCCAGGTGTGACGTAAACAAAGTATGACACTGTCAAAGTGACATATCAGGGGTTCTGAAAGTACGGGTCACTTTTTGTCTCTTTCTAACCCCCCCCACTTCCCTAAAATGGGGGGTGAAAGTTTGTATGGAGCTACGATATAAACGAGTTCCACGCGGACAAAGTCGCGGGCAGAAGCTAGTATTAGTTATAATTTTATTTTTGTACGATGTTGTTTCTGAAGTGAGCTGTTTTCAAGCAGCAAAATATGCTTGTTCAAACTGCTGACGTGAAAATACTGAAAATTTAAATCGTGACATGCAGCAATGAAAACACTGGAAGACTAACCTGATGCCACCTCTCTTAGTGTCGTAGTTGAGTAACCTCGCGCCATGCTTCCAGTTGACCTGCCGGGTCGGCTGCGGGAACTCCAGAACCCGTATCATTAGGGTGGTCCAAAAAAAAATTTTTTTGATTTCTTTTTCTCTACATAGCTTGTTTTTGTCTAAGGCCTATAAAAACCATATATACCATTTTTTATGAAAATCGAGTGGCATTTAGAGGTCGCTCAAAATAAAACAATGTGAACTTAGAAAATGTATGAAGGAAATTTTATTAATCACAAAATACTACAGTAATGAAGATTTAGACGGCGTAGGAAACCGTTTTCTGTGATTTGCAACTAGACGGAGAATATATTGTTTCTGTTCTTCATCCTTGGTAAGAGTCTGGTTGTATTTTTGAATCAAACTGATCCCTCGTTCAGCTGTGTCATTAACAACTCTGACCTTGGCACACTTTTCTTTTAACTCTAAGAAAACCTCGTTACTTGGCCATTTAACAGATGGCATGCTCAAAAACTGCTGGCTTTTCTGTTTTCCATCAGCAGCAAGGATGTCAAAGAAGGATAAAGTTCGTTCAGTAACGAAACTTTCTAACTGTACGTTGTTTGGTTCGCCTATAGTACCCACATGAATGCGTCGTGGAAAATTTGTATTTTTTGGGCGAATCCAAAAAACCGATCACTGTTTATGTGTCATATGTCGTAAAATTCACGAATTTTATAGCGTAAAAACCGAAGAAATATCCAAACATCAAACTTCGCACTTATTAAAGTTGTCGGAATAAAACAAAAATCATCTGCCAATTTCCATTGTCCCCACTATACAAATTGTTGCTATATAAAATTCAAAACGAGCGCCCTCTTGACAATACTCCCAAAGTTCTGGTTTACCTATACTTGTAGTGTAAGACGATATTACTTGCCAAATTTTACAGGTAGTAGTGCTTCAGACCATTCTATTCAGGTTAATTGTGACAATGCAATATTATCTTACTAATCCTACTATTATATGTATCATAAATGCGAAAGTTTGGATGTTTGTTACACAATCAAGCTTAAACGGCTCAACCGAGTTGGATGAAATTTTGCACGAAGCACCTATAGCCTGGATTAAAATATAGGATAGTTTTTATCTCGGGTCCACGCAGACAAAGTCGCGGGCGGAAGCTAGTGGTACCATAAATTAGTTGATGACTGTGATTGTACCAAAACTTATTTGTCAGGAACTTTTTTTTTTGCCATTGAATGAATACTTTTCAGAACCTGTCTTAAACACTGCTATTACAATTCGCATCTAATCTCAATGTCTGTTCCAGAGTTGAACCCCTGGGTAAAGTATAAAAAAACAACTGACGAAGCAATAAAAACACAACACTAACTTTATTTCATTCATGGAAGATCATAACACCACATACCCTAAAATGCTTTCACAGAAAATGAAAACTTCCACTCAGTGTGAAATTACTGGAACCCGGTCTTTTTTTATTATTTGATTTCAAACACAATAATGCTGCTTAACTAAACCTCTGGTATGAACTGGATTTTTAAATATCGATATTAACAGCACTAGCGAAACTGTGGCAACATTCGTGTGCAATGAACTGTCAAGTTAGTTCGCCTAATTATGAATCCGAGATTAGGAGAGTCCTGCTATGACTCTGTCTGCCCGCCGCGTAATAGCCGATACGTGTGATACGAGCCGACTAGCGTGGAGAGGGTAAGTAGAGGTGAGCGCTTACCTCTAGCGAGTTGGGGTGGAAGACGCCGCTGTGCGTCTGGTTGAGCTTGTCGAACTTGTGGATCTCGCGGCCCGAGTTCACGTCCCACAGCACCCCGTCTGCCAACACAACACAGCACACACACTGATACACTGTACCAATACATACACATAGGATACGTCCTGTTCATCTAGTGTTCCTAACTACAGAAATGGGGAAATAATAGAAGCCCGAGAACACAGATATAGATATACACTAGATAACTTACACACCTCAATCTGTATGAAAACCGACCGTGTCACTTTTTTCTACCTACTGTGACGTCGCAAGGTCGAATTAGTGATGTGAATTTCCCGTTGTCCGCGCAAAATCAAAGTGTTTCGAGAACCATCATAAATTATAACCGGTACAGAATGAACATACCTCTAATTGTCTTGTAGGTTTACTACAGGGTTTTATTCGCTTAACTACCCTTGTTAAATTCGTCCTGAACATTTTGGTCCAATTTAACTTCGATGGCTATTTTGATGTCCCACTGAGGTTGAGCAGAATCGCCTTTCAGCATCAAACTTAAACTGCTCTGTTGACGTTCCAAAGTTCAGCACTCAAGGCAAATGTTTAAAGTTTCGAACGATTTTAGTGCAACCCTGGTTTAACCTGATTGACGAACAGGTCATGTTTTCCGTGTGAAAGTATATTTATTTATCTAGCAACGCGCTCTGCAATATAAATGTTTTGCCAGAACTCGAAATGTGTGGTAGAAGAAAAGTCTCGTCAGAAGAGGCCGAGGAACAGATAAAAAAAAAAAAACAGCATTTTAGGTGCCTGAATGAATGCCTGGTGCCTGGATTATCTACACAGAACTTGCGTAGGATGAAAGTAATCTTGCCAATAGCATTTATGATAATGGCGGATTTATACGACGTAATTGGAATACATTTCCGATTTTTGTTTGTTCGCTGGCTTTGTTTATTTATTCTTTTGTATCCTTGTGTTTCTGCACAACGAGTAAATATTCCAAAGATAATTCCAAAAACACTTTTTCCCAACATCATGGTTGGGAGCAGTACCTTTTTCTTTCTTGGATAAAACCTGCGGACCAGATACCGAAACGGCGCCGCTCTTTGTAGAGGCCAGTGAGTTGTTTAACTTTTTACCTCGACGGTTGCGCACTTTTAGAATAAAATCCATGGCATACTAGGTATATATTTTGACCGCTTGTAGCGGACCATGAATATCCAGAAACAAATTTGTATGACAACTATGTACTTAAACGCAGTATTTCGCGACCGAAACAACAATTTACCTGATTTTCCATACTACGATTAGCACATATGTACAAATGTGACGTCACACTTGTATAGACACACAGTATGAAGCAAAACTTTGGCAACTCTATGACATCTAGGGACGAACCACGGCCAAACAATTATGGCGAGTGACACACATGAGTGACGTCACAGGAACTGTAGATCCGTTTAGGCGCAAAAGTTTAAATTTTCAGTTTGTAACAGGAATTTTTGACTATAAATCATTAATTAGTTAGGAATTTTTGACTATATATTTTAATTGTTTTATACTTTCGTGGTCTATCTACATGCGGTTCTTTCAAATGAAAGCAATATAGAAAATATTGCATCTTCCCTGGCGCGTCACTTGGATCTTATCGGTATTGGAATGAAGACGAAAACATTTTCACTCTTCAACTGTTTCATTTCAATGTATTTCATTTATAAAATACATAACATTGTAAATTCGACCTTTTTTTCGAAGTAGTTTGATTCAAAATAGAAACATCTATTGTAAGGCATATGCTGAACATACATGCTGAGAATAATGATGATGACATAGTATGCATCACAACATCTAATATTCATAATGTAAACTTTATAAATGTACATTTGGTGTTATTCAAAGCAATGACGCGTAGTCGAGTTTATTTAATCGTATGGCAAGCATTATTTTGGCCTTTAAAGTTTGTCACTCTTTAGTACCGCCCACGGGACACGTGCAGGGTTGTGGTAGGTAGCTTCTGCGGACGCGAGTAACAGTTGTCGCGAGTAACAGTTGTCGCGAGTAACGTGTAGTCGAGTGTCCAAGAGGCAGCCAGATGGCTCGCCAACTTGGACTGGACGCCCCGCCCCAGTCAAGTTGGCTCAATTCGGGTTGCACAGAGCGGTTCCACAACACTTCAGGAGCTCAAATACCGCGAGCCATCCGGCTGCCTCTCGGACACCGAAATTACGCGTCATTGCTTTAACTATGTTCTATAGAGGATGCCATTTCTAACACTTCAGTGTTTTTATACCTAATACATATCTAATCAAATATATTTTGGGGCTCTTTTATTAGTACCGTACCTAATTATAAATATTTTTTTTTTTTTTTTTTTTTTAGTTTATTTGGGTAAACAAACAGCCACTACAATGAATACTTAAAATAAGTTTTAAAGAAAATGTTTACAGTATGTGTGGCCCACACCGTTTACCACTGGTTAATATTACGATATTTATCATTCAGAGAGTGGGCACCGTCAGTTTTAAGAACGGGCGGTACCCATTAACAACAACAAAGAAAGCGAAGGTATAGAGATATAGTAGTATATATATAGTAGAAGGAATATTCTACAATATTCATACAGCCGAATACTACTGAATACTATGTATAGGTTTTGGACACACATATTGCTATATCTTAACATTATTTCCTAATATTTAGACCCGATTTTATATAGATCCATTAACTTTATATCAGTAAGCAAAGTCAAAAAAACCGGTGTGTAGGGTTCCGTAGTCTTTACTACATCGATACGCGTGCGCCAGGTGCGGTTGCGTCGGCCGATGTTGTACGAAAATTGGCCTTTTCAAGTACACATTAAGTTGGTCGACTATTAGTCGGTAACTAGTTATGCCGTGATAGTTTTCCTTTTAAATTCATTTTATGTACTACTGCCACGAATTTTTTCACATCCCCAGTAGTAGCCATTTAGGGCTTTAAAGCCCAATATCAGGCACACGGATCACTGTTGAAAAATAGTTTAACCCCCCCGTTTTTTGTAAAACCCATATTTTTTGGAACAAGCTATCCAACGATACCCCACACCATGGGATAAAGAGAAATCCCTACTTTACGTGTATTTTTTTTTTTCAAGATTCTACCGTTTTGTCGGCGTTTCATCCGCTTCGCTTTCGCCGAACCTTGGCCTCCCAACTCGAACAACGTATAATTATTACAAAAAATAACTCATAGATGGCGACACAGGTACCGAGCGAAACGTTTGAACCAGTAATCGTGAAGACAGAATGAGTTTTACACCTTAATAAATTCAACGTACCTTAATTATATCGCAAACATCCTTCCGTACAAAAAATAAAGGTAAATTGTATAAGTTTAGTAAATGCAATATAATTGGTACTAAATCCATGTAACTCGTACATACGTGTCAGTTAAGTAAGTTTGCTAAGTTTGCTACACGTATTATTGGGTAATGCCACTAGATGGCGCCATCACTGGTCGCGAAAGTTCTATGGAACCACAGGCTCCAAGCGTTTGGTTATGTATAATTTTGTGTGATGTGTAATATTGTTGTCGCGAAGCCACTTCTGGTCACTCTCATGGCCGCGAAATAGTACCTATAGCACTCTAGCTTAGGTATCTGTATTAGCATATATGCAACTATGAACCTACACATACAGCTTCCGGAATCCTTTATATATCTGACATATGAGCTGCCGCCTTATGCGTACCAGCTCCATCTGAGATGTAGGGACCTTCGTCCCCGAGAATGTCCTCCACCTCCCCTTACAGACATCCCTTACCACACGACTGATACTGTACCAATTCACACACTTTATTGTTCCAGTTATAATTACCCGGGTGCACCCTTGATTGATGACGACATGGTCTGAGGCTGAAACTACCGAACCTGAGACCCTTGTTGTTACACTTGTTACTAATCCTTTCACACTAAAGAACTCCACGACTAAGAACTGTGTTATCGCATGTACGTGACATGTAGGAAAACCTTATTCATATACATAATATACCGTCACGCCTCCCAAATAGAATAAGACCTGTGGACGCACATAAATACATCACATCATGAACAATCATCGTCCGAGCTGTGTAAACACGTGAACCCACGTGTAAATGAACCAAATCGTTACAATGTCATAGGATGCATTGAAAGTGATTATGGAAAGAGCTCACCCTGGTTTTCCTCCAAATCTAACACTACAAATCTGCACTTAACTGTTCGTACGCAATATAGCCGTTAAGAACTGTGACCTACAAGTAATCTTGAGGAGACACAAAACATCTACGTACCAACCTGAGGCAACAACAAAAAGAAGGAAACCTAATGTAATCCCCACCCCGGTAACTAAATCCGCATTTGCAAATAGACAGTACGCTGCGCAGTCAGCCAAGTTATACAATATAGTTAATAAACAGATTAGCATTTTCCCCTGCATCTATAAAGAATGCAAAACTAAAATAATAAACTGGATCAAAACAAAAAGCTACATTGAAGTAGAAAACTTATTGTTAGGTATTGCCTAGACTTATGTCTAATTCAACTAACATACAGGTACACAAACACACACACACACACACACACACATACACACACACACAAATACACACACACGCACGCACACACACACACACTCACACACACACGCCTACGCACATAAGTATACACTCGCTCATGCACCCTCACACCTACTTTTATTTTATCTTACTTTAATTTTAGTTTCTTTTGGCTGGAGTGAACAAGCAGTCTTAATGCGCTCCTACCGCTACGTGACGTCTCTTTTTGTGTCAGGTGTGCTAACACCTGCAGTGCATCAGAGAGCATCACGACAAATGAGCATCATGACGTCATACGAGTAGGACTCTAAAATGTCGATCCCCGTAGCTGCAGCGAATGACCCAATGCGCTGTAAGATTACATGATTAGAGTCCTTCGATGTATTGTGGCGGGGGGGGGTAAGGCACGATAAACACTGCACAGGTGCGCGGCTATTGGAAAACTTGCGGATTAACGAACGCTGCTGCTTACTGCGGGGTAGGTGGGGCTTTGTCGATATATGACCTTATTAAATTAACTGCACATTGTTGTTCTAATGCATATCACAGACATAGATAAACTGTCGGTTGCTGGAATATATTCCTTACCTACAAGATACAATAGTAGATTGTATGACAAGGGTCTAAAATAAGCCATATCACCACAAGATGGAAATAGTTCGAGGGGTAAAATGGTTGTTAGATCAGAGTTATACACTCTAATTTATTGATAAAAAATATTTTACATGTCATTATGTCTTAATAGACCAGGTGCTTAAAAACTATTGCATTTTTTTTTTATGAAATGAAAATAATTTAACCCAGAACAAGTCCATATTAGCAAATACATCATCAGAATAATTACATTAAATTAAATTAATTTATAATTATTTGTTTAACGAACCGCAAGTAGGTAAGTTTCAAGGGCTCTCTTACATGGCTGATTCTTTAAGTGTTTGTAAAATGAGACGTGAGTCATCTGGCGATTACCAAAAGACTTACTTTGAGCATTTTTTTCATTATGAATTCTACTGTTATTTGTAGTTATGATTAGTCATACACTTAGTATTAAGTGGATTATTGTTATTAGCATAATATCAAATTGATTGAACTGCAGACTACATTTTTAGTATTTTTACATATCAAAAAGTGCTGTTGGCAATCCTTATAAAAAGAACTGACATAAAAAGCTAAAAGGCGAATAGATATCACAAAACGAGGGTACTTCTGGGGACACTTAGCATAATTAATAGTCTTATTCGTCACACAACTTCATGTAGCCATGTGCTTAACATTATCTACATTACATAGAAGGGGTATTGTGATTCATGTGTGAATCTAATCATGATAATAGATTGGTATTTCTTGTGATTAAACAGTGATTTTATTTATTTAGTAAGCATTCGTGTCATGTGAATTCAAGAACATTCTATCACATATAATGATACTGAGGCCAGTGTACAAATAATTTAGCAATAAGTTATACCCAATACGCATTATCGCGAAAACCGGTTAGACCTCCTTTGTTACACCCAAAGATTGAAATAAATAATAAAGGTATAAAACCAACAGATAATATTTTTATTTAACGAGCTTTTGCCCGCAACTTCGTCCACGTAGACAGATCTCACATAAAAACTCCCCCTCCATATTTCTTGCATTTAGGTGTAAAAATGTAGGCTACGTCGTACGTAGGCGATTCAAAGCGTACAGAATTGCGAAGCGATCCGATGCGCTTCGCGACACCAGTTTATTGTTGTCTTTGAATAAAAAGGAATATATTTAGGTAAGTTAAAAGGTCAAGCTACTTTCAATGCTTAGGTATTAATTTACTGAGTATTTCTTTGTCTGGAATATTTAAAGACTATAAATATAGTACAGATAAGATAGATTAACTAGGTACTTATTGTAGTATAGAGATAATTAATAATTGTACCTAGTCATAAATGTCATAATATGTCAGTTAATCGCTTCCCAAGTAGCATTGCAAGCTGTATAAGAGCTGTATATCAGTTTATTTGAATACTATAAGCTGTACATTTAGGCTGTACTACAGCTGTATAAGCGCTTATACAGCCCTTATAAGTTAAAAAAGGGCCCCAATTATACAGCTTTTCGCGTTATTAGAGCTGTACAGTAGCTGTACAGTAGCTGTACAAGCAATAGATAAGCTGTATAATAGCTGTAATTCGGTGTAAATGGAAACCTTAGCACTACAGATTATCTCTTATAAATATGATTAAAGAATATAAGTTTTAAATAGGTTTTTAAGAAGAATTACAATAGAATAAAAAATATTTAAGTCTAAAAATGTCTTTTGTTCATTCGTTATATATTTGTAATGGCGACAAATGACAAATATAAGTGGAAAGTAATAAAGTGCAGTTAAGCAGGATCTTGAGAGAAGTTATATTACTATTGGTAAGTGCCGATTATTATTTATTGTGAACATGTGTATCTTTTCTGGCAAAATATTCACGCCCCTGCTTAATAATCAAGAGAAACATAACAAAAATATCTAAAAGTCGTACATAAGTTTAGTTTTTGTTTTTAAGGTTAAGGTTTTTTTTTTCTTTTAATGTTAATTCTAAGGCTAAAGTCAATTTATTTTAGCTGGTGATCATAATATGACAAGTTTTTGTTAAATATTTGCAAGTGTATCTTTAATTATATTTTCAAATATGTTTTTATTCATAGTAAAATGGCGACAGTTTTTAAACAGCCTATAGGATAGTTGGAGAGCATTATACTCTTAGTAGCTGTACTATGTAATGAATGGAGTCACTTCTACAGCTTTTGGATTTAAATCAGCTTTGTAATAGAATATTTTTATACAAATAGATTTGAGCAACTGTCAGTAATAGACTAAAGCTGTAATATGACTGCCATTTATTCATTTAGTTTTATAATATTTACACTCCTTGTCAGAAATCATAAAACTACTATACTTATATGAGTGCAAAATTACGCCAAAAAATTACTTTAAGCGACTTTGGTCAGAAATACAGACAAAAACTGTACTACAGCTGTCATTTATTCTTTTAGTTCTATAATAACCTTACAGACAGAAGTTATAACACTATTATACTTATAATAGTGTAAAATTACGCCATAAGAATTAGTTTTAAATCGGAGTTGACAAATACTTTTGTACAGCAACAAGTGCCAGGTGATCCTACACTATAGCCTCTATACAGCTTTAATGATAGAATAAGCTTGTAGCGTCACACAACACTTAAAGTTTTATAACGGAGTTTACAGATACTTTTTTACAGCAACAAGTGCCAATTGATACTACAATACAGCCTGTATACAGCTTTAATGATAGAATTAGGTCGAAGTGTCACACAACACTTAAAGTTTTATAGTAGATTTTTTATATTCTGATATAACACCCCATGCGTACGCAGATTCCTTTATAATGATTTTATACAGCTAGAGCTCAGGTTAGTTTTCTCTGACACTCTTATAAGTCCCTTAAAACACTCTAAGTTCTAAATTGGCTGGTATATTGATTTTACCGACACTTAAATGCTACTTGGGTTATCACCAAATTAGGTAGGTACCTACAACATCGATGAATAATCATGACATTCTCTCTACCTTATGAAAGTAAAATTCATATTAGAAGGAGCAGTGTTGTGTTCCTGGAGGTGAGCAAGGTCGCCAGAGCTCCCGAGGATGCGTTGTGTTGAGAGCGAGGGAATTTGTTCCTTCAGCTCTCAACACAGCGAATCCTGAAACATATCAAGGGTCGACAACGCCCATGTTACTCCTTTGGAGTTGCATGCGTCTATATGCTGCGGTGTCCGCTTACCATCAGGCGGGCCGTACGCTTGTTTGCCACCGTCATTGTATAAAAAAAAAACAATCACTTATACGAAATTTTAAAAAGATTTTTTTTAACTCAGTTTGGCCAGTTCTACAGCTCACAGAGTTAGTGTGCATCTACTTACAGTCGCGGAATGTAAAGGTTCGTCGCTTTTAGACTTTACCATCGTTCCAATAAAGTCTAAAAGAGACGATCCTTTTCATTCCTCGACTGTACTCACCTGGCAGAAGGAAACTAGGTACAGTTTAACCATTGACCCGTAGTTGCGGTGTCTAATAGGCAACCGGATGTTTCAAGGTATTTGAGCTTCCGAAGCGTTGTGGAACCGCCGTGTGCAACCCGAACTGAGCCAATCTGGACTGGGGCGGAAATGGTGGTAGCAAACTTCACAACACGCCGCCATTCCTCTCTGACAGTCGCCTTCCTTTGCGTGTAGTGATACATCTGCTGCAGTATTTCACCAAATTGACAATTGTCACCTGACAACGACAATTCTCCGTACATTGCTGGTTCCGCAAGTAACGTAGCAACCACCTTAACGTCTAGAACAAGCAATATATGGCGATTTGTCAGTGACAGGTCACAATTGTCAAGTTGGTGAAATAGGGGCCTGGTATGTCCATCACCTGCCTCACAGTCTGGTGCCTTCGACCTTTCCCTGGACCACAAGTCGCTAGTGTATTTACGTCTTTATTTCCCCAAACCGGAACGCGTTAGTGCGAAATATTATCCGAATAGCCGAAGTATCTGCGACCCTGTCTCGTTCTTGGCCCGCATGCCCACCACGCGCCACGCTCCGCTGCAAGGACGGTGCTTATGTCAATTATATAAGCATCGCTCGTAAACATTATGTAGGTACTAGCTTCTGTCCGCGACGTTGTCTGCGAGGAGCTCGTTTATATCGTACATTAGTGCAAACTTTCATACCCAATTTCACCCCCTTAGGAAAGGACATAGGATAGTTTTTAATTAGGCAATAACAGCCTCTCGGTCAAATACTGAAGCTCTTCTACGTGACACTAGATTTAATGTTGACGACCGCTTTAGCCTAGTTGGTGCAAGAGGTCCCGGTCCCCATTTATTTATTAATGTTTTCCTGTAAGTACTAAACCGACTTTTTTTAATACTACGTCGGTGGCAAACAAGTGTATGGCCCTTTGGTAAGCGGTGACAAAAGCATGGACGCTTGCTATCCATCTTCCAAAGCGCCGACCCTTTAAAAGCCTGCACTGAAGACCTCTTTCTTGAAGAACCCCATACTGTAGTCCCGCTAACTAAGCTTGCTATCGCTCTCTTTCTAATTTAGGGTTAGAAAGAGACGCATAGTCTATGTCGCCGCGATACAGGTCGCGGGCCGTCCTGTGATACTTAGCCATGCTGGAGTAGTAACTTAGCAAGCGTACTTAGTACAGTATGGATTCCTTAAGAAAAAAGTGTGCAGGTTTTTAAAGGGTTGGTAACGCGCATGCGAGTCCCCTAGACTTGCAAGCGTCTATAGACTACGGTGACCGACTCGCTAAGAATCATCATCATCATATCAGCCGAAAGACGTCCACTGCTGGACATAGGCCTCCCCCAAAGAGTGCCAAAGTGACGTCCCGCGCCACCCGCATCCAGCGGACTCCCGCAACCTTTACCAGGTCATCGGTCCACCTTGTCGGCTTACCCACGCCGCGCCTTCCGGTACGTGGTCGCCACTCGAGAACCTTTCCGCCCCAACGGCCATCGGTGCTACGTGCTATGTGCCCTGTCCACTGCCCTAAGAATGCTTAGCACAAAATACTGAATCAACTAAGTACCTACATAACTTAAGTAACATCGACGTAAGATGTTCGAGTCAATGTTAAAACGCAAACAATTACATTTGCCTCAATGTCAAGGTGAACCGCTCCCGCACGTAATAATTCATGTAACGGACTTAACACTGCCGATGCGTTCGGTATGAATTTCCTATAATAATTAACGACACCTAGAAACCTTTTAATTCCTAACACGTTCTCTGGCGCTGGGGCGTTAAGTATTGCTTCTACTTTATTTGGACATGTTTTTAAGCCATTTCTATCAATCACGTAACCCAAGTATGTTACGTGATCTTTGAAAAAAAAACATTTATCCCTGTGCAAACGTAACCCAGCGTCATGGAATCGCATCCAACGGCTTAGTATTCGTTGATGTATTTTCCTCTGTAGCCAAGACGACGTTCTCTTTGGTCAAATTCATTATAGTTCAGTAAAGGCGCCACGTGATTGATCTTTTTAGTTGTCTAAACAGTTCTAAAAAGTTGAGTTGGGAGCTCCATATAAAAAAGTATGTTATTATAGTTTGGTGTACAAAGTCTTAATGCAAACATTAAGGTCGACAACTTGCTGACAAGTAGCTTTGCCCGCGGCTGAGCGCCGCCTGTCTCACTCGCACCGTGCAAATTAGAAAGAGGTGGGTAAATATTTCCTGACTCGCGTCGCGGCGCGGCGTCAGTTTTGCTAGCCCCCCAGTACTACTTAATGATGTAATATAAAAAAGAGGCAGATACGTTGTCTATATAAAATTCCGTGTTTCAAAATGGCCACTAAATCTGACAGCTGAGACGTCCATTGACGACGCGACATTGAGGCAAGATCATACAATTGGCTGAGTTTTAGTGTGCCACTTTTGGAGTACTGCCACAACATGGGAAGATAAAGAACCAAGCATTCGTTTAAAACACTTTGCCAACCAATAGTAAGTAGTGAATAAGCACAATAACAAATAATATTACGACGATTTTTTTTACTTACGTGTGTTATTTTTCAACATTGCCCTCCCGCTCCGAAACGACGTGCGTCCGCGGCGCCGCGCTGTCGCCGCTGTCGGTGACTGAGCGGCGGGGGATAGCGGTTCCACACAACTAGTCGGTTGACTCAAGGCCATTGCGTGGCACGAGTTATTCACAGTTTGTCAACTTACCCCTATAGTCAACTATCCCCGGTCTCCCCTACACACAATTTTCAATTTGCCGCCAAATCGTAAAACAAATGACAATCGAGTGGAATTCGTACCCAAAAATATTAAGAAAGAGTTCCATTTTCAAATTTTGAACTTATTTTTTTATTATATTTATTACAAGTGGCCAGTTCTAAAGACTTTCAGTGTCGCCCTCTACAACGCACTGAAACTCCGCTGTCTATTATATTAACCAATTCGATATTATACCTATCGGTGCTTCTCTGTACTAATTTACCTATAAGGAAACAGAGACTTTAAGTCTCGACGAATGGCACTCTAACCCTAATGAATGTTACCATTCCTCAGATTGCATATATAATTCAATAAATATTAGGGGACAACCTTGTACAAATCGTATCAGCCCTATAATAAGCTCTATGGGGGGGAGGGGTTATGGGTGACCAGACTGACAAGTGTGACCACGATGTATTTTATAAATATAAATACTTTAATTCTGTGTAACATAAATCATCCAAGACTCTAGAACAAATTTATTTATTTATCGTATGGCAAATACGTGGATTTAGAAACGTGAGAACAAAATATTCATGCTCAACACAAATATTTGCCCTTACCGGGAATTGAACACAGGACCATTAGCTTCGTGTACTATATAGGCAAAGTACTCTACTGTAATCTAACTATTACTACGATTAGTGCGACCATGGGTTAATATTACTGCGATTTTATGTAAATTAGAACTGACGACATCCTGACATCACTGGAAGTAATGGATTGCAACATTATTTCACCATAGCTATTGCTGAGATGCGATGCGATGAATAGACCCTCAAAGGATCTAATAATAGGGTAGTTTCCTCATGTTGAAAATAAAATCAAACCCATAAAAATATGTGGAACATGAAAGGAAGAGTGTAGGTACTTTTTTTATCGTCCAAGAGTAAATTGAATACTGCCAAAAGGATCCTTACACTTTAATTTAAAAGAAATGTAAGACAACTGTGCACTTAAACTGCGTATTTTGCGCCCAAAACGGCAATTTTCTAGATTTTCCATAAAAGATTACTACAGAATAGAAAATGGTGACGTCATACTTCTATGACAATTTTTATAAGCCGTTTCGGCTGTCGGCACACACGATGGCAAGTGTGGCGCGTGAAGCTTGCTCCCGGGGAACAGGTGCTTTGCTGGTGCCTCCTGGTTCAAACCAGGCTTCGTCATGAATCCTACGTCCTTTTACCGTACATTTTCGCAATTTGCCCCTGCCAGCGGCAAGCTCCTCACAGTTACGGAATTGGATGTTGAACGAAAATTATATCAAAGTAGCGCCATCAAAATGAGACTGGGCCGGTAAATCTGTAGCAGGGACGATAACCAATGGAACCAGCGAGTGTTGCCTCGGTTAGGAGACCTCGGGGGGGGGGGGGGGGGGGGAGAAGAAAACAGGGCCAACCTGTAAGTTGACCATCTGACATTAGGAGTCCTAACGCACGTTCAAAACGTTACGTGATTACCCCTCTGGACTAGAGTAATTAGTAGGTTAATGCAATTAAAAACAGTTACTCTCGTGTAAACGTTTTCATTTCAGTAGTATGGATAAATATGATAGTCGTGTTACACGGACGCCTCCCCTTCCACCTGACGACCCTGGTGGAAGTCGAGCGATGACACCGCCAGCTTCAAGCAGGCAGAACACAAAATGAGCGATTACCTTCCCTACCGCTAACTTGTCGGTAACAATAATAAGTGCCATGAATCCATTCCATAGTCGTACAATCCAAACTGATAACACGAACAAAATGGGTACACAATTGCATTTTCATAATTTTAATAGGGCTGAGCCCTCAAAGTGGTAATTGTTATCATAGCTAGGTATGTATGTAGTTAGTAATTTTGTATTGTCCATATCTAAGTAAATCTGCAGATTTCTTACTGTCCCACTTTATATTATTATATATTACTCAGTAGTATGACTTAATAGATTACATATAACACATTTATATTAGCAATTTCGATCCACAATTTTCATACTCTGTGTGGCTCCAGTTTGTGTGGATTGCATTACCAACTATGTAAAAGACCGGTAACATAAGACGCTGACAGGACATTTCGCACCTAGGGCGGTAAAACGAAGAATTCCTCAGATCGCAGGTATTTGCAGCCCGAGCCGAAGGCAAGCATGAACATGTGATCGCGACTGTTCGAAGTGAGTACAAAAATTACCGTCTCCTTCTGGCCTCTGGGATTTATAGGGTAACCCGTATCTTGAAAAGTCTACTTCATTGTTATAAATTACCTTGAAAACGATTGACTAAATTAAACCTTATTTAAATGTACGCCACATCACTTTAAAGAAACCTCCAGTTCATGTATAGCACTCTGGCGTGTTACTGACCCATCTACTGATGTCGTCCATACGCTGTGAGCCCGATTGACCCGAACAACATAGTATTAACATAGGTCCAATTATTTAATTTTGACTTTATTATTTAACAGGGCGTGTTACTGACCCATCTACTGATGTCGTCCATACGCTGTGAGCCCGATTGACCCGAACAACATAGTATTAACATAGGTCCAATTATTTAATTTTGACTTTATTATTTAACAGAACATTAATTCACTTATCATTTTATTAACTAGACTTATAATTCATTCAATAAATTTTAGTCATACCGAATAAAACTGTCTGAAGACGAGCTGCAATAAAACAATTGACAGCGAGTGATGTATAAAAATTGAATGGGTTCTTCCACAGGCGTTTCTAAAAATAAATATTTCCGAAACAAAGCAGTTTTCGACTAATCACATCATAACTTTTTTTTGTCTAGTTAAGCACAGAAATCGATGGCTTAAGTAGCATTCGGACGCACGGAGCACCAGAAACATAGCAGATTTTCAAAATCATTCATTAGTTCGTGTACAACCTTCGTGATTCGGTAGGATAGACAGTTCGGCTGAAAACTTAGAACACGGAAGGGCACCGAACACGCAAACCGTTATTATCAACATGGAAAATCGGACGCTTTATGTGTTATGACTCCAAATATCAGAGCTTCTATCGAAAGACGTATGAAGTCTCTTCATCAAAGGCGCATAGCCTCTTATTAGACACACGTACCTACTAGTATACACAGTGAAATCTAATGCGCGCTACGAGGAAGTTATTTATTTGCCTCTGATATGCGAAACGAAATGTTAGACCCTAAAAAATTTTTTTTGTAAGATTTTATTCTACTGTTTTGTCGGCGTGATTGATTATTATACCTACCCATGCCCAATTACAGTTTTCTAGTAAGGGTTACTGAGCTAAGCCGAAGACGGCCGGACGCGGACTGACAATTGACATACAGACAGACATGCCGAAACTATAAGGGTTCCTTGTTGACTACGGAACCCTAAAAATGTTGGTCTTATACCTATGATAAACGTTATGCGCTAGTATGGCGATTGATAGATCAAGTAGTTATGCCAATCAAACCTAAGCTTGAAATATTATGCCACCCGATATCGACCCGATTTCAAGTTACGTATTTGTTTACTTGCAAATCCTAACTAAATTACTTCAGAGATAGGGTCTAACACACGAGAGAGAATCGCTCGAGCCTTCCATTTCTTTCGTCTTGAGGAACGGAACCCTCAAACTAACAAATACACTCAGAGGCAATGAAAACGGGTCACTTCCCATGGATTACTTTACAAAGTGACCCGTTTTCATTGCCTCTGAGATAGCGTACCTTAATAGTTCACATTGGGAATTACGCTCAGAGGCAATGAAAACGGGTCACTTTGTAAAGTAATCCATGGGAAGTGACCCGTTTTCATTGCCTCTGAGTGTGCTCTCCTGCAGGTAAATTTCAATTAGGAAATAATCAGATCTTTTATGACACTTAGAATGTTCTTATGTGCTAATTAATGTATACAAATAGTTTATTATTCTAAACACCATATAATATTGTTTTATACCGACAATATAGCGGTAGCGAAGTTGCTTGGGTCACTAATAATGGGCCTGTTGTAAAACTTTGCGAAAGTTTGAGATGAGCCTGTCCAGCCCGCAGCCCCTCTAATAGCGTCTATAGGTACGCCTTTTACGCTAGCTGTAGAAGTGGATGCGTGGCGGGTCGAATGGCTTTTAAAAATACTCGTGTCAATTCCTGAGTTTGCTAGAGTAGTTTTAATCCAGCGACTTAATGTTGATGGGGTAGCGGCTTTATAAGGCTTTTTAGTTGTAACAAATAAGTTATCGATTGCGCCCCTGATATCTTTAGTAAAATTTATATAAAATTGTAAATAAAGAGCAGGGCAAATTTCAGGGTCACTATAGAAAGGTAACGTTAGTGTTGGTTGAGGGCGATCAGGCGCAGATGTTTTTATTATATCTGTAATCTTTATGTGGATTCGTGACTCAAGGTTAGTAATGTTATTTATTTTTATTAAAGAAAGCGTCTGAACTCTTTGCGCTGTACATAGTGCCAATAAAGTGATCACTTTTTTGGTTAAAGTTTCTAAGTTTAATGAGGAGCATGGGTGCCAAGTTCTTAGAGTATTTAAAACAATGCTTGGGTCCCAAGTAATTCTATATTTAGGTAAGGGTGGTTTTGTTTTATAAAAACCTTTAAGCAATCTTTTTATTCGTTCGTCTCTGCCAATACGAGACCCAATAATTAATGAAAGAGCTGATTTGTGTGAGTTAATGGTACCGAAAGAAGCACCCTTATGAAATTGAATTGATAAGAATTGCATTATCTTAGGAACTTTCTTAATCAAATATAATTCATCTTTTTGGGTGGTTACAAACTAAGTGTTGATGGTCTCGTGCATAAAGTAAAATACTTTTTCCATTTGTTAATATAACCACAATGTCAGCAACCCTACTATAAATTCGATCTTTGTGGAGAGATTACCATGCAAATTCGACCAACGACAGCTGCTCGCGGCCTCTATAGTGTTCTATACTTTGTGAGTGTTACACAATTCCCAACTTACTTTTAACCCAAACTAATCCCTGGCCATTTACCTTTCACTTTTGCGTTCAAACGTTTCAAGTTTTAGTTACTCAATTATTTCGTTGTTTTGAAGTCTCCTTTTGAATGTTATAAAGCGTTTATAATGTTGGTATACTTATTATAATGTTTGTTTGCTTACTTAAACTTGAATGTGGTATTATGTTCCTATATTAATGATAAATAATTAATTGTTTCCATTTGACATTATATAATTGGATTATGTGACGCCATAGATTCAAACTATTTTGTATCTGTATATTTTTTTGAATATAACGATAATGACTGCTAAGACTGTAAAATGTAATAGAGCTAATATAAGAAGGATTGACATTTGAATTTGTTTGCATTGAATTTGTAACAAATTGACAATAGTTTCAAGAAATATTCACATGCCTATCGGCCGAATATATAATGGATCAATGTATATATTATAAGTTATAACACCTTATGTACCATATATTCTGATGAATAAATTATGATTGATTGATTGATTGATTGATTGATGAAACCGTAGCATGACCAGCATTATTACAACCAATTTTACTATGAGAACTTTCTTGTCTGTGGTAGAAGGTAAAATCTGTACTGTAATAACATTACAGTATGCATTTTTGTATGGTTATGAGTTTAAATAAGGAACAGCTGTCAAAACTCAAGTGGGTCTCTATTCTAGTATCCATTCCATAGATATTAAAACAGTTATCGATGCGAAACGTCAATTCAGTATGTCTTTTACTATAAACCGCACGACATTTGATCAAGAGTGACATGAGAATAGGGACTTCATTCGTTTGTCTATGATTAAAAAAAACATTCGTCTTGACGTAGGATACAACTTTAATAGAGCTAGAGGTTTTATTACTTGCAATCACATTGTTTTCAGTGAATGGTCGTGTATTTTTGCAGAATGTGTTGAAACTTAATAGGTTCAGGCATTTCAGTGTTTGGATAAAAAAAAAAAGTGGTAGATATTATCATATAGTCTCATGTGACTGGTGATAGCGTGTGTTCAGGTGTCGGCCAGCAGCGCGGTGAGCGCGTCGAGGAACTGCGCGCGCTGCGCCGTGGGCAGCGACACGACGGAGGAGTCCACGTGGTCGAGAGACACCGACACTCCGCTCTTGGCCGCCGCTTGCGAGAACGCTGCGCCGAACAAGCTGGAAACATAATGACAAATTGGAGTTAGGTACAGAGAAACTCAACTGCTTTTTTACAAATTCAAAACTTCTGTGTGTAAGGCGGTTTATTCTTAAAGCGGGCTCTATAGACTTAAAAGTTAATCCGTTACTCAAAATGTTAACTTTGTTAACTCGAGTTAGCGCCCACTTATTAGCACATGTTCAGAGGCGTCTCTAGCCCATGTAGCGCCCGTGTGCAAACATTACTCTAGCGCCCCCTAGTAAGCGCGCGGTCAAAATGGAATGTTAACGGGCGGCGCTCGGCGCCCCCTAGAGTGCAGCAAAGTCTAGACACATCACTTTAACCTTAAGGAGAGGAAACCGTCCTCCTGTAAGACTTGGTGATGACATTATACCACACTCGGACTGTGTGAAATACCTGGGCTTTCACCTTGATAGTCGTCTCACATGGAAACATCATATAAAACAAAAGAGAGACGCAGTCAACCACCAGTTTCGTAATATGTACCATCTAATGGCAAAAAGATATACTGTTTGGTAGTACTGGTATAAGTTATGACGATTAAAGCTTAATTTGAGTTAAACTAATCGAATTTTAAAAACAGTATCGGGCTCTCAGCCGATCGTATGTACGATATTTTTTGTAGTAAAGTATTCTTATGAACTTTTGTTTGTATGGAGAATCGAGCTTACTACGTGGCCAACTGTTTATTAAACTATCATTGCAATTGGCATCTTCTACCTCGACTGTAGAATTGCTTTTTGAATAAACTACTTTGATGCAATTCGGCCAACTCTAATAATCTCAAGGTTAACTTCCGAACGCATTGTGGTGACAAAATCTGGAAATGTTCACACAACCCTCAGACATTCTCGGACTACTGGCGCCCAATTTACGACGTATCTTCCCAGGTTCCAGATCCGTTTCCCCAGTCACCGTCCTCGGTGGCGGCTGTTTCTCCCTCTAGAAAACAAAAACATTCCATTAAAGCCGGAATAACCCCGTTGAGTTTGGGCTCGTTAGAATCGTCTCAATGAGTAGTTGATGGTGGTATACAGAAAAGTAAATTCGGCGATAAAAGCTTGTACCAAAAACGAAATTTTTGACAGAAACTTATTTTATTGAGAAAGAGTTAGCCTGTGTGTTTCTGTTTTGCTTTTATTTATGCTTAGTGTTATAAGTTATTAAATTAAGAGTCATTAGTAAAACACACACAAACAACAAATTTTAAATACCGAAGTCCAGAGTACGGAAATGAAAAAAAGCAATATAGACCGACTAAGTACCACCCTACCCATTAATATCCAAAATGATTAACTGTTTTCAGGTGAAAAAGTACTGGAGACCGGTTACAGGATGACTGACGATGACAAATTGCTAAACACAAGTGAACGGGTAACTTGGTTTATTATTATTACGTGCATAATCTTCACCACATTTTTATGGTTCCGTACCAAAAAGGTAAAAAAGGAACCCCTTATGGTGCGACTCTGTCCATCTGTCCGTCTGTCACAACGTTAAATATCTCAGAAGCTACTAATGGTATCAATTTGAAATTTGGACCTACTGAGATTAAGGCCTGCATCAAAATGTCAAATTTAAGCCCGCATTTTATGGGGCATATATATTACATGATTAGTCAGCCCCAATTCATCAGAATCTGACTAATTGCTATCGTGTGGATGCATGTTGCCCTGCAATCCAACCGTCAAACGAGTTTAGAATAGTAGTATATAGAGTATAGAATTTAGAATAGTTGGATCTAATTGTATACCTACCTAACCTGACATCTTGTTGTACACTATTTTATGCAAATAAACTTACTTACTTACTTACTTACTTACTTACTTTCCTGACTAATTGCATCTTAGAGTATATACCTACAGAGGCCCTGTTTACGTATACGTAAGTACAATTATTTACGCTTTCCGGTATTTACGAAATGCGGAGTTATACTCCTGTGGATGTTTTAGAATATGCATTCCGTTGGCGAAGGACAGTTGGCAGCAGACGTTACTGGGCCAATAAACTTTTAGAGGCCTAACAGACGGTCGGACGTTACGTCTGAAAGAGTGAGAGAAAGGAGTGCAACCTCGATCTGGCGAGATCTCGTCCATATTTCACGCGAGTCTCGTACAAGTTTCGTTCGAGATATTGCGAGATTCAACTTTCCTAAAACACGGGCATGACAATAGTTTCATCTCACTGGCAAATTAAAACCTACTGTAATTTGATTACTTTTAATTATATAAAAAGTAGGTACAGACATGTTCGAGTATGTCCTAATTTATGTATGTTAGTACTTTAGCACTGACAGTACGTCTAGGTAGGACACCTTCCTGCCATGTTACTCGCACTGTGCTTTTTATGCCTTGGCCACACTTCGCCCGAATGTTGTTGCCATCCTTGTCTAACGTATAATATCCGTAAGACAAGGACGGCAACAACATTTGGGCGAAGTGTAGCCAGGCATTAGAAAGAGGAGGGTATATTTTCTCGTCTAGCGCCCCGTTGCTGCGTCAGTTGTTACGCTGGGAGTTTTATTGGCTTGCTAAAATCAGAGTCCGCGACTACTCACCATCTAAATGCCGTAGAAGATAAGGATGCATTTATGTTAAAATAGAATATATATATAAATATATAGTTATAAGTTGACATGTAAAAGAGCTAGCATAAGCCTATTTACAGAATAAATACTTTGATTTTATTTCAATTGAATAAAATCTATTCTATGCCCGTCCCAGGGCAAACTATCTCCATACCTTATTTAATCGGTTGAGTGGTTTAAGCGGGAAATGGTAACAGACAGTCAGACAGAAATACTTTTATAATATTTAACAAGTGAAATCAAAAAATCCTTTGTGCCATTGACATTAAATTTTACATACCTATACACATACATACGATCGAAAAACATAACCCTCCTTTAAGGGGATGCCCTGATTTGAGTCGAACACGCCCCCTAAACCATCACTGGAGTGTAGCTACCGTGTGATTCCATAATTTTAAACCGTTTGACACCAAGTATCTATTCAAAGGTTGAAACTCACGTTAGCTTCTTACACTTAAGCCATTGTCTTCAGTTGACGCTACACGCCTTGGTCTAGAAATGTAGCTACAATTCCTTACTACTTGACGCTATCATTGTCATGTCAAGGACCAAAATTCTTCTGAAACCGTCCCGTACGCGACAATTTATGTCTCCTGTAGTAGGTATAGTTCCGATAAAAAAAATGTATTTTGCCTAAACCCTGCAGTACGTTCGTTGAGGATTCGTTTGATATTGCATGTGACGGTGGCTCAATCAATATTTATCTGATGCCCACGTTTCTAGTTTCCGTTCCAAACTCAAGTGGCTCCCTATCCGTTATCGTCGTAACTCTCACATTATTTCGCTTCTGTTTAGTGTCCTTTTTAACCCTGCAACTCCCCGCTATCTCAAAGAGCGTTTTAGTTATTTTAATTCTGTTAGATCTTCTAACAATTTGCTATTAACTGTGCCTTCGTCATCTTCGAAATTTTACAGTAGTTCGTTTACTTTTAAGGCTATTCGACTGTGGAACTCTCTCCCTCTTGATATAAGACAAGCTAAATCTATCGGTAACTTCAAATCTCTTCTTAAAGAACATTATTTGTCTCTCCCCTAACCCCGATTGTCTTGCAAATTAATACTTTTGATTCCTTTGTTATATCTAACAGAGGTCGTAAGCACTATTCTCAGTTATTTCATTAGATTAATATCTTACTGTAGATTAATAATGTAGTAAAGTTTACTATGTTAAGCTTAAGGCTTGTCTAATATTTATGAATGATGAGCATGGTGCAAGTAAAACTACCATAACATGAGCTATGCAAAGGAAATGACTTTAATACATGCTTCTAATTAGCTTAAAGAGCTTCTGTGGCATAATGCCGCTTGTTTAAATCCTTAACTACGTTTGGCGCATTGCCGTTTTAAGCAGAATTAATGAGGAATGAGAAGGCAAAGGTTGTTTTGTGATTCTGAATCGGTCGCTGTCTGAGCATTATGCCGAGTCGTCAGACACCTACAGCGCTGATTTTCAGACAGCACCACACGTGACCCACGGAACGCAACACAACATACTACAGCTACAAACATTATCATCATGTCAGCCGAAAGACGTCCACTGCTGGACATAGGCGATTCGTAATTATTTTTTTGCTTGGAAGTATATGCTTCCAGGTTGGTCCCATTTTTTCAAAAATCCAGTTGGATGATGGGATCCATGAGGAATTGAGGGAACTCCTCAATTATATAAGGCACGCGTGTAGTGATTTTGGTATTTTCTATTATAACTCGTGTACACCCGGAAATCATAAATTTGGTGGAGTAGAATTGATGATAAACCTTCCGGTTCAAAAGAACCCAGTCTCAAATTACACTATTTCACAATACAACTGATTCTCATGTAACACCTATGGTCATATGAACATAAACTCAAAATAGCCCAGTGTCTATTTACCTTAGTCCCAAAATACCCTAAAATTTAATTTTTTTTTTTTTTTTCCTACCTATCTTCTCAAGTTGGGCCCCGAAGGGGCCCTTAACTAATTGCCGATGACGTACATGGTTAAAAACACACGAAATAAAAACAATATATACAAAGGAAACATTGACATGCACACATGAAAGAGAACTAACTACAATACAAAACTAACTACAACCTTAAAACTAATAACAACAAAGCAAAAATATGCGCCCCGGCCATGCCACCAGCTCCGCACCAGCGACAGCTGATAGCACGTTCCGAGGTTCCCCATCCGATAGCCATGACCGAGTCATTATCAGGCAGGTCATAGCCTCGGCCAGGTACAACCATCGGCTGCACCAGCTCGTTGAAGACGATGGTGGTAGCGGTGTGAAGAATGGAGATGTCGGCGCCTTCCGTTGCCCGGGTGTAGTCCGGATGGTTGAAGACTTCGGATAAGTGGTGGACGACGCCGCCGCTGTTGGCGTATGACTATTATCTATGCATAGGACACATGCGCCGCAAGACGAAGTTATTCTTTAGCGGCGCTGAGCACTTTTTGGGATGGGGAAAAATTGTTGAATATGCGACAGAGTTTTGTGACGTCAGATGTGAAGGAGGTCACTTTTTGCTGCTAGCCGATTCGACTTCATTCAAAACTGAACGCTATTCGTAAGAGTATAAAGCCGTTAAACACTTTTTGCAATAGCATATTCTGCAAATAAATTTGTAATAATACCAACGCGTCCTTCACCGTTTTGCTATTGAGAAAATTCGAATAGTTCGAATTTGGGCGTTATTCCTAAAGAGATAAAGCTTAGAAAAATATTTACCAACGGCAAAAACAAATTGATATTTTGGTCGCCACCGCCGTCTGCTGTTCTTGCAAATTCGAATAGTTCGAATTTAGACGTTATTCAAAGCTTTGAAAAATATTTGGCAATGGCAAAACCAAGTTGGTATTGTGTTTGCCGCCGCCCGTCGGCGCGCTGACGGGCGAGCCGGCGGCCCGTCCGCCTAAATAATTGATAATTGTTTATACATTTGCGTCAAATTCATTTTTAGGGTGACACCGTAAGATGTCACGTGATCTGATCGGAAAACTGTTACAATGTTATTGAGTTCTCACTTCTGCCGGCACTCCCGGAGTGCAACCCGGTCTTTTTTTTTTTGTAATTTAATTAAGGCGCCGTAGGTTCATGGTCTTCTCTCCCTCTCACTGAGCATAAGCGTGAGCAAGATGGATGTGCGTGCTCGGAAGCGCGGACATCATGTTTTTTTAATTTTATTTTTTAGGCCATTATATAAATAAAAATGTAATCACTGATTTCCCTCAAACATGATATTGCCAATTTTTAGAAGCAATTTTAATATTTATAGCTTTTGTGCATAATTTGTTACGAATATTTTAAGTGTATTTTTGTGTATTTTAGACCTATGTTCGTGATTTTTTTCTATCGAGCGAAATTTGCCTAATCATGTTTCGAATAACTGATTTCCCTGCAGAAAAGCCTCATGATAACTATTCGTATTTTTTTGAAACCATATTATTATAAACAGACGCATTACATTGTTTCAAAAACTCTGTTCGCTTAACTTCGCTGAACCTACGGCACCTTAAGTACAAAACTATGTAGCGGCTAACAAAATACACCTATCCTCAAAATTTTATTCAAATACTCCTTATAGTTTTCGAGTAAAATGCCTGTGACATACGGACGGACAGACAGACAGACATGACGAATCCTTAAGGGATCCGCTTTTGGCCATTTGGCTACGGAACCCTAAAAACCGCATTAAAATCCGTTCCGTAGTTTTGAAGATCTAAGCATACATAGGGACAGACAGAGGGAAGCGACTTTGTTTTATACTATGTAGTAATGAGACAACTAAAAAGTCGCAATTAGTCAAAGCTAATTATTTTCCATTTTGGCTGTTTAAGACCTGTGCCTTTTTTTACCTCGACAAATAATGGACTTTGTATGCAACATTGTTGTCGAGCAAAACCGAGCCGGCAAGGTTTTTTATTTTCAAACTTTTGACTAACCATGAACTTTCACGATCTGATTTTTAACCAATAAAGTCATCTTTGCCGATCATTTGTGAGAAAATACATTTTGCATAGCATAGACACACTGAGCGTTTAGTGGCCGCGTTCGAGCCACAAGCAAACGAGCGCAAGCTGCGGGAGTGGCTCGCGCTTACAACTAGCTACTAGTGGCTGTAATGTGCGGGCGATCTTAATGTCGAACATCGCTCGACATGTTTCTAACCGATACACGGTTCTTAACACATTCACTGCCAAGAATCGGTACGCTCGTAGCCGATCCCGTGGTATGTTCTCGTATGTATCGGAAAGCGACTACGGCGGCAGTGAGTGTTAATCATGAGCGCTCGCGACACCAGTGCGCTTAGCGATGCTACAAACGGGATACCGGTGATACACGGCTAGTGCCGCATGTGTATCGCTGCAAAGAGTCGCCGTGTGTACCTAAACACTCGGAGGGGGTAGTACAGAAGGGAACTAACCCAATCGCGTCGACTGAAGAGCAGCGTGCGCTTGAGCACGACCCAGAACTGCGTGAGCTCGGAGGTGGCGTAGCGCCGCGGAGACGCCGCGCCGCCCAGCAGCGCCGCCTCCGTGTTGTCCTGCTTCTCCGAATCCATCACCACCACTAGCGGCTCCCCTGGAAAATAACAACACTTTTACAACTAAAATGACACACGTTATCAAATCAATGTCAATCATAGACTTTGTCAAACTCAACATGGAGTCTCAAAACTCTCAAATGTGACGTGGATTGAATTGTGCACCAAATGTACATAAGCAAAGTGGAAATATATTTCAGTTTAAAGCCTGGCCATACATTTGTGTCACTGTGGGCGTACCTTAAGCTGATTTTCCACCAGAGTCCTGAGAGATTTCCATTCGTATGGCAAATTTTCAATTCTCTCCTCGCGCGCGCTCGGTGGAAATAGTAAGTGCCATACAAATTTCAATTCTCGCCCCTCCGGTGGAAAGTCAGCTTTAGACTAAGGGCAGGTTGCACCAACTTACTTGGCGATCAACTTTAAATATGGCGCCGGCAACCGTCATTCAATTGAAACTTCTCAAACTTTCCATACAATCCAATGTTAACGAACACCGTTTACGAATACAGAGGGTTTGCACTGTTTCTCATATTTATTTTGTATTTTTTTTGTGATTTTCTGTTACTGAGACATTTGGCAACCAAATGATATACAAGATATTATATTATCTGAATGACTAATCAACACGTGCAGTGCCTGTAGCGCCGGTTTAATAACATATTTATGAAATCATTGTACAAGATCGGTCTTAACATTAAATAAGCAATCAAAATCTATCAAATACCTACCTGTAATCAATAAGAGGTACTAAAATAACAGTGATGCGTGCGCATACATATAACGCTAAGACCTTGATTATACATCACGTTCTATTGAATTTGTCTACATTGGCAATCTTTATAATTTACCAGTCTCTGAACTTCTCTGTCACATTAGGGGTATGGTATTTTATTATAGGTATGTCAATTCAACTATCACAATTAACCAACTAACTGACCTACTAAATTTCAACCAGCGGCTGTTATCATGTCGGACATGTATAAATGCCTATTCCAGAACATAGTTCATAATTTCAATGTTATAGTTATGTAACAATGATCGATCACTGGTAATCGATCTCGGAGATCCGTTCATTGATCATGCAGGGAGTGTAGAGTTACGCCGTGTGGAGTAGGAAGCTTGGCGCTAATTGCGATCTGATATCTTTTTCACGCTGAAAGCTGTATGAGCTATGAAGTCTTGGCATCACTTTACATGTAATGTTTTTGGTGGGATTAAGTTTTTCTGTACGCCACTAACAAATATGGACAAGTATCACAACCGCGTGGCTACACGCTTAAGTACTCGCAAGTGATAAGGTCGCTCAACTCCTGGAGTGGAATTATCTAAAACAATTATATATTTCGTGACGGCGTCGTAACCGTAAGCCATCACCTAACTGGTCACCCCACCTCTCACATCACCTGTCACCTCTCACACCTTTGAGTAGATCTAAAAATAGTGCAGTGGCGTAGGTATATAAACATTTCAATTAAGCAACAAATATCGTAAATAAATGCAGCTGTACGCCGTTGGCCGGTATGGGCGGACCTAGAATCTAGATATTCACACGACTGTAGATACCTATATTAGAAAACCAGAATGTCTCCGAATCGTGAGAGATGGCGCTTTTTAGGGTTCCGTAGTCGACTAGGTACCCTTATAGTTTCGCTTTGTCTGTCCGTCCGTCCGCGGATAATCTCAGTAACCGTTAGCACTAGAAAGCTGAAATTTGGTACTAATATGTATATCATACCGACAGTGGTATGACAAGTATATACATAAACGCAAATGTTAACCCTTCCTCTCCCGCTGACCCATATACAGATACATTGCAAGATACATGGAGATTCATTCATTTGCAATGTATCTGTATACTAACTCCATACTAAACACGCCGAGAATATGGATTGTGACGTCATAGGCATAGTATAATATAGAGCGTTTTCGGTGGGTGCAACATTCAAAAATAAATAACATAAGAAAGTTTTAATGCTACAGTTGATATTCCTCTGAACTATTTTCGCAATAAAACAATATATGCATATACCTATATTATGTAACACAAACAAAACAAATGCTGAAACTGAAACTAAAGTAGAACCCGCTTAAAACGATCACGTTTAATACGATTTCCCGCATTATACGCCATTTTACGCCGGTCCCTGCAACTTGAGACTTGTTTTCAGTTTGGTTACCTGTGTGTTTTTGAGGACATGTAAGTTATGTCGATGTTTGACTGGCCTGATGAAACTAAAAGCCGTACTCTGACGGACTCCCTTAGCCAGAGTGAATGAAGAATGCCCGAATCCAAGAGTTTCGTTCCCATTTACGTCGAGACGAATATCGTATCCGAGCTCACGGAACATTTCCTCGTATTTTTCTAAATTCGCTGTTTGTTTTTACTATGGTATCTGAAACTACATAAACTAATTACATACCTGGATATATCTCATGTTATTATGTACATGCAAAGTTTCGTTACAATCCAACACGTAGTTTTAAAATGAGAGTGTAACTACGTTTGTATGGAGAATAGAGCTTACTGCGGACTCTTAATCATTTCTATTCTGTCTGTTGGCACCATTGATAAATATACTATCAAGCTTATCTACGAAAATTGGTGTAAAAAAGAAGGATATTTAAGGAAAAAAAAACAAGAGATCGGTACACCCGGTGAGGCGATCGTCGTACTAGACTATGTGTCTTGCCCCCGTCCGACGTGGACGGACAGACGGGAGGCGGCGCTAGTGTTTGTGCATTATTGCGCGAAACATCAGCAGCTCCCTGGTTGATCCTGCCAGTAGTTATATGCTTGTCTCAAAGATTAAGCCATGCATGTCTCACGACGAACCCGGAGACAATCATGAGTTCTACGCAGGCGCCGAGGCACGTCACCACGTACACCGGGTTCTCAACACACGTATTTAATTAGTATAAAGTTTGGGTTGGGTCACTAGTGACAGACTTACCCGTGAAGACGCTGGCTTGACCCTTCCCCAGACTGAACTGCGTCTACAGGTACTTGGGCAGGAACATGACGAACCCGGAGACAATCATGAGTTCCATGCAGGCGCCGAGGCACGTCACCACGTACACCGGGTTCTCAACACACGTATTTAATTAGTATAAAGTTTGGGTTGGGTCACTAGTGACAGACTTACCCGTGAAGACCCTGGCTTGACCCTTCCCCAGACTGAACTGCGTCTACAGGTACTTGGGCAGGAACATGACGAACCCGGAGACAATCATGAGTTCCACGCAGGCGCCGAGGCACGTCACCACGTACACCGGGTTCTCAACACACGTATTTAATTAGTATAAAGTTTGGGTTGGGTCACTAGTGACAGACTTACCCGTGAAGACGCTGGCTTGACCCTTCCCCAGACTGAACTGCGTCTACAGGTACTTGGGCAGGAACATGACGAACCCGGAGACAATCATGAGTTCCACGCAGGCGCCGAGGCACGTCACCACGTACACCGGGTTCTCACAACCGGGAATAACGCTAGGAGGATGATGATATTAACTCATTTACCATGCTACGCTCGTAGCGCTACGCCGTAGTCCGTAGCAACTTAACACTTTCACTGCCATCTACGCCGTAGTTGCTTTCCGCTAAATACGGGGAAAACCATGGGATCGGCTAGGAGCGTAACACGTAGCGATTCTTGGCTGTGAATAATATATGCTAATACTGCACTGCCAACAGATTCGTAGCGCTACGATCGTATCCGATGCCATTTTCTCGCTAAGCAGAGGAAAGCGCCTACGAATAGATCACCCGCTAGGCGGGCTCTTGGCAGTGAATGTGTTAATCCATACTATATACTATATATACTATTATACTATACATACAGCGTGTCTCTGACTTTGGGGCTATAAATGCAAATGTCAATTATGCTCCTTAAACGGAACTACTTTTGCTCTACAACTTTTCAAAAATACGTTCTTTTTATATTTTCATTATTCCATACAAATAAAATAAAATGTTCAATGTACATCATCCATTAGTTAGTTTTCATACTTGTCAGTGTCATGGATGTGAATTTCATTATAACCCGCTGGTTAATAATATGATTTCACTTTTCATAATTCTTATTACTATATGCATAAAGTTTAATTTTGCTAAACACAATTTGTCCTAGGCCATGGCCTACTTGATTTGACAAAATAAATGAAGTTTGCCTGCGTGTGAACCCCGGTCCGGAGGAGCGCGGTGTTGGTACAGTGCACCGCGTGCTTATCACGTTAGCCGTGTCATATATTAAACTTGCAAACACGGCTGTCCTAGCCGTTTAGACTCGATACGGTAGGTCGTGTGCTTATCAAAACTTGGCTACGTTAGCCGTGTCATAAATTGACCTCGCAGACATGGCCGTCGTAGCCGTTCTATAAACGGTACAGCTGACCGTGTGCATCACAAAACTTGTTTACGTTAGCCGTGCCATATATTAATCTTGCTAACTCGGTTATCAGAGCCGTTTAGACATGATACAGCAGGTCGTGTGCTTATCAAAACTCGGCTCCGTTAGCCGTGTCATAAATGGACTTCGCAGACATGGCTGTCAGAGCCGTTCTATAAACGGTACTGTGGACAGTGTGCATAACATAAATTGTTTACGTTAGCCGTGTCACAAATCAAACTTGCTAACACGGCTGTCGGAGCCGTTTAGACTCGATACTGCAGGTCGTGTGCCTACCAAAAGTGTTCTAAGTTAGCCGTGTCAGAAGTGAACCTTGCAAACATGGCTGTCGTAGCCGTTCTATAAACGGTACAGCGGACCGTGTGCATGATAAAACTTGTTTACGTTAGCCGTGTCATAAATTAAACTTGCTAACTCGGTTATCGAAGCCATTTAGACATGATACAGCAGGTCGTGTGCTTATCAAAACTCGGCTCCGTTAGCCGTGTCATAAATGGACTTCGCAGACATGGCTGTCAGAGCCGTACTATAAACGGTACAGTGGACAGTGTGCATAACATAAATTGTTTACGTTAGCCGTGTCACCACAAAATGTCCGAGTGCTCAACCGCAAAACTTAATAGAGCACAAAGTGCGCCTACTGGAATGTCCTAACATACCTACAGATACAACAAACAAAGGCACAACACCGTGAGACCTGAAGAAGGCTCGACACTACGTGGTTCAACTTATAATATAGGCACGTATGCAATACTAAGGTGTATCGCATGCATCGGTATCACGAATTGCTAGCGAAGGGCGTAAGGGCGGAATTAAACGACCAAACCTAAAAAAAAGAAAACAGTAAAAGAAAATAAATTTGGATGATTTTGATTTATGTGTCATACGTCGTAAAATTCACGAATTTTATAGCGTAAAAACCGAAGAAATATCCAAACATCAAACTTCGCACTTATTAAAGTTGTCGGAATAAAACAAAAATCATCTGCCAATTTCCATTGTCCCCACTATACAAATTGTTGCTATATAAAATTCAAAACGAGCGCCCTCTTGGCAATACTCCCAAAGTTCTGGTTTACCTATACATGGTAAATTGATTAATTTTGAATTAAAAATGTTAAAATTCATGGTCTTCCTTTTATATCCGACACTATGTTATTTATCAAAAAAGAATTCTTATGATGAAGCCTTTCGATCGGTATATGATAAAGCTACAGGGTAATTTTTTCTCTTGTAGCGGGTTCAGTCTCGGCACTGCAGCATGCGGCCACTGTTTAAATATAACCGCCAGATTGGACGGGTGCCCTTATGCGTCGACACTTATCGTGACTCACACGAGAATTACGGCAGTCTGAAAGACCTGATGTTCTATTTGTGGAAAAAAACGTCAATATTGTTAGTAAATATTTCCTTTACAAATATTTTCCTACGATAATTACACCGTCTACCAGCAGACTTAATATTTACATGTTCGGTTGGGGTGACTTTGGCTAGCGTTGTGGTGTTTTGTTTTTAAAAATCTATATCACACTCTTTCTATATCATTGGCTGGCGCGTCGGGCTAGCGGTGGAAGGGATGGTAGGGATGGCAGGAATACCGATAACTGTAGTCAAATTATGCACGATACTCGTACTATAGGGAAACGGAAATGCTTTTACCATTATGTTCGCAGGCTTCAAATAACATTACAGGATTAAATAGGCGTTTTATTGCGAGCAATAAACTATATCCTACAAACCTACTTTTGACTTTTGATCAAGAAATCATTGACGTCTCTGATTACGTCATTTATCTAGGGCGTTGATAAGTTCTGAACATTCTATCCATCTGAATAGCAGGTCAAATGTAAACAAGGTTGTTGAACAACCCAGAAAATAAAAAAATATTATACAGTCTGCGGCCGTTGGGGTGGAAAGGTTCTCGAGTGGCGACCACCGGAAGACGCGGCGTGGGTAGGTGGACTGATGACCTGGTAATGGTCGTGGGAGTCCGCTGAATGCGGGTGGAGCAGGACCGGTCACATTTGCACTCTTTGGGGGAGGACCAGCAGTGGACGTCAAAGAAAATTTCTGAACAGTGACTGTGACGAAAGTTTACGAATACCGAGAAGATTATATAAAAAAGAGGTAGATAGGTTATAAGCGCTCCAAATGTGGTACACTAAAACTCGGTCAATTGCATGAACTTGCCTCAGTTACGCGTCGTCAATGGAGACGTATAACCGTGTCTCAGCTGTCAGATATGGTGGCCATTTTTTCGGAATGAAATTTCGTATAGACAACGTATCTAACCCTTTTATATATTACATCATTGGCCTTTTGAAAGACTTTTCGTACGCAACTCTGATTAATCTACCAAAATCGCACAGATTGTCTGACGAAATGTTTGCGATGAGGGTAGTGTTAAAGGCTAATTGAAAATAAAAGTGCATTTTTTCGGAAACTGCTATTGTATTTCTTTTTGAACCACCTATTTGTATGGTCGACTACAAAGAGATCGATACAGCCAAAGTTACAAAAATATGTATACACGACCTTAATGTTAAGTCAATAAAATCGTGTATACATATTTTTGTAACTTTGGCCGTGTCAATCTTATTGTAGTCGACTCATGTTCAAGCGAATAAATGACTGATTACTCTATCGAAATAAACCGATGTCATTTATGCACGTTATCCACGTTAATCACCTGACCCCAATCACCTAGGGGAACCTGGCGGCAATTATTTTATATTCAACTAGGAAAAATTATAATGTTCGGTTATGGCGCTTCGCCGGGGGCTGCCGCGTCACGCTCGCTTCGCTCGCTCGGCTCGCGCACTGTAAGGTCGCAGTTCATCTAACAACCCAACCGTTTTTTTCCCCTGGGGGATCAGGGTAGGGGTTAACCTGGATAACAGATGTGTGATAGTGTGTGTGACAGGTTACCTTCGAAGGTGGGATTGACGTCCCTCAGCGCGGCGAGGAAGGCGTCGGCCGCAAAGGGCTCGGGGGCGTCGGACGAGCTGCCGTAGCACTTGCTCTCCGCCGCGCGCAGGTTCAGATATGTCTCGTGGAGTTTCTCTGTCGCTATCTGTACACAAACAATTGACTAGTTTAGAAATCACGAACTTTGCATAAAAATCCCTACATAGGTACCTAAAATAAAAGTGCGATTCATTAACACTGAACAACAACTCCCGGCCGGACGGTATGTATTTAAAGATAACTATGTACATTGTACTTGGAGGCGGCGGCATCGGCAGCAGAACTTTCCTGCTCCACAAACTAAGACGTAAAGTTTCACTAAAGCTTTTCTAGAAAGCGGTACGATCCATGACTGCTGTGAAATTGAGACGAGGTGAAGTTAGCCATTTTGGAATTAAGGCGCTGACAAGACCTAATTTTGTTGAAATTTATGTTTTAAGCAGTTTTTTTAAGAATAACTACTTGTTCTAGCACATCAAAAAAAAATATGTTAATATTCACCATATTTCAAAGAGCGTGGACGGGTTCGATACATAATTGGACGAAATCGGTCCCTTTTTTATTTAAATTCAGTTTGATGACTCCATGAGGAATTGAGGGAACTTCTCAATTATATTAGGCACGCATGTAGTGATTTTGGTATTTTCTATTATATCTCGTGTATTTGAGTGGAATTGATGATGAATACCACAGATGACTTATGGAATTCCTCAATTATGTAATTAAAAGTAGCCTATGTTACGCCCACGGGCGTAATGGTTTTTTTTTTTAAATTGTATCTGTCACTCATGCGGCAGTTACAAAGTGTGATAACCTGTCACTGTGTTGAGTATGGCAACACTCTCTTGGAGATCTGTCAGTTGTAATCTATGCCGCGTTTATAGCAAATAAATCGTGATTAATTAATTTACTGTTTTATTTAGCTCGAAATACATCAATGGCGACGAGTAAATAACGTAATACGCGTGCGGACTAAAAATAAACTAAAAAGTGTTGGGTTTAAAGACAAAATTTTGTGTAAGTGCATTAAACTTCCGTGTTAGGTTAGTTTTCAAATGTCACTCAGTGAACGTTTTTGGACTGATATCTCGGAGAAAAGGACTAGTTTTCTGCAAAAGTTAAGCAAAAGTGAACTATTACAATTATCAAAAGAACTACAACTGGAATTGACGGGAGAAACAATAGACGAGTGGAGAAAATTACTCAGAGACGTGATTAAAAGTGACCAACTCATACAACCGTCGGAAAAGCCGGCAAAGAACCAGGAGTCACCGGAGTTACAAGTAATGGCGGTAAATTACCAAATAGAACTGTTTGATGGACGTGATTTTGACACATTCGAGGTGCAATTACAGTGTTTGATCACCTTAAATAATGTTCCGGACGATAAAAGAGTGGCATTGTTGATCACTAAAATAACACCAAAGGTGTTAGAAACACTTAATCATCTGTGTGCCCCAGATAAACCAACAAAAAAGTCATACACTGATCTACTAAAGCTATTGGAAGATAGGTACAACAAATCCACTTCCATTCCGGTAGACCGGGCTGCATTTAGAAAATGTAACCAAACAGCAGATGAAAGCATTGAAGAATACATCATACGCCTGAAGAAAGCCGCGAAGAAGTGTAATTTTAAAGATTTTAATGACCAGGTAAAAGAAAAACTCATCGATGGAGTGTATTCATCCCTGGTTAAATTTGAGCTACTTAAAAATGGTAACCAGAATCTTGATGAGTTTACCGCTTCCAAATTAGATGCCAATACTTTAAGACAGACACCTTTTTCAGAATTTTTTCTTAAATTTCGAAATAGTGGTCCGACAGAAAAAAAATCAACTCACAAAATTTCAAGAAGATCGGTTGAAAAATGCGATATTAGGAATTATGTCTTTAATTTTTAGACATTTACATGTCGTATCTAACTAATCGTATAGGTACGCAGCCTTTATTTATTTATAAACACATATTTTATCCGAGAACTACCAACTGTACCAAGGTATATTATATCTAATGAGGCTCATTAACCAGATGATAACAGCCGAATAGGTGCTTTTCAGCTATTGTTTATCATCCCATATAGTCAAGAACGGCGATAGCTAGACAGTTGAAATTTTCACAGATGATGTATTTCTGTTGCCGCTATAACAACAAATACTAAAAACAAAATAAAATAAATATTTAAGGGGGGCTCCCATACAACAAACGTCTTTTTTTTTTGCCGTTTTTATAGATAATGGTACGTAACCCCCGATTTTTTAATTTTCGGAACCGCACCAGACGCTGATGACAGGGACACGGACGCCACGAGCTGTCCCGTGAATGACTTACCTTGTTTCATTCTCCACGGTTACTATAACATAACTAATGTCCGGTGTTGATTTCCAGCGGGCATCGAAGAGGGATGCGGATCTTGAGGAAAATACTCCAAAACACAAATACGCAACGTCTTTAGGGTCAGGCAGTACTCGAACACGTTGCGACTGATTTACAATTGTTGCAAACCTAACGCATCACCAATAGCGAATACGGCGAATCGTCAGATTACAGAAACGAAATGAAGATTCTTAATATTGACTTGTGTTTGTGTCATTCATTCTTTCATGAAAATCTATTCAGCCGTTTTTGAGATATTGGCCTTTGAAATGAAAATGTCGGGGGTTTTTCAAACTTTTCTAAGTTGTATTTATTGTGCATGGTTGTCACGTTTCTTGAAAGACTTACACGAAAACCCTGGCAAGTATGTACTTTCCTAGGCAATGTTATTTTTACTACGCTTCATATTTTTCTATACAGGCGAATAGTAAACAATTTACTTACGAAAAATGTTATAATATGGAATATATTTTCCATCGGCTGAACTCTCAAGCCGTCGAATACACGTAAAATACCTCAACTGAACATTTAACTAAGTAAGCATATCGCATTCTTGTATTTTATTCGGTAAATATTTTGATATTCGACTTAACACTTTTGTCATATGCCACACTTTTGATATTGACGTTGCTTATTCGTCTAATCAGCTGACGTTTAAAAATAGGTTTTAATAACAAGGGTGAAACGATAATCTTTGAAAACCTATTGAATGCGCAATTTTCGACTACAAGTATTTCAAAAATACACCTTATAAACAACATTTCGAGCATTTACTGCGAACTCGACAGAGAACATAGATTACACACATACATTTTCTACACCTTAAAATCTTATTATTCCAATATAATTGAATAACTCACTCAGGAAATATAACACTTACTCGTATTTCCAAATTGAAACTTGTTTTGTCGTATATGGAAAAGGCACATTTTCCCGTCACCATTATCATAGTCCCGTCATCATCGTCATGATAACGTAGTATATGACAGTGCCCAAGATTCGGTCTGTACCGAGGCAGGTAAGGGTTACCACCCTTAATCAAATTTCTTGACGGAGGCACATTTATAATATCAGTGTGACAGTGTGATTCCAAGTGTTGCTGGAGGCATGATGAATGGCAAGTAGATACAGGTACGTGTAAGGCTTCTAAATATGGAAATCTCGTTTGTTTGGTGTTCGACATGACATCCAATAGATTCAACAAGAAAGTGGGAGGGTAGGTATCTCGGATTTTTCTGCAATTTATTACAACAAAGTAAGTAAGTAAATATCTAAGTCTTAGTGGGAATTGTATAGGACATAAGTAGTGCATGTTCTAGGATATAATTTTTTTTATCTTACACAAATCTCTCCACACTAAGCGAGTAATCCTATTGTTATCATCTATGAAAAGACTAATGGACCTTTGAGACAATAGATTAATTATAAAGTTGCTTAACATTATTGGTACTCCTAATATGGAAAGCTTTTCTCTTAACACTGAAACTAAGACATTATCATATGCAGCGCTAATGTCCAGGAAGGCAGCTACCACTGATTCATCTCTGGAAAATGCCAATCGGATATCTGATGTTAATATAGCTAAACTATCATAAGTAGATCTACCATTACGGAATCCAAACTGACTATGAGCCAGTAACTTATTGCTTTCAATAAAAAATTCTAATCTGTTTTTAATCAAGTGTTCTGTAATTTTAGCAAATACTGAAGATAAAGCAATAGGCCTATAAGAAGAAACATCTGAAGCTGGTTTATTGGGTTTTAAAATAGGAAGGACTATTTGAGATCTCCATGAATCTGGGACTATACCGGACTGTGTAACAGAATTAATAATGTGTAAATAATAGATAAGAATGCAATCACCGGCATTGGCCAGAAAAGAATATGGGACTCCATCATGGCCAGGTGCAGTATCTTTTAAGTTACTTAATACACCTTTTAACTCTTCAATTTTAAAAGGAGCATTAAAACTACTATTACATCACACCTGGCCATAATGTGAATTTTACGTGAAGACGTAAAATTGTGTACTCACCACGGGCAGTAAAAAAGAAAGCCCTCTATCGCATATTTATAACCCTCGCCAGAGGCTCGGGTCACAATTACCTGCGATTTCGGGCTTTCGTTCTTTTACAGCCCTTGGTAAGTAATGTACTGGGTACTCAAAAAAAACTCTGGTATGCTACATCGTCTCACTCTTGGAAATTTTGAAGTAGGTACAGACCCCGTATCATGGTCGGCCTTATCACACGACAAGTGACAGGATAGAGCGTCCGTCACTGGCTGAGACCGTTCGATAGAACGAGACGACGCTCCTATCTGGTCACTTATCGCGTGATAACGCCGACCATGATACGGGGTCAGGTATAGTTGACGAACCACGCCCAATGAAGGATTCCGTAGATATCTAAAGATCGTATCTTCATAGGAAACTTATGGCATTTAACTACGTTGTTTTGTAGGAAAGGAAAGCAGATTTCGGATATTTTTTCCAGTTCGCGTGTTCATTTCTATAACCAAAGTATAATATAGTCAACTGAAAGAGTTACTGAATCTTTGACACAAATTCAGCCACGAAAGAGAGGCAGGACAAACCCTTAAATAATGTCCATCATAAAAATATAATTATTATTGTTATTATATCACTTTTTATACAAAAATCTGGCTGTGACAGACGGACAGCCTCCGAGTGATCGCATAAGACGCACACGAGTAATTGAAGTCCCCATGTACATGGAGCATGTACGAGTAGTAGCTATGTATCTTATACATATATTTTTTGATATTACAAAATAAATAAATATTAGAGGTTAATCTTACACAAATCGAACTAGGCCCATAGTTAAGCTCAAAGAGGCTTGTGTTGTATATTATTATTTTAATTGATATAAATACAACCGAGCAAATACCTTTTTTGCAATACATGTAACATTTTAATAAGTTTATCATCGTGCTGCTTCAAAATATGTACGTCAACGAAATATCATCGGAATCTGAAAAATACCTGCTACATTCAGGAGTTCCATAAGTTATCAGTGATCTTCATCATCCGTTCCACTTCACCAAATATGTGGTTTCTGAGAGCAAATGCAACTAATTCCGAATAATAGTGACAGAGATATATGATTTTGTGTCTTTGTTTCACCATTTTTGTTTGCCTCAAGCGTGTAGATACCTCCAGTATATGCTGTATAATTACCACAGACTACTAAGAGATACTAACGTATCAGACGCACAACTGTCATACAGCTGGTTTAGCCAATAGGAATCGACTGGAATTGACGAGACCTTTCTTTTTTTTTTAATTTTGATGGATGTTTTGGCATTAGAACTAAAACGAACAGCCAGTGTATGGCACAGAGTACCTACTGCTTATGTATTGTAAAGGAGATCTATCTCAGCAGCCAAAATGGGTAGGAAGCGCCCTCCTGCAGGAAGGTTTGGAACTACTACGACGTATATATATTTATGACCAGCAATGCCCCATGTAGGTACAGTAGGCACAGGTCGGCAGAAAAAGCTACGGCTGGTAAGTAGCTTTTTCTGCCGACCTGCACGTCTATCATGCGACGGCCGCGACATACTCTCGATTTTTCTCGCACTATATATCTTGTTCTAATAAGAAAGAGACGGATAGTGCGAGAAAAATCGAGAGAGCTCGCGCGCCGTCGCATGATAGCCGTGCTGTGCCTACTTTACCTACCTAACCTATATGGGGCATGTTATGTATGCAACAAGGTTTGCAGATACTTCGGGCGGAATGCAAGTGTTATAATAGGGAAAGTAGATATAAAATAAATAAAATAAAATAAAAATCTTTTATTTCATGTAACCATAGACACATATTTTGTTAGTATTATGATTATGAATAACTTAAAGACTAAATGTTAATTTACTAAGGAGGTTACCATTTGATAACACTAGTGGGAGCATGCAATCTTCCACAGTGTAACATATAGGGACAGTCTGCCCTCTCGGCTATCATCTTTAGGATGGTGTTGGGACTGCCCCACACCCGACGCATCAGGGATGCGGCGCGCCCGCGCATTACTGTGTAAAAGCAATCCACTCGCGCCGCAGCAAACATACCCGACGCGCTACAGAAACGGGGCAGTCCCATCAACACCCGGAACGCGTTGTTATATTGAACACGAAGGGCCCCATGTGCCCGTTGCGTATACTGCGCCCACAGGCTGCAGGTATAGAGGGAAGTGCAGAAAGCCCTGAATAACGTTGCTTTCACCTCTAAGGAGCATCCTGCAAACCTGCGAGCGATCATATTCGCCCGGACCGATAGGGCCCTTCGCTCTCTCTCCAAGTCCAGATCGTCCTTGAGATCGACCGCAACAATATGCCCCAGATATTTAAAAGTATCTACTCTTTCCAAAAGATTATCATTAAGGTATACAGGTGGAAGCTCAATTGTTTTTTTGCGATCGGTCTCAAAGACCATGTACTGGCTCTTGCTCCCATTATATTTGAGGCCGTGGTCTGTTGCATATGCTTCACATATTTTCAGCATTTTCCTGATCCCACACACTGACGCGCTCAGCAACACCATATCGTCTGCATAACTCAAGTTGTTGACACTTACTCCATCTATATGACATCCGGCATGCGTATTGCTGAGCGCCTCAATTAACCCGTTAATATATAGGTTGAACAGTGTCGGCGAGCTCAAACCCCCCTGTCTCACTCCACACTCCAATCTATATTCGTCAGACATTGCGTTTGACCATCGAACACTGTTGACCTGGTTCCCATACCAATACTTGAAAATATTTACAGTTTCTAGTGGAAGACCTGTATCCTCTAGCTTTTTCCACAGTATTTTGTAGGAAACCAGGTCAAAAGCCTTAGACAAATCCAAGAAACAAGCAATAACAGGTGTCTGCCTAGTAGTATAATACTTCACAGTGTGCTTAAGACTCAGTATTGCCGCTTCCGTGGATAATCCTGGCCGGAAACCAAATTGGTTATCATGCAGCTTCACACATTCAGTCAACTGTGAGTTAAGCACACTGTCAAGTATTTTCGCTATAATTGTCGCTAAGGATATCGGCCGATAGTTATTCCCGTCTGCTAAGTCCCCAGTTTTATTTTTAACAACAGGAACAACAATCGTCCGCATTAGGTCACCAGGAAGGTATGAGTGTCGAATACACAGCGTATAGAACATAGCCAACACCCTTGATATGTGGGGCCCTGCATGCTGCAGGTGCTCGATGGAGAGACCATCTTGACCCGGGGACTTACCTTTGTGCATCGACTTGATTGCCTTATCTATGTTCCTGGCAGTGATTCTAGGACCTACACCCCCATTACAGGTCTCTCCATCGATCCCCCCCTGCATCACAGGACCTAAGGGAGACTTGACTACAAAATGGTCCTTAAAGAGGTTAGCGACCATTTTAGGGTCACTCACGCCATCGACACCACTGGGGAGGCCAGCCAAGGGCTTCAGTTTGCTTGTGGACTTCCAGAAGGATTTAAAGTGTTTTTTCGAGTGGTGAGAGCTTATGATGTCCAGTTTGATTTTATTTTGATGATCTTGACACCATTTTAACCGTGATTTAAAGATCTTACGGGATTCACACATCTCTCTGTACAAAATACCATTCGTGGGTTTCCCAAACACCATCCACTCGTTAAACCATTGTCTGGCCACCATGTGAGCTTCCATAACATATTTATTCCAGCCCACAATACGTTGCTTAGCTTTACACTGCTTTTCCTCTCTACCAACAGTCGCAGCCGTCCTTAGAGAAAAGACAATGTCGCTATACAACGCGTCCAACACATGTTTATGACTAGGCTCCCGACAACATTCATCTGCACACCGCCTTAGGTCCGACGGGAACTCAATTAAGCGTAGTCTTTTATGACATTCCTTATTATACAAGTCAATTTGTTCCATCGTTCTCTCCCCCCACATTACATTTTTATTGCCTTTGTGTACTTGACTAGTTATTTTAGGTACTATAATGTCTAAATCACATTCTAAAACTATAGGGAGGTGGTCCGACCAGGTAACACAATGCTTGACGTATACTTTGCGCACAGATGGTGCCGCAGCCTGTGTGAGCACGAAATGATCAAGCCAACGCCTGCATAAATGCGCGTCACTGATAAACGTATACGTATCAGAGTTTATCCCTAGTTCATTCACGTCTACACAACACCATTTTTGCTCGTTGCAATAGTTAATCATTTCATTGTAGAACCGTTCATTGGGGTGGGCGTTAAAATCCCCCATTAAAAATACCGATTCTATGCCGTACTCTTCTATTATTGCACTTACCGCGCCCAAGCAGTCCGTGAACTCGGCTAAGTTTTCTCTGCAGTCAGTAGATATCCTACAGGGTAGGTACATTTACATTTTCTAAGTTACAGAACAAATCTAAGAAAAAAACTTCAATGAAATTGTAAGTAAAGTATTTTTATTTTATAATTATACTATAAAGCGTATTACTACAGCGTAGGATTTAATCGTTCTCACTATCCTAGTTAACTAGTTCACATATATCCTCAGGTAGGCGTCAACTTCTTGGGGACAAATATTATGTATAAATTATCCCTATTATGGTTAGGCTAAAGTCTCTTGCACTCCTCTATCACGAGTTGACCAATGGCCAGTCGTGGTAGGTATACGTAGATACACGACAAACGTAGGCCTCTCTTTCCGTATTTGGTATTTTAAGTCCAAAATTATTTTAATAAGGGAATTTTATATTTCTAAATTAAATTAATTTCAGGGGCACTTTTACAAGTCAAACTGTACATAGGTACTCTAGTCTCTAAATAGTACGAGTACATCATTCATAATAAACTTAACTACTTAGGTATTTACATCAAAGTTTACATGTAAAAACAATAAGAGAGAAAAAAACAATCAATTTCTCTTAGAAATGTTTAAGATCTCCAAGCGTCAAGTATTCACAGAGACGACCGCTGTAGCTTAGTTGGTAGTGACCCTGCCTACGAAGCAAGAGGTCCTGGGTTCGAATCCCGGTAAGGGCATTTATTTGTGTGATGAGCACGAATATTTGTTCCTGAGTCATGCATGAATGTTTTCTATGTATTTATTTTATTTATCTATATAAGTATGTTTATCGTCGTCTAGTACCCATAGTACAAGCTTTGCATAGTTTGGGACTAGGGCAATTTGTGTAAGATTGTCCCCTAATATTTATTTATTTATTATTTATTTATGTATTGTATAAGGTAAGTGTCAAAAACTAAGTACCTAAGTATTCATCACCATATTCATCTAGGTATGATGAATAAAATCAAATGAGAACAGAGTGAAATCTCTCATGTCCATTCCGCAGAAGAGTGGTATGAAATTATGCTTGTCGTCCTTGCAAACATGAACTGACCGGACTCCACAAACAGCACCCGTTCACGAGTATGAAGCGTATGTTAGCCATCGCCTCCCTCGACCATGTGTTAGGGAAGGTGGCCAGATGATAGTTGATCACGATAACCTTATTATCCTCGCTTTAGTTGTCTCTTGTCTGTATTGTCTCGCTGGCGGTTAACGTTTTTAAACCATTTTTACATGTTCCTATTATTTTCTTTTATACAATGTGTATTGCTTATACTTGATCAAACAAAATGTGCGGATACTAGACAAAAAAATATCGATAAAAAAAGCCTACCAAAAAAAAAAAAAAAAGCCAAAAAAGTACAAAAAAATCTACCTCAAACTGCTAGTTTTAAAGTTACAGACACTAATTATTTAAAAAAAGAATGTTCTTTTTCACAAATTTCTATTAATTACCTTTTTTTTTTGTAGGTTTATGTTTGATATTGTTATTATTTTTTGGTTGGTCGATTAGCTGCATTTTGTAGCTTTAAAACAAGACTACTTTTGAGAAACTACACCGTTTAGACGCAAAGATATGAATTAAAAACCAAACTCGGAAATATTCATCAGAAAAAAATTTAAAACACCTTAATTTTTTAAATATAATTTTTATTTTTATTTTTTTATCGATATTTTTTTGTCTAGTATCCGCACATTTCGTTTGATCAAGTATAAGCAATACACATTGTATATAGACACGCAGCAGCGTATCGAGCCAAGTTCAAGTCTAGAACTGGCAACACCGCAACGGTGTGTTACGTTATGTTATTAGTGTTGTTACACCTACGAACAAAAATAACATGGAAGCATTCTGTCCCCTCAATTCTAGCGCAACGAAAACTGTGCCGCTGTGGGCGGGCCTTACAAACTGTGCCGCATACGACTTCAGTTTGACTGGGATGTCAGTGAGTGACGGACATGACGGACAAGAACGCGATTACTAACAAAATACAAGATTTATTCTAATTTAAGATGCCCTCATGTGTTGTTAAGTGGTGCAAAAACCATTCCGACCATTCGAAGGAAAATGGCATCACTTTTCACGCGTAAGTAAACCGATAACTTCAGTAAAACCTTTAAAATATATGATCACTTTTTCTCTATAGGGATGATATTATGCCAAATGAAGTAAGTAGATTATTTTATTAGGTAACTTACTGAATTTTAACACCTTAATTATAGGTAATGTATGTACATGACTTAACAATGAAATAAATGAAATGACTACGGATTTTGCCGACAGGCCAGTCGGCCGACTCGTGGGTTTTTGAATTGCCGATTAATCGGCCGACTGGTTGGCAGTGCCGATCGTAGGTTTTTAGTTAAGTTCGAGCACAACCGGAAACGTTCGTGTTGCTTCGTCTCCCGCGTCCTTTGTGCCGTTCATGTTTTGACCAGTTTTGTTTACATTATTATTTCGCTGGCGTGTTACGTGACTTGAAAAACAATAAAAAATACATTAAAAGTTTAACCTCCTAAGACCCCGCGTACAAAATTTTGTACAAATTTCAAAATCAACTTTGAACTTTTACTGAATGTCAAGATATGTAAATAAACTGTGTATCATTGAGTAAAATGATTGATAAAATAATATGCGTACCTATAATAATCGTGTAAAATGTAATAATGTACTTGAGTAAATAATCAGTGTACCTATGTTGGTACGGTTTTATAACTTGTGTAAACATTCTATGTAGATATGGTGTAAATTATATTACCTGTAGTATGTGAATAATCTATATGTAACACACAATAAACACTAAAACAAAATAAATCTATTGGGACACTAAAAACCTTTTTTATTTATTAAAACAATTGTTCAGTTGTTGCGTCGCGCACTCTGTGTGGCCAAGCCTTTATAAATAGTGTAGTAACTTAACATTATACTGTATGATAACAATTACCTATGCCAACTTGAGTCTGTTTTATTTTATTACAATATTCTAACCTACATATTTGGTATCTTCAAAACTGCACAAATAATACATTAATTATTTGAATGGCTCATTAATGTATGGCATAAACCTATCCATAACTGACGAACGGTGAACGGGCGTTGGCTGGGCGGGCTGCTGCTAGTGCGTGCAGCAAGAAGCTCATTGGCGGATAATGTTACTGATTGGTAGTTATTGACAATCTGTCTATTTCACTTACACGTAAGTGTTCACAATAGAGTAAAAGAGATGAATATTATTTTGTTTGTCATGTTCGGAGAAAGGCTCTGTATACGTAACGTCTTATTTAAATGTAAGTGTATTTGTGTTTGTGTGCTAACTGTCCCGATAAATTTAACGGCGAAGTACTGAGATGCGGCTTCCATGTTATTTTTATTCGTAGTGTTACACGAACCATCATCAAAATTTACTTAACATTACCTAACACATAAAAATTGGTTTATTTATTAAAAGCTCCTAAATAAACTAGAACCCCAAATTACGTAATTATCAAACGGATAATGAGATAAGTAGGTATAAAAATGTCTAAAAGTCGTCAATTATTTGACTCACCATTATCACCACAGCCTATGGTCACTCTTAAATACAACTGACACTAAAGCCTAAGATCGTGATAACTTAATACAAAGCAGAAAACTTGCAATAAATGTTACACTTAGCTCAAAAATTACTTAGCTAGTTTACATAGGTAGTAAATATTAATTCTCTCCCCCACTGACCCTTTCAACGAGTATAATATTTATGACGACCGCTTTAGCCTAGTTGGTAGTGACCCTGCCTACGAAGCAAGAGGTCCTGGGTTCGAATCCCGGTAAGGGCATTTATTTGTGTGATGAGCATGAATATTTGTTCCTGAGTCATGGATGTTTTCTATGTATTTAAGTATTTATTTATCTATATAAGTATGTTTATCGTCGTCTAGTACCCATAGTACAAGCTTTGCTTAGTTTGGGACTAGGTCGATTTGTGTAAGATTGTCCCCTAATATTTATTTATTTATTTATAATGTACTCGTAGTAGTTTCAACGATACTCTAGTACTTAGGCTAATCATAATGACACGACTGTGCAAAAAGTACAGTAGGTAATGTACCAAATATGTTTTTTGGGCAGAATCTTATTTACAAATGTTAGGTACCTATAGCCTATGTCTCTCCCAGAATTATAAAGAATCCAACGACAGCTCATATATGTAGGTATAAAATTTTAACAAGCCGCTCGGACTGTTGCCCGTTAAAATCACTCTGTCTACATACATACTACATATATACATAAGTACATACACTCGAACATCATTTCCTAGTGTTTTTGTTTATTTTTTAGCTTTTTTTTATACTTATCCAATGCTTTTTTTTGTAGCAATGGCAAGCTCTTTCCCAACCGTGAAGTGTCTGACCCGTTCAATATTTTATTGATTGTGTTGCACCAATTATACACTGCAAATTTTACAGTCAGGTTCAGAAAATATTGTACTATAATATTTTTGTGAAGGTTGCACTTGAGGTATTCGAACAGATATTTAGATAGAATATGCTCTTTAATTTTTTGTGAGATGGAATTTAAATGTGGTTTTCTATCCAAATATTTGTTCGATTCCTTAACAATGTCGCTAAAACTTCGCACGGCATTTTCCGACGGGTATGTGAGGTTTTTATTTTTCAGCCATTGGTATTCCCTTTGGCTGATCCATCGATGTATCGGCCCTTCCTCTGTAGTCAAATCAGCCAAACAGACATCGCAATTAAGTCTTTTCTTCAGTTTACCGACGAGCCACCCCGCGGTATATGCACGTGCATGTACTCGAATTCGCTCACGGCGAGCTTGCTCCTGAATGTTTAGCTGATCCTGCTGAATATCAGCGGGTGGATAGTGACGCGCAATGACTGGGTCTGTTTGTGTGTGTGAACGTTGAAATATTTTTTTGATATTAATGAGTTGTACACCAACATCCTCCTGACAGTTAAAGTTTGCAGAGTGGAATTTTATGAATCTGGTTATGAGTAGAGCTTTGAAGGTACTAATAAAGGTGTGACAAGTTGGATCATTATTTCTAAAATTGTACGCCCTCACTTGTCCAAAAAAGTTTTCTACTGGGTCTGAATTGAAATATCTTGGGCGCATTACTATTATGTTTTTGTTGTGGAAAAAATTCCACAATCTTATGTGGCTTTTTAATGTGATTATCCAATTTTTTATCGATGGTACCGACACCTCACCGCGATTGCTGTCAATAAACTTTATATTTTCAAGTTTACGGATTGCGGTTTTCCAGAACTCGTGGTGAGGGGACGTATCGGTAACCGCTTTTTTCAAAAGCTTCCCTCGTGTAATTTTGTTGCTCAACGACGCTCCATTTACCGAATCAAATAACTGATCGAAGAACCTTACTGCTTCTGCTGTATTTTGAAGTGTTTCACTGACTCTTCTGCCATCAGCGTAGTGAGCTGTCAATAGATAAAATTGTTTTAACGAATAGGTACAGTCGCCATCAGATATATCGCAGCGGCCAAAGTGCTCACAAATATCTGAACACGTCTCTATTGTCAAGGCATTAGAGACGTGTTCAGATATTTGTGAGCACTTTGGCTGCTGCGATATATCTGATGGCGACTGTACGTGTTGTCACTTAAATGTTTTTCAACTCAAATTAATAAGATTTCAGGCGTGATAATATATCTAAATGCTTTCTTTCACCTTGGACTAATTAGGCTAGCATTTATAAACATACTAGCTTCCGCCCGCGACTTCGTCTGCGTGGAACAGGGATAAAAACTATCCTATACTTATTTTAATCCGGGCTATAAACCTGTAAATTCGTGCAAAGCTGTTTAAGCGTGATTTAGTAACAAACATCCAAACATCTAAACATCCAAACATCCAAACTTCCGCATTTATAATATTAGTAGGATGCTAAAACCTATTGACAGGTCAAATGGCTAGGCTAGGTACGAAATAACTCCGAGCACTTTATATATAATAAGTAGATGTTCTTCCACCCTGTACTCCCACCCAGAAACCACTTACAAAACTGGGCTGTGTAGGACAAGGCGGCCGCCACAGTCTGGCTCAGGACTCGTGTACAATTCTTGACCTGCAAAAGTGTTAGACCAGATTAGATTTTACGAACTCATAAATGGTAATCTTTACGTGCGCAACGTTGTAACAATCATGTGATGTATCATATGTGTAGATATGTTGAGAACACATCCTGTGTTTGTACGATTAATGCCCATGCCATGTTAGGATTGATCATCTGCCTACCTCAAAATAATAACGTATTGACTATTTGAGTTTCAAAAATACAAGATATCATATCAGTCGAAAAACGTCCACTGCCTCATATAGGCTGAGATCCTGGCAATGAGTTACGTACCTAATCCTAATATCATTCATTATAGATGCAATGTTTGCCAATCATTTGCCCTAAGTAGTTTTTCTCCGAAACTGTCAACTTTTCAGAGTTGTTATTTTGGAAAGCTAACCTAACCTACAGATAACCGAACCTAACTACTAGCTAACTACCTACCTGCCTGCCACTAATTCCAATGAGAGCTGAATATCTTGGAGACGGCTGGTTTTATTTCTTTTCCACAAAAAATATCTCGACAAACAAGGCTTTTTAGCCGTTCAAGTGCCATGGACGGATATAGCCACGCTATATCCTTTCTGTGGAATCTGTGAGGTTTTCGGTATAATGTTATCCGCGTTCATCATCATCAGTTCCTTCACGAAATTTTTGCTTACCGAGAGTAAATGCATGGTTCACTACAGAAAACACCGAAATCGCTATATATGCCTGCCATCAAAAATGTGAAAAAGTAAAGAATGCAGATGAACTCAGATCCTCCTTCCTTCTATTGGAGTTGATTTTTAAAACCTGTTTTGTTTGAAATAACACTTGCAAGGTAAGCTTTGCTATCAATAAACGAATTATAAATGAGTTACCTTCATTTTCATAATCTTTTCAGGTATCACGTGCGTGTCATTTAATTTGTGAAGAAGCCGAGTTTGGGCATGTTCGCAGTCGGTGTTATATACATCCACGATGTCGCTCCATTTGCAAATGTTATTTTCAAATTTCAAGTCCTTGGTCAAAAAGTTATTGCGTATGCCTTTTATCAAGTGGGGAGGATCAAAAAAGACACTCAAATCATGCCCTTTTATTGTTATGACATCATCTGAAATAAAGAAGGGAAAACAAATAAAATAACATTCACCATTGTATTTCATACTAGCTTCCGCCCGCGACTTCGTATGCGTGGACCCGGGATAAAAACTATCCTATATTGTAATCCAGGCTATAAACTATCTTCGTGCAAAATTTCATCCAAATCAGTTAAGCCGCTTAAGCGTGATTGAGTAACAAACGTCCAAACATGTAAACATCCAAACATAACTAAACTTTCGCATTTATAATATTAGTAGGAATAGCTGATGCTCGCGGCTTTGCCCGCGTGGTTATAGGAAAATGAAACATATTGAATTTTCCCGTGGGAATTAGATGTTTTCCCGCTGGAAAAAGTAGCATATGTCACTCTCCAGCCTCTAAACTATCTCCATACAAAAAATCACATTAATACGACGCTCCGTTGCGACGTGAAAGAAGGACAAACAAACACACTTTCGCATTTATAATATTAGTAAGGATTTCCCACTAACTACACGAAGTTTCATAATTATGTCTTTTTTAGGGTTCCGTGTAGGACCGTCCAACAAAGAACCCTTATAGTTTCGCCATGTCTGTCTGCGGCTTAGCACAGTAACCCTTACTACTAGAAAGCTGTAATTCGGCATGGGCATCCTATACATTTTATCAATCACGCAGACAAAACCATAGATTTTAGGGTACCTCATCTACACGTAAAGTGCTGGCGATGTATTTTTTTTCTCTTTAAACTCATGATGCGGGGTTTCATTGGATAGCTTGTTTAAAAATATTATGGGTTTTTATAAGCCATTTTACCACTCAGTGATCCGTTTGCTTGGCTTTGTAGCCCTAATTGATGTTCCCCTGCCGACTAAATGGCTATATTACTTGAATGTAAAAAAAACGTGGCAGTAGTATATAATGAATTTAAAAGGAGACAAATTTCGTATAAATTCGGCCGACGCAACCGCACCATTTAGTTGGCGCGCGCGTGTTGATGTAACTACGGAAAATGCAACTACGGGACCCTACCACTGCGCGTGGCCTGACACGCATTTGGTCGGTTTTTGTTTATTGAAGCTACTTGGGCGGGTAAATTAAGTGAATCATGCATGATAAAGACAAAGAAGTCTGTTTACCAGTCTGTTTTCCAGCCTTAATCTGATCTCTCCGGGTATCCTCAGTTAAGGCCTTCAAAGCCGATTGGAAAGATTGACCCTGATCACAAATTACCGCAACCGGTAGCAGCCCCGTATCAATGACGGCATTTATGATGTCTTTTAAAATAACTTTCAGGACATCTTTATTTGTGGCTCCTTCACAAAAATAAAATGCGACAGGCTGTTGCCATTTGTGGATTGCGCCTCTGAGCATAAATGCTAGCGCGTGGTCAGCGAAGTCATTTTTTTTTACGTTCAAATGAACGAAGCCATTAATATGGTCTTTGGCTTTGTCAGGTTCCAAACCTGGTTCTAGTTTCATCTCGTCAAATATAATTGAGCAAAACTTTCTCTTCTCGCCCCAATTTTGAACCTGTAAGAAAATGCCAATATATGAGATATTCGTGTTTTTGACGGTGTGTCCTCATATCTTTCATAAGTACATATGATCACAATACTAAATTTATTACTTTGAAAAAGTAATTTACAGCAAATATATAGGTATGAGTTACATATGCCAAGCGGTAAAATAAATATTTGTCTGTCTAGTAACTAGTGCCTATGGCATATCTTGGGATTAGATGCGAAAGCGGACCCCGGGCTCTTTTAGGAGGCAGAACCAGGAAAAACGCTAAGAGGATGACGTATGCAATTTGCCTTAATAATATTATATACTAGGCATGTGCGTATAATTATATAATATATTTTACAGTACATATGGTGCTACTTTCCCGCACTAGTGCGGAAAAGAGCACTTTTCGTGCATATGTCGAAACTTTAAAGAGCCATATGTACAGTAAAACGTTGTACGATACACGTGCGAATAGGTAATTCGCAACTCGTGTCGATTTAAAACACTCCCTTCGGTCGTGTTTTAATTTATCACCACTCGTTGCCAATTTCCTACTTTCGGCACTTGTATCGTAAATAACTATATTCCACCTACCCCGTTCCATCACCGAACGACCAGGCAGGCGGGCGTGGTGAGCGAATGCATCCTTATCTCGACAACGTACTCGTACCTACCATTTATTCGCACGAAGCAATTTGCCTCGTCTTTTCTAATGCGAACTGCTAAGGAATGGAATTCGCTCCCTTCATCTGTATTTCCTGAGAACTACGATCTAGGTGCCTTCAAAACGAGAGTGAACAGGCTAGACTGAACCAGCAGTGAGCTTCATCTTAGGCTCTGTCGTCGCTTACCATCAGGTGAGACTAGGGTCAATAACTGGACAGTCTTTTATAAGAATAAAATAAATCTAACAGATAGAATAGGTACCTGTTCTTTTATAGCATCAAAAATTTGACTGTTGATACCAGGTTGCACGTTCAACTGCGAACTCATCTTCAACAAAGTATTCCTCGATGGCAAAATGAAAATTTTTTGCAAAAATTTGTATGCTTTGGGACTTTGCTTTAATATTGCCAAAGAAATCATTTTTTCGTCATCAGTAAACCGTCTACCTTTCAGTTTCTTTTTGCTTTGTGTGATTTGCATCCACATCAGCTGTTTAGCCAGGGGATTGACATTGGAGGTCAAATTTTCGAAGGCTTGAGTCTTCGAAAATTTCATGGCTCTTTTTGCCCTTCTCATGAAGTCAAGTTGCTTCACCGACTTCTTATATTCGAAGTAAATATCACGGCAACATGGTGATAAATCTGCTGTCTTGCGCATCATGCGTCTGCGACGTTTTCTCTTACGGACAACAGCATCTGTTGTAGCGCCTGAAACATAACAATAATGAGATCCCTGAAAATATCACAATCACGAGCTCCTTCGACGCTTCTTCTATAAGTATATATTTCCAATTGCGAACTCAGCACCAAAAACAGATCTTACTATAAAAAGAAGTACCTACCAACAAAAAGTAAAAGTACCTAGTGAGTACCGACAAAGAGACTTTCTTATAGATAAATTAAGAGAGAGTTATTTTTTTTTAAACGCGACATAAGTATCTAACTTTTGAACTGACTATAGATAGCCTGGCATAATATTACAAGAAAGTGGTTACGACGAAATAAATGAATACCTACTTAGTTAAGATTAATAGATTCTCACCGCGGCATCACCCATGTGGTTCCTACTCACCTACCTCAGAGATAGTACTTAGTGTATTAAATTAACCACTTGAAAGGTGGTTATCAAAGCACTTTCGTTAATCATTATCTCACTTTGGTGCTTATTCTTGCGTATCTTCGGTGACAATGCAATTATGCTACCGTAGTAGAGCTGGCCTGATGACTTGATGATGGAGTCGGAAGGCGGCGAAAGGGACTATTACACTAAAATAAACTCGTAGTGTTTGGGCTCACTATAGAGTTGGCAATAAAAAAGCTTGTACCAAAAATAGAACTTAAAACTAACGTCCGTATTCATTATTTTCATTAAGCAATCTACAATCCTATTTTTACTAAAATGGCGTTAAAATTAGTTTGTCTTTATCTGTCGCTGTAGGGCACGTCAATGTTCGAATGCAAGAGTAAAAAAAATCATTTCGATGTGTCATCATCATCATCATCATATCAGCCGAAAGACGTCCACTGCTGAACATAGGCCTCCCCCAAAGTGTGCCAAAGTGACCGGTCCCGCGCCACCCGCATCCAGCAGGCATCGAGAACCTTTCCGCCCCAACGGCCATCGGTTCTACGTGCTATGTGCCCTGCCCACTGCCACTTAAGTTTAGCGATTCGGAGGGCTATATCGGTTAGACTATAACTATACATAACTATAAATACTATAATAATATCTACTATAAACATACTTAAATTACCTGACACGGTGCCGAGTTGAGACACTTGCTGAACTGGCGTCTGCCCAAGAACTGGTGATTGAACGAAAGAAGGACCTGAAATAATGTAGTATTTGTGTTCATTTATAAATCAAATGAATGGATAAATCGGATGAAAAATGTACCTAATGCTCCGAGCCGGATTCGAACCGGCGACCACAGGCATACGCGGCCTGTCGCTACGCTACTAACTTACTGAGCTATCGGAACAATCCGTCTCGGCTATATAGGTAGGTACTATTAAACTATCAAATTAAACAATTTTTTTTGAGTTGCAGTTACAATGTATATTATACGCCGCCAACCTCCTGTGACCTGGGTGAAGTAGGTGGTTTTTTAAATATATAGTTTAGGTACTATTATTACCTTTTGCCCGCGACTATTCCGCGCGGAACTCGTTTACATCGAAACTCCATACGAACCAAAATAGTTCAAAAAGTTAATGCAAAGAAATCGCGAGCAATTGTCATTGGTAGTCCTTACTACGTAAGTAAAATCTCGGAAATGGTGAATCCGGAAGTAATTTTTGGTGGGACCGTCATTCCTTATAACCTCTAGTGTCAGAAATCTGGGTTTCAGTATCACCATAGATCAGACGCTCTTTGGGTCTCCCCGTATTGCTGAGGTAAGTCAAAGTATGTTTGCCTCCACACCTAAGTGGCTTGTAGAATTTTCTTCTTTACCGTACTAAGATGACCCTTGCCTAATCTCTTTTGCTTCCACTTTTGGACTATGGTGACATTGCATTTTTAGATCTGAAAGAGGAACTGCTTAGAAAATTTGACCGATTACATAATGTATGTAAAATATATATATATATTCATCGTCATCATTATATTAGCCGAAAGACATCCACTGCTGGACATGGGCCTCCCCCAAAGAGTGCCACAAAGTGGCCTGCGCAAATACGAGCACATCTCCGAACCTCGTTCTCAGCTCGGTTGGTTACCGATCCGTCGGCGCAGACATCTCTGTTCTTACTTTTAAACGTGCTGTTTAATCCTGCATCTGCACCTCAGTAGTTATCGGAACGTTTTACTTATATGGCTGACGGCCGCAATCACCGCTAACCTCACCCTCATTCACGAAACGAATCACGGTGCGTGCTGAGACGTTGTGGAACGGCTTGCCGCCGTCCTTTAGACCGTCCCAGTTTGTGGCATCAATCAAAGCAAAGTTGAAAAAGAAGTAGCTCTCCAATGACTTGTGATTTAAGTAATAGGATGCTGTTTGTATATTGTATAAATATATTTGTTTTTATTCAGATATTTGTATATAAATAAGTTCGCCTTTGTACCGATTTAACCTATTTGTCTGTTTTTTTCCGGTGTCTTGCTATTTTCATACATACACACATACATTCAAACTTTGGCCACTTATTTCATCCCCTTAGAGAATCATTTCCGGGATAAAAACTATCCTATGTCCTGTTCCGTAATTCAAACTATCTCTATATAATGTATTTACATACATATACACATACATACAAACTTTGGCCACTTATATCATCCCCTTAGGGAATCATTTCCGAGATAAAAACTATCCTATGTCCTGTTCCGGGATTCAAACTATCTCCATACCAAATTGAATCTCAATCGATGTATCGGACAGACGGACAGACAGACAGACGAACGGATAGACGGACAGTCAGACAGACGGGCGGACATACAGACATTTGAAATTGGTTTTCAAATCACAAACTGGTATCTCTACCAGTAACTGAAAGGATATTTACAAGTCCCTGATGGGTATGACCCCAAGCAACAAAATTATCCCAGAGTGCGTATTTTATAGTCCTACAGCACTAATAACTCTCTCTTATGGTTCTAGTAGGTGCTACCATGCTTATAATAGCATACATGAAGTTTGTTTGCGCTTCTAGTACATCTGTTCTTATAGCTTAATCGCTAATGAGAAGGCGGCTTCTGGAGTCGCGTTCATATAGGCTACGGTTTCTGCTTACCATAAGACAGGCCGTATGCTTTTTTTTGCCGACGGTGGCAGTAGTAGTATTAAAAAAAAAAACAAATTATATTTCTTGGCTACGCTGCACTCAAAGTAGGTCAAAAAATAAAATGGCCGAGCAAGTACCTGAAATGGCAGAGACTTGTGGAAGATTTTGTGTTTCCCGAAGTACCCGTAATCGACCTGAAATAAATTACAGTATAATATGTAATCATCATGCTCCTAGCGTTATTCTCGGAAATGCCCCTAAAGGAGCCCGGAGTCCGCTTTGACACCTAATCCCAAGATTTGGCATAGGCACTAGTTTTACGAAAGCGACTGCCATCTGACCTTCCAACCCAGAGGGAAAACTAGACCTTATTGGGATTAGACCGGTTTCCTCACGATGTTTTCCTTCACCGAAAAGCTAACGGTAAATATTCCGTACATAAGTTCCGAGAAACTCATTGGTACGAGCCGGGATTCGAACCCACGACCGCCGCTTAACAGCCACATGCCTGAACCACTAGGCTACCGTAGCACGTAGTAAAGTATAATATGTAATAAGATACCAAAATATAATAATCAAATGTGTGTGTCAGAAAACGGGAATCATTGCCACGTTGACGGCCATACCGATGATGCTCTGAAGACGGTAGGGGTCAACCTTCTTGGGTACATATCACACACAACGATGAGACGCTTCGCCAGCTCCTTAAAATGCTCTGTGTGCAACGGGACCCCATGTCCCTAAGTAAAGGTCTCCATCTCCACCCCAAACCGCATAAACCTACTGTCTGCATATTGCCATGTGCCATTACCCTCTGTGTCAATGCAGATTAGCGTTGCTCGAGGTATTCAGCCGCGGCTGATGCCCATACATAGGTCATCCATACATACCTATAGGGTAATTGGTAGTACTTCTATAATTCTATGTGAATCATTTTACTTACCTGATGTGGTTGGGAATTGTTGAGGAACTGGTGTTTTTTCTAGTGAGGGACCTGAAATGTCTTTTTTTTTATAGTTATTTCATACTAATAGCTATATTCTAGGTAAATGCGAAAGTGTGCCTGTTTGTCGGTTACCTCTTCACGCTTAAACACCTGAACCGCTGTCGGGAACGTACATAGGATAGTTTTTATCCCAGAAATCATCCTCTAAGGGGATGAAAATATGTATGTTAAGAAATAAACTACTGTAGCAGTACCGCAGAGCAAGCTAGTAGTAGCAGTATCAGTTCGTAGTATCAGTAGCCGAGCGGAAGGGCAAGCAACATGCAAGCTGAAGGGGCTTTCATTAGGTACAGGTACCTACAATAATTATTATATGATATTTAACAGTAGCTTTTCGGTGACAGAAAACATCGTGAGGAAAGCGTTCGAATGCCAATGAGAGCAGTCGCTTTCGTAACACCAGCGCCTGCGCCAGATGTTGGGACCAGGTGTCCGAGCGGTCCCCGGGCTCCATTAGGGAAAACGCTACGAGGATGGCGACTAGATACATAAACTGAGCCTATACTCTATAACTACAAGGCCAATCAAAAGAAAGTGAAAGGTAACAGAGGGCACAGAATGAGTAATAAGTAGTACTACGTACAAAGGGTTAAACAAATCCACTGTTTGGATATGCCGAACGAGCCTAAACGTGACCATCTCATTCTATCGCATGCAACGCGCTGCGATAGAACCCGTGCGTGCCGTAGCAGCGCTAACATACCGGCTGGGGTGGCATGTAGGTACCTACTTGTAGCGGCGCGACGAAATCACGGAGTGAGCCGCCTCTGGTATGGGCATTGGTGACTAACAATTGCTTACAAGATTTATACATATTTTATAAAGAAACTTTAGCCTAGTAGAAAAAGAAGTGGTGGTTTCTCCAGCGCATAGTATAGCGATACTTTTACTAGAAGTTATTTTTCGTTCACAAATTGTGAAGTAACTTCTAAAATCGTCTGTCTATAATCAACAAGACGATTGCATCACAGTTATATATACTTACCAAAAAAAGGCGATTTATAGTATACGTGTGTTGAGTTTTTTTATTACAATTTCATACGCATGTATGTTGATGCCCGGCCGGCACACTCCGGTGCTTCAGTCAGGAGCATTTTAGCTTTCAAGGTCTTATTGTCAATATTAAACTCACCTGGTGGCTGTGGTAGCTTTAGTTTTAGTAGGGGAATACATTTAATGTTATTCTTAAGTCTAACCTAGCAACACAGGTCAAATTGCCTCTTTGTTGCCTGATTAGATTTTTAAAATTTTGACCTGTAGCTTCATGAAATGGGCCACTGATCTCTGTTTCATTCGGTTTAAGGACAAGTTTGTAAAAGTTAGTAAGAATGCTATATAAAAAATAATTAAACTATTGTCCAGCCCCCCTATTCTGTAACTTGTTTTAAGCTCACCTCAACGCTCGCCCACAAATATATCTAGTAATGCGTAGTAACTAAGCGTAGGTAGAGGTCTAGACGCGCCCGGGCCACCTTTGCGCAATCAAAGCAGGCGCCGACTTGGCTGTTCGTCGGCAAAATGGACATCAATGTTAAAAAAACTTATTGAATTCGTGGTAAAACACAAATGCTTGGACGACCCCTTGAACGCGGGCGCGCGTTGCGACCGCGCTGAAAGCGCGCATGACACGCCGCCCGCCTGCGGCGCTACCACGTAAAATGAAGTTCGTATATTTCTGTCTCTGTCGTTCTTATACCGTAAACCATAAGTGCGATAGAGACGGAAATATCAGAACTTCGTAATTCGATTTTCGTAGTTACAACTTTTGAGGTGTGTAAATATGACGCTTTAACTGCATTGCTGCCGCCTCGCGCCGCACGCACACGCCCCCGCGTACTATGCGTGGAGGCATTTAGTTTATCGTTTTTCAAATTACCTGTCACGATCACGATAGGGTGATCAGGTGAGATTTGTGTATCCTGTTGAGGAACTTGTGGCTGGTCCAGTGCAGAGTCTGAAATTTCATATAGGTATGTATATATTTACTATAGTTTCAAAACTAGGTATGCTGATCTGGAGGGGTTTGTGTCTCTCATTCAACTCGATCTCAGATTATTTGAGTTGACAGAATTGCACCAAACTATTCCATTCAAAAAGCAACTGTACCTTCCGAGGTAGAAGATTCCAATTCCAATAACAGTTTTACCATACAAGAAAATACAAAATCAGAGCAAACTTTGCGATTTTATTCTAGATAGACAAATTAGCGTGTTTTTAACCTGCTTATACGGCATATTATGAGTGGAGGTAAATCTGTAATTGGCCATACTACTGTGCATACGAGCAATATATATTTGGACTCACGTTCTCGAAAACGGCTCTAAAACGATCTAGCTGGGTCTCGTCTCATATCTGGGAAAATACGTTTTCTCCGTATTTTCTCTATTTTCACCCGAGCAGAGCTCGGTCGCCCAGCGGGGCTAGCACAACTGACGCCGCGCCGCGGCGCGAGTCGAGAAGGATCTACCCTCCTCTTTCTAATTTGCACGGTGCGAGCGAGACAGGAGACACTCAGTCGCGCTCGAAGCGACTTAGCAGCAAGTTGTGCTAGACGTACAGGCACTACTTTGCTATACACAGAGTATAGCATTAGTTTAGTTTTCGCGGTTAGTTTTCTGAATAAATTACTACCTATAGAATATAAATGACTTTCTGAGACTACTTATAGCTTATCTCGCGGGGTTTTCTGCGATCTTTGCGATACGCATACGCGGTTAAAGCCAATAGTCTTAAAGTAGGTAATAATAAAGTATAACGAATTTCGAGCCCCATTCAACCATCTAGTGGTTATTTTTGAACGGAATCCGATTTAATGATAATGACTATCACATTGGAGTATTAATCGTGCCCTAAACAAACTATCATACGAAAAATAATCATATGTAAGAGTTAAGTATTGATCAATGTAATAGTACATTTACATTAGTTATGTAAATTACCTGTAGGGTTAGAAGACATGGGTTTCGGGTATGTGTGGTCTTCATGCTTGCGACGTCGGCCATAACAGTGATCAAACTTTACATTCGCTGAAAGATATAAGTACCTACATTAATAAAACAGTGCAATGTTTTCTTCCACGTGATACATACATGTGAATTGACCAACATACCAACTAGTTTGGCTTCCAATGTGGCACTCGGCACGCCGCTTTCTATTTCTTCTTCGGAAAATAAAGAGGGATAACCCTCAAGAAGAATTCGTCCGTTATCCTTCACGAACCTACCCTCGAAGTGCTTGTGACAAACAAACTCATTTTTTAGTTCGCGAGGGCTTAAATTATGAAGCCTATCACAATTTAAGCACACCAGCCACTTATGTAGTCCTTTCTCCGACGTAGGTAACTGGTGTAATTTAATCCTTGATCGTTCACTGGAGCAGTTTTGTACACAACATTTGTAATACATTTTGGTTTTAGTCCAAGATTAAATTCGTTTTATGAATTTTTTTGATGATCGGATTGAAAATAAGCGAAAATTCATTCTATCCATCAGAAAAAACAGTAATGGCGGCAATTTTTAATTTTAATTTTTCATGTCAAAACATATGTTGGTTAAAACACTCAAACAAATTAAAAAACAAGCGGCAAGAGGGACAGCTCGAACAGCTCGATGGCAGTAGGTAAGAAGTGGGGGGAGCGCGGTAAATTTTTAGTCAATGCTAGTATCCAACCACGTGACCTCGATACCATAGACACTAACGCCCGGGTTTTTTGTTCAAAGATTGCAGGCCGTGATAATTACTTTAATTTCTATATTAACCATAGACAATATTTGGAATGTCCTCTTGAATGATGAAATATGTTGTTACAGGTCGTATTGGACAGCGAATTCTCCATGGAAGAAGACGACAAGACGCAGTAAATAATCATAATAATTCACTACCCACATACTCTTCAGAGTCCATGGTGGTCGCGATTTGTCGTTTTATCCTTCAAATCTCACTCGAACGCTTGTCCTGTTTTGTCCTTGTGTATTGGTCGTCAGCGGCGACACATTTTAGAGTAATTCACATTAGGTAATGCCATTTGTACCCCTTTAGGGTGAATACCTACCAGTGTGCAAACATGTATTTTCATATATTTGACACCTTGCATGCCTGATAGCCAAGTGTCAATTACGTGAATGAATTAATGAATGTATTTATTCACAAGAACACAAAATACAGTTAACATATAGTTCATGCACTTTATTATGTTCGACCATCAGGTATGTGAATTTTACAGTGAGTGTGGGTGAGCTTTAATTTTATTTACAAAACAGCTCTGCTCATATCTGGTGGATGTTCACCCTTAGTCCTAAGGAACTATTTTACCCATTTGTCCCCTAATATGGGCGTATCTAAGGGCCGGTATTTGGCTTGCAAATTTTGATGTATCGCCTTGAGCCCATATCTAATGACTTGTCTGTGGTTGAACCAATTGGTTCGAGGATCAAAGGTCACCGTTGTGTGGAACAACTCGATAGTCGTAGTACAAATGTAGCGTAGCTAGCGTGGTGGCCATATGTGATGTTAATTATAAATAAGTTTTAAACATTGTGTTTTTATTTATCTCACACACCCAGCGGGAATAATTGAAAGGTCGGCGCCGGCGCATGCGCCGCGGTGAGCGCTGATCATCAGGCGAGCCGTGAAAGGGTTGCCCCCAGTGGTATTATTCTATCCGTCAGTTCGTATTAAACTTAGACGTGTTTATATGTAATGGCTAAACTGTCACCTCCAATCGCATTCTAATCTCGGTTTAATCCATACCAATATTATAAATGCGAAAGTGTGTCTGTCTGTCTGTCTGTCTGTCTGTTACCTCTTCACGCTTAAACCGCTGAACCGATTGTGATGAAATTTGGTATGGAGATAGTTTGAATCCCGGGGAAGGACATAGGATAGTTTTCATCCTGGAAATCACCCCCTAAGGGGATGAAATGGGGGGTTGAAGTTTGTATGGAGCTGCGATATAAACGATTTCAACGCGGACGGAGTCGCGGGCAGAAGCTAGTAATAAATAAAACATGCTTTGTACGGGTCGTACACCTGAGATGATTTGATTCTTGATGGTTGATTGTAGACTTGATAGAAACACTGATATCGTTGTATGATTTTATTGATAACCAAGGTAAATGTATAAGTACTAGCTAGGAGCACGTATAAACGTAAACTTAGGCTTAATGATTATATTAACAGGGTTTTTGAAATACGCGGGCGGAACCACGCGGGCAGATAGTTGTAATTACACGTGCGACATCAATATCATTCATATTTTAGTTATCATCTCGTATACAATATAGGTACTTTAGAAAATATTTTTTACTTATTTATTTATTTCAAAATAAAACATCTTAGCGGTAGTTAAGTATACATTTCCTGATCGCCAAACTGAGGGCTGTTTGTCGGCGAATGTGCGCTCTTTTGTTAACTTTAAACATTGTTTTGCTTTAAACGTAACCTAACCTAACCTAACCTAACCTACCTATTTACTATATGATCTACTTTAACAACTTTAATAAATAAAAAAATAAAAAAAATCAATAAATATTAGGGTACAATCTTACACAAATCGACCTAGTCCCATAGTAAGCTCAATAAGGCTTGTGTTATGGGTACTAGACGACGATATATTTAATAGATAGAAATACTTAAATACATAGAAAACATCCATGACTCGATAACCTAACCTATGCCCTAAATATAAAGTAGTTTTTTACTTACTTTTGTTTGGCAGAATTGACTCTTATGGTTTGATTCATTATAAATAGGTACATACAGTCCCCTTCACACGGGTGAGAGGTTTGATAGACGGCATTTGCTAAATCGACGCGACTGTACGCCTACTGCGTGTGTTGGTTGAATGTTGGTCTCGCTGTCCGGCTGTCCGGCTGTTCTCTAGGTACAGGCAGGTACAACCGAGTCTTGTGAAATTTTGTGAGCAGGTTCAATAAAATTGATAAAGATTTTTTTGTCGATGTAATGTGATGGTATCGAGTAGGAAACGCTTTGTGTAAATCCTAGCACGATTTGTTCATAAGGGAAACATATCGTAAGATTCGTAAGGGAATCAACGATATCTATGTACAAGAATCGTCATAAACGTGAAAAGAAACATCCATTTTTCATGCAAACAGTTTTCCAATACTCTTTTTAATACTCTAACTATGCAATCTGCATGGCAAAAATTCAAACGCTGCGCTGAAGTTGTGGAATTCGGAGAAAACAATGCACTGAACCAATAGTACCGTACGTATACGTACGTAGCTACGCATACCGGTTCATGTTTTGTTAGTTACCGATGTACGGTAACTAACAAAACATGAACATCCGCTGTCAACGCCAGTGACAAGCAGTGTTAATAGCATACAGGGTGCAATATTACAGCCAAATGGAACGGAAAGTTTTGACGTAGGTAGCTTGTATAGTTCCGTTTCAAAGCAACATTGGGTTGAGCTGAGGAACGAGAAGTTGAGCACAAATGTATGTAACCTACCTAATTCGATAACACACATCTTCACTTGTAATACGCGTATTATACGCGGGCTACCCGAGGTTTTCATCGATTGTTGACAAGTTTTGAATCGTATCTCCTACTTTTGCACTACAGATAGAATTGTAAATCAAACGGTTATCGGTTTTTCAATCTTTTATCTCCATTTTGGTCCACCGGATTTTGAAACAAATGAATACTTAATTTTGTATGTTTTTTTTTAAAAGATTGTCTAAAAAAGGACTTATTTCGTATCTCTATTGACGTGAAAGATCTAACATAATATACGAAATCTACATATTTGGGTTCGTCTGTAACGTCTCTAAAAACTGGTCCAGGGTTTTCATTTTAAACCAATTAACACAAAAGTTATGGCCAGAAAACCAGTTTTTTTGGCCTAAAATTGTTCAACTTTGATGCCTAATATCTCGAAAAGAATGAACTTTGAAGTAAATATGGGATACTATATTGCTTGAAGCCGTTGTTGTTAATATAATAAGCTACAAAAAACATTAGAAAACTGAGGGATTCAGTTCGAAGGTCATTGGAGCCCCTTAAGTAGGTACACTATTGTGCTGATGCCAATATTTATTAGGGTGTAGATTTAAAATGTATTATTGCTCCAAAAGTAAGGAGGCATAAAAGTATGCCTAGTGACGAAAATCCCATTCAGATATCTCAAAGAATTACGAAGCTACAACCGTTTTAAAATTGCTTGTTAGAGAGATAAAACGCTCGCAGATCGTGACGCGACTACGTCATAGTAAATGAAGATCGTTTCATAATTCTCATCTTTGCGGAAAAGGGACAGGAATATACCCCCTCTTCAAACTTTGAACACATAACTTTGTGACTATTTAATCCCCTGCTTTACTTTTTTCTCCATTTGACAATATTTTTAATCCTTTATCGGGAAACCCCTATTATCCATTTCCAGTAGAAGTAATATGAATGTGGTAGTTTCACAATTACAAATTACTGTAAAGAAAAATTGTGCGTTCGCGTACCCCTATTGCGAGCTATATCTCAGACCCGGTAAGTCAAATATCAATAGTTATCAAAAAATATGCGGCGAGAGGCGGTTATCAGTCTCAACTTGCAAGTTAGTTCTATTTCATTTACATATCTACTTGTGATTTACCAAAATAATTAGTAACAAGTAGCCAGTATACCAAGATAGATAGACAAAAGGTACCATAGCGATTTAAAAGGGGTCGTCGCCTATTTGTTACAGAAATTTAACGATTCATACTGGATTTATAAAAGAGACGCAAAATTCAAAAAAATCTTTAGTTACCCTTTCTTATTTCGTAGTCGAGTACGTTAACCTCATTTTTGACAACCCTATCGACATTGCAGTAAATTTAATGTTCGGTCTTCGCCTTTTTTGTATAAAAAAAGGTTAATTTCGTAAGACACGTTCAAAATTACCAAGATAGATGTAGGTAATGAAGTAGAAAAGCTAAACGTGTGTCAATTATTGACGTCACGGCGAAGTCAGAGAATTATGCCCACACTTCGCCTACTACATTTGGAATCAAATTCCAACCATAATTGCAATGGAATTTAGAGCTTAAATTGCCTAATGTTTATCTAAATATAATAATATATATGGTGCTCGAAAATACTCATACTTACTGCCTAAAATAATAAATGAATTACCTGAACATGTACAGTCGAGGAAATTGAATGTTTAGCACTTTTGGACCTTAACGTCATTCAAATAGAGTTGACATGTGCCAAACTTTCATTTTCCTCCACTATACAAAACTTATATGTGAAAGGCTGTAAATTAAGAAAATTTTTTAAAATGCAATAATGTAACCTATATTCTGTAAACTAAGTTGTACTAACTAACCTACTTAAAATACTTAGTTTTTAATTTAGCTATAAATTAGATCAAAAGAATAATAAGAACTCCCCATCGGCACACAAACCTCTCCAAGGTTTTGCCTAGATGGGCTTAAATATCATTTCATTGTTTTTGTCTTAATCAATAAATTAAAAAAAAAAAAAAAAAAAAAATACGCGATAGTCAGATATAAGATAAGTAAAATCTTTTTTTAATCATTTAGATCCAAAATACGTGTAAATTTAGGAGAATTATTGAGAAATGTGCAATATCGTTTTCAAACTATAAAAGACTTCAGAAATAGTTTTATTTTTGTTTTTTCCTACTCACCATTACTGGAAAAGAGTGTCCTCAATGTCAGACACATTTTACAGGTTTCAACTAGGTACGGAAAAAATATTCTACAAAATTTTTGTTAATGAAGTATCGTAATTGTAGACAACTCTCAATTCTAAAAAAAAAGCTTAGAGTAGTTTTTCAAAGTATTATTGTTATTAATATTAACGATATCACTGTATAGGTACATAATTAGCAGTTAGGGTGTCGGAAAGGATATAAAAACGGCAAATCGAGGGACGAACGGATAGACACAATGTGTTAGATATTAATTTCAAAATTATAGACTACACATATCTGTGCCAAGGGGGTCTGGGCAAAAACGGCACCAGAAGTGCCAAGAGAGGCCAATTTTGTTCCATCCCGGCCGTGTAATTGGCCTTATCAAACAGCTGCCTCAACAAATATTTATTAAGTACGTCAGAGTTGATTTGTATAAAAAAACTTTTGTGTGACTGAAATGAACCAACAAAACGAGAGCAGCGCACGAAAACATCATAGACTGCGAGCTCCTTACAAACTACCCCAACACGTGCCTAAAACCCGGTACGCGCATAGGCTGTACGCCCACTGCCAATACACACGTCTCATGACAAGGTCGAGAAAGTTGAGCTGAGCAAGAAAAAAAATGCCGAAAGCTTGAAAATCCTTAATTCCCGGTCAACATTTGTATGGGTTTATTTATGTCATGTGACAACAGTACGAGACATGTGGCATCATTTAGCCCTTTAATCGTAGATAGAGTAAACCTAAGTCCGTCAGTCCTGAAATGGCCGGAAGTACTTGGCAGACGGCGTCAAAATTGCCAACAACAACACAACAAGTTTCTCGACATGCTGCCATGCATTTTGTCATGTTCTCATGAGACGTACGAGTAGGTGTATTGGGAGTGGATTTACGGTCTAGCATGTTCGAACTGAACGGCTGCCTGGCATCGTTCTGACACACGGCTCCCATCCCATTCTGTGGGGCCATTTTGCGGCGCTACTTAGACTTCTATGGTTTTTTCGTTCGCTGGACGACTTCGCAACCGATTCTCGTGAATTTTTGTGCGCAGATTCGTTCATTAAGGGGCTTCACGCGCTATTTGGCTAGTTTTGACGAGTTTTGAGTTGATATTCCTCCGTAAAAACTATAGATATCTTTATGGCACAAACACTTATAGGTTCTTAAATCTTTTATCTTCCTTTGCACGAGAGTTTTTTTGAAAAAATTTAACAGTTATTTTTTTATGTTTTATTCAAACATGGTCCAAAAAAGGTCTATTTTCGATATAAGTATGTTGTTTATGCACTTGTATATATGAAATCTACATATAACTGTTCCTTGTTGACGTCTCTAACAACCCGCGAGAGATTTTTATTATGAACTCATTTTCACAAAAGTTACATCCAAAAAACTGGTTTATTGGCCTGAAATTGCCAAAGTTTGGTGCCATATATCCCGGAAACTGTGGGTTTTGAAGTAAATATGAAATACTATTTCGATTCTGTAAAGGTACCAGTGTTTCAAGATTCTTGAATTCGGAAATAATCTTATCTGAAGTTGTGATACCTAAGTAATGGATCTCGACATCTCGATATCGTAGCATGCCAGTCATTAACTATCTTGGTAGAACACTGGGCACTTTCGTAATTGCGATTATACTGAAATAAATAATAAATTTTCGATGAATTGGAAATTGTGCGAAACATACCTACATTCGGTGGAACAACTGTCGGTAAAACAAGGTACAACCGTATAATCGTCTCCGAGGGGGCGCTCCGCGAAATCGGGGTCCTTAGATTGAATATTTACCTATGACAAACTAAAGCGAATGCCAGGAAAAAGAACATACCAAAACTACATCATATTTGCAATTGAATCGTCTGAACAAAACCATACAAAACCAAAATTGCCTCGATAGAAAAGAACCGCCAAAACATGTCTTATGTTTACTCAATTTCAATAGTGTGAGGTTCCCGTGCATATAAATTAAGTAAAAGTTGAGTGTATAATAGCTTTTCACATTACCTAATGAAAGTACTAGCGGGGTATTTTTATGTAGTCCCTTTTCAGACTTATTGAGGTGAAACGTATTTGGCGTATAGGCCTTTTTTATTTAGCGCGATACCCTTTCTCCCGTCGCGTGTTTCGTGCGGTTCTGTATATCTTTTGTTGCCGTTCGCGGGCGGAGTCAGTCGCAATCGCTCCGCTGAGACGAGAGGACTACGTTCTGTGCTCTCACGACAGCACGATGAACATAATTATATCAATAATATTGTGACCCAGTATATTCGTCCAGTGAATGAACGTATCATTACATTCCAGTAGATATTTTGCTACTTTTTGAAATAATATATTTAAAAGTCGACCTTAACATATAGATCTTAAAGTTCAAAATACAACTATAAGATTACGCAGCAATCGGCCGGTGACCGGCTTCTTAGAATAATTTGTGCAGTTCCAAGTAATCAAATCGGCCTTTTATATTTGGATAGGGAATGTAAACATATTCTGCATGAAATAAAAGTGTAGAGGTATGATATGAGTGACAGTTACACAAATACAAATCCAAAAATAGAAACCAATATTGTTTCAGTACTTACCTATTCTAGTTACTTCTATATACCATATCTTTTTTTTGTCGAATTCTATGTCAGCATCGGTAATAGATTTTTTTTTTTTTTTTTTTGCCGTATTTGCCCTATGTTCATATAACATTATTTACTCGTAATATCATCAGGAATTTATGGTTAAAATCTGTCGGGTTACTCAAATTCACCGTGTATATACCTACCTACGAGTATAGTCTTCTTTATTGAATTAGAGATTCCGGGTAAGCATTCGTTTTTTTTTTAATATGACTGGCTTGAGAGCTTTTCCAATTTGTCTTTAAAGAAAAAGTATGTCTGTATATCCGAAAAACTTCAAAATCTAGAAACGAATGAATACTTAAAACACTACAAACGAATTCTCCAAGCCGATTAAAATTGCTAAAACAAATTGGAGTAAAGAATTTCCCAACTTAACTTTAATTCTAGGCACAGGAATTTCATATAATCACTTTGATTTAGATTGAAATTTAAATATCCCTAAATCTGTATAAAAAAATAAGAATATCTTTCTACAATCAGTATTTACGCGATTTAGAGTATTCGAACTGATTTGATTTTAAATTCGTCTACGGTACTTTTTCTATGCAATCAATTCAATGAAATTTCGTCTGTAATTTTGAATAGATAATTCTCAAGGGGTCATTTTAAGGCTGGCCCTGCGTTAGGCAAATAGCTTGGACTTGGAATACCTATTACCTACTTGCTCAACGAGATTTACAACTAGGTTACAATATATGTGCAGATGTGTGCCCCCAAATATCCGCATCCGCGGATGTCAAAGAGTCGCATCCGCGGCATCCCTGGCTCGTACCACTAGGTTTTTCAAAATTCTTACTTACGAAATATCATTTGATATTTAACAGCGGCATTTCAGTGAAGGAAAACATCGTGAGCAAACCGGTCTAATCCCATTAAGGTCTAGTTTTCCCTCCGGGTTGGAAGGACCAATGGCAGACGCTTATGTCACAGTATAATAAAGAGTACTACCGTACTTATGTAAAGGCTACGCCAAATCTTGGGATGAGCTTCAAAAGTGGACCCTAGGTCCGTTTGTCCACACCGCTGCCCATTGGGCATCTCTCATTTGAGGAACCTCGACACGTAAAAGTAGATTCCGACAGCGCATGCCATAACATCTAGTCTGGCGCCGTTGGCACGAAAACACGAAACACTTTTAGGTGTTATTGGCGTCCAAAAGGAAAAAAAAACTGTACTGACTTAACTGACAGCTGACACTCACAGCTGACAGTTTACTATATATCGTTAAATGCAGAAGAGGCATACCGGCAGTATACTAACAAGTAAATAAATCGGCGGGGCTGGTAAAGCAGGTCGGTTGTGTATTTATACACAGACAAACAAATGCCTTTGGAAATAACTGAGATGAACGCGCATATACAAAAATAATAAAAACAATTGAACTGTTGTCCTCCTTGTTAACCCACAACGCAAAAGAGAAGGGTGTTACGCGTCTGTGTATCTGTGTGTCTGTGTGTCTGTCTGCATCGTAGCTCCTAAACGAATAGACCGATTTCGATTAGTTTCTTTTGTGATCTAGATGGTTCTTAGCTACGGTTCAACAAAATCGGTTAATCCGGTTTTGAGATATTGAACTTTGAAGTGAACAAGTGAAATCAAAAGATTGTTTGAAAAACCCAACTGCTTTATCACTAATATTATATTTAGGCTATGTCACTTCTACGATTAAGAGGAATCCAACGACACCTCATATGTCGAAATCCTTCAAACGGTTTAGGCTGCAGGGCGTGCCAAAGAAAGACATACACACGCTCGAAATACATAACCCTCCTCTCCTTCGGCAGTCGTGTAAAAAGTCGGGGGTTTTGCAACTTTTCTAAGTTGTTAATTATTAGCAAACAGTCGAATACGAATCAACTACTACTCAACTCTCTCTACTTTTGCACAAGTCAGTAAGAATGATATTCATTTTGTATTAAGCAGTTACGCTGCTAACGAAATTAGAAATTTTTAAATAAAGGAAAAAATAAAAAAAATTATGCTCCGAGCCCGTTAAATTTTTCCTTTGTTTAAGATTGATATTGTATTATATTATGAATAACTTGATTTTCAATTGTTAGTTCTTTTTTGCCTGAAACACAGGGTATCCTAGCTCAGGCACGTGTTATTTGCCTCTAATAGTAAGCTCCTACTTAGTCTAAAGTCGCCGTCAATAGAATTTGCTAACTATGTAAACAAACCGCCATATTGAAATTGTCTTTCAGAACAAACTAGACTACGACGTACTTAACTCAGCCAATCTGCCTACAAGCCCGTGTCACATACTGCAATCGATACAAGATACATAATCGATTTACTGCGATACGATTAACTCGATTCAATTCCGCGAGCACCCGCTGGCGCAGTTTAGACTTTATTAGTTGCGCTGTAGGTGCCTTTTGCTTTTTTAGTGGCGAAAAGTGGCTGTGAATAGGGAATATTCATGACATTTTTTTATTTTTTTTATCTATTCTATAAGTAATTATATAACCGGAAAAAAATATAACACTTTCACAATATTATTAAATAAGCTAAAAAAAAATAATTAAAATTACTATCATTTTCGGACGATCAAAACGCCACCATTTTGGCGCGCTCATTTGTGACGTCATCGTGCAGCTTAGTGCACGGCGGTTCTTAAACAAATTAACAACAAAGTGTTTGATTCACACTTTTAATAAATGTGAGTGATTAAAGCTTATAAGATCAACTTATTGTAATGGAAGAGCACACAAAAGCTTATTATAAATATTGTATTGTCCCTATGTGTGAAAATCACATTAAAACTGCAAATATTTTCATATGCCCAAAGGTGCAAATATAAGGATAAAGTGGTGTAAGGCGATGAGGAGAGATAATGTATCGTGCTTGAGTAGGTTATATTGTTGTGAAGATCATTTCGACGTGAGTATTAAATATGTATGTACCTAAAATCTTTTTTATTACGACTCGCGAACAATATAGGTAAACAATAACCTAACCTCCAAATTGTATTATATACTTATTCATAAAACTATTCTGATTCCCAATTTTTTTAGTTATTAATGTTACAAATATTATGATTTTTGTTGATCAACAGCTGACTACGAGTGTTGATTTTGATCAAGAAACGTTTTAGCTAAGTTTCTTTGTTTGCACTGTTGATCGAAGAAAGTTAAAAGAATTTAATCCTTTTTACTGAGTGACCTACACAAATTTGTTTTATTTATAAGCCTTGACGAAAACAACCTAGTTTGTTAAAGTTCATAAAGATGTTCTCAACATTTAACATTCCTAATAGGTACCTACATATCTTTGATTATATAATACTAGCTTCTGCCCGCGACTCCGTCCACGTGAAACTCGTTTATACTATCTCTATACCAAATTTCATCCAAATCGGTTCAGCAGTTTAAGCGTGAAGAGGTAACAAACAGACAGACAGACACACTTTCGCATTTATAATTTATTATTAAGTAAGTATATATAAAATATATAATATAACTAGCTTCTGCCCGCGACTCCGTCCGCGTGGAACTCGTTTATATCGTAGCTCCCCCCATATCCCCCAAAGGGATGAAGTGGGGGTGAAAGTTTGTATGGAGCTACGATATAAATGAGTTCCACGCGGACGGAGTCGCGGGCAGAAGTTAGTATATATAATATATAAAGTTATAGTATAGTAAAATAGTATATAGTATGGATAAATATCTACTAGTTTTTTATTCCACTTATTTAACAAAGACACCTATTTGAAGTAGTTTAAAAGTCTAGCTATTTGAATCGCCAAAATAGGTTATAATTATTTAATTGACCAATCTCACGAGTATAAAAACAAGGAATATGAAAATTTATTGAATATCTGTAACTTATTTACCTTGCAGCTTTTACTCCTCTTAGTTCAGCGGACGTAAAGTCACAAATATTTGCGAAGTATGTATTAAATTTAGTCATCATGAACACATCAATTTTAGGCAGATTATCCGACTGTGCCTTGACAAAACCGCCTTCAGTCATTGTGGCGAGTCTTTTTTCACTTAATAATTACCAAAAAACACTGATTATTTATCATAAACAGCGGCCAAACAATGCGAATAACTTTCAATAATCATACTAACGACCTGCACGGTGACGTCACGTTTCGCTCCGCCAATAGCGTTGCGTTTTGGAAAATTGCGAGGGAATTTGAAAAATAGTACTTTTAAACAATTTATTTTATCAATAGAAACATGATAATTTGAAAAAATAATCATGTGTGTATATTTATTAAGCAATATAGATTACACGTGATTTTTTTTGTCCATTTCTAAATCACATGCATATTCCCTATTGTCTATTGGGACAAAGGGAATAAAGTTGCAGTACGGGAATTCAACATATTTTATGTGTCCATCCTGTATTTATATATAACCTTATTATAAGTCACATAAAGTGCACGCACGTATGGTCAGCTAGCTGTGTTATCGATAGTACAGTCGATGTATTTACAGCAAATTGGTTCTTGTTTTTTTTTAATAATTGATGGCGGTAATTTGTGATCAAGGCTTATTAAAGTAATGAAAGAGTTTTATATGTTTAGTAGTTAATTTTAATTTCTGTTCAATATTGAAATGGCATCTAAGGTCTCTCCTCCTTATCCAAGCGATAACTAAACCTAGAAGTACCTCAAATATGATTTTGATATCAAACCTAAAAGTTTATATGGAACAACTTATCAAATTGTTTTTTTTTTTTTTGAACTGTTATGTTTTAAATTTCAAAGCTTCATTATAGGATGACATATTATACAGAGTGTACCAAAAATGGGTTGTGAACCGATCAAGAGCATACCAGGGCTGTTCCGAAAGTTGTTAGCTGCTCCGACTCTACTCAAGCGATTACAATATTATTTATACCATTGTGAGGGATATTTAAGTACTTATTGAAGTGCTGTAAATATATTTTTAGAAAACGCTTAGTTTTTATTTTATTTATTTTTTACTTCGAAGCGTCGAAGCCTAACCATCAGTCATGAAAATCAGTAATTGAGACTCCATATGTGCTGTCATTTTATAAACAGTATTTGTTAAAAAACAATTCGTTTTTTTAGGTGCTGCTAATTACGAATCTCGACGGTTTTTTCACGTATAAATCGTGTTGATTGAGTAAACATTATTATGATTTAATAGGTGTCAAGAATGAGTCTTTCGTTAAACGTAAAAATTTCTGATATGTAAAAAAAATGTATATACGCCACAGACACAGACGCAAAGGCATTTCCGTGTCGCTTATAGCCATACAAATTTGACACCAATGCACTTGAGACAAGCTATAATAGACCTCGTGTGAAAGGCTTAAGGTTACTGCTAGCTGCATGGTTACGTATAAATTTGACGGTAGTCCAGTGCACTTGAGACAATCTATAATAGACCTTGTCTCGACGGTTTAAGGTGGAGGCTGGCTGCATGGTTCCCAGATAGCAATTTAAACTTGGATCGGACTTGCTACAAGTTTGATGTATCAAAAGTGAAGGTTTGTGACAAGTTTGCCATGGCAAGTGTATACACTTGACGCAAGTTTGAATCAAGCTTTCTAGTTTCCCAGGAACAACCTTGCATGGAGTTTGTTTCAACAAACTACATGCAATACTGAAATGACAAAGTTTATGCAATGTTGCCCCAACAAACTTGGTCAATGTTTGTTTATACAATTTATATACAATGCTGACATCACAAACTTGCATGAAGTCTGTTTTCACAACATATACGCAATGTTGCCCCAACAAACTTGCATAAAGTCTGTTTTCACAAAGTATACGCAATGTTGCCCCAACAAACTTGCATAAAGTCTGTTTTCACAAAGTATACGCAATGTTGCCCCAACAAGCTTACAGCTTCTTTGTTAATCGGGGATATTATCCCAGTTTTCTCGTGGTCTTGCTATTGTGTCCTACAGGTAAGACCACGAGGGAGAACCTGAGAAAACGGGAAAATAATTTATTAAGTACAACTATGTCAATTCTAGTTCCTGAGTTATGGCCACATTACAGTGAAACCAGACAAAATTAACTGTTATAATATAACTCATGCAAAGAAAGGTGACTAAACACTAACTTTCAGTACTAAAATAGACATAGCCATACCCTACGTGCGTTTCGCAGTAAAGAATACACTCGAGTACCTGTACATGAATGACAACATTTATTTTCGTAAGTAACTATATAATACAGGCAGGCGGCTATAACAGGCGGATTGACACGTAGGACGCTGCTGCGCCCGATCTCCGGATAATTCCTCTTATGACATCCACGTTTTCAGCGTAACCTTATTACTGATTATTATTTCTTTCTGCTCTGAAACAAAAAAATAAAATTATTATGACATTTTCACTAAATTAATCGACCTGGGGGGTCTATCGTATATTACATGTCATTGTATGTCATTGTATGTCAGGAACAAGTAAACACACAAATGTATACCTCTACCAGAACTCGAATTGGTAGACACAACAATAAAATAAGGCAATATTTTTCATATCTGAATACGTCTCCTGGGGCCTATTGCATAACATTTTACAACTCATAATCATAATACAATCAAGCCTCTTTTCAATCTCTTTTATTAAAAAAAATACGCTTGAATTATGAGTCTTAAAAATCTTAAAATGTTATGCAATACGTCCCAGGTAAGGGCTCATGCAAGGTTGAGACTAGAGAGTTATTGCGGCATGTTTTGAGACGCAACTATGGGTAAGAGTGAGTGGCAAATATCTTCATCTCTGTCTTGCATATAGCTTTGTTTCAAAACTTGCAGCAATAACTTTTTATGGGAATTAATTATACTTTAGATGGGAATTAATATATTTGTTCCCAAGTATTGAATGTTAGTCACGCAATAACGAATTATTATTTAGGCGACGAAACAGTGTGGCTCCGTTGCGTCGTCTCACATCCGGTGTAGAATTCGGTAGGTTGCCCCGGAACCGCCGAAACACGACACCCTTCGGCCAGAAGTCAGCGATGGTCTCCTGCAGCGGCCGCGGCACGCGCACCACAAACGAACTGAAGTGCATGTAGTGGCGCGAACGCAGCTGGAAAACCCTCAGCGAGTAGCCAGCCTTCTGGTGAATATACTCCACCATGTCATCAGCCGTGGCGGAGTAATGCAGGCGCGACACGTACAGCGCCTTACTCGGTGTGGCAACCCGCAGACCAGAACCAACCGGCTCTGCTGTACCACAATGAGTATTTCGCGGCTTGCGCTTTCTTGTCACCGACGTGAAACCCTCCTTATCCACATCGGTGCGAGGGGCCTTCTCTTTTGGAGGACCCCGATCTTCACGCACTCTGTAAGGTGCGTCTTTCCGGTTGGCTGCGACAGGCTGACCGGCAACGACGTCAGCATAGCAATATATAGCAGTGTATCTTATGCTATCATGAACTCTAGAAATGCTTTTCTTACCAACAGCAAAAGCCTTTCTAGAGTTTTCTGCAGGACTATAGGCTAAGTATGTCAATTTGTATGTTTTTTTTATTATAGTCTAAATACTAGGTACCTTCTTTTTGTCCTAACTTTCGCCTGATTCAGCCAGTCACTAATTATTTCTTTAAGATTATTTTCTGTCGCATCTTCGAAAACTTTCTTGCAGATTTCTAAAAAAAAAACAAACTAAATTAAACCCGTAGCGCACACAAGAAAATACATTTAGTTATTGGCTTTGAGTGAAGTGTGTGGTGGGCGAATTAAAAGCGATGACAGCGCACGTCGTGGCAAAAATGAAAATTTTCATGGGTCCTTTCGAATGTAACCGGGAAAAAAGAAATGGCGGAAACTTGATATTTTTCACGGTTTCTTATTAAAACTGACTCGACCATAATTTCGAAAAACTGACTCGACAAAATAATTATATACCTACCTATCCTTATTGAACCTACTCACAAAATTTCATGTACCTATGTAAACAAAATATACTTACGAAATATTATTTTACAGGTTTCTGTCTTCAAAAATGTTTTTTTATTGGAATTTTTCATTTGCTTGCCAGTTAAGGAATACAACTCTGCAACTTCGTCCTGTAATATTCTTCTCAATATATTAGTTGTTAGACTTCGGATGTTTCTACCACCAATACCAGCCAAAAAGGACATCTGAAAAACAAGTTGTAATTTACAACCTAACAAAAAGAAATTAAAAATAAAAACTGTTTGTATATGTATACTTACAACTGCCTGTTTGTTCCGACTTATTTCTAACTGTTGATTGAAATGACAAAAGCTCGCATCATCCTTTACAGGAAGACTTGCTAATAATTCAGAAATTGCTAAATTCTCTTCTGTAGGTACATTACAGGCGTCTGCTGCATGTTTTCCTAACAGTAAGTCAACTTTTCTATTTAGATCGACCATTTGCTTGGCTAGGTCAGTCACAACTTGAATTAGATGAGTCTGTTGGATACCAAACTGCTTGCTTATAGGGCAGCCTGTAACAAAAATAATCAATTGAAGTCTTTTAACTACAATTATTATACCATAAAAAACAGTCCATATGATATGACAATAAAGATTAAAGAATGCCTGAGACTTGGCTCTACGAAATATCTCACAACTTTTTTTTCGGGACTTGGCCTCTTTTTTACATGGAATGTTTTTTTATGCAATCTCACTTCTTTTTGTACGTTATTGTATTATCGATACATACGAATTATGAATGCAGCCCCATTGTTGCTTTTTCATTTTTTGTCCCATTCGCTGCAAATATAACTTTGTAATCGTATATGACTATATGGGTTTACAAAGTTATTTATGTAGTTGGATCTGTTTCCTGTTAATTTATACACTAAACACTAATGTTTTTCAAATTTGAAGTTTCTATGTCTGCTAGAAGTGCCCTAGACCTTTGATGATCGGTGAGTCAGTGAGTGACAAAAATAAGAATCATTGACTAGTTATAAATCTTAAACCACTGGTTCAAATTGAATGAAATTTGAGATATATCGTGTTTATACAGTGCATGCTTGGTTACTGAAAATTCAGGCTTCTAGTTTAATCCACAACGAAGTTATAGGGGGGTCGAAAATGGCCTGAACTGCTTCGAGAAAAGGATGATATGGCCGTGCCGCTGTTTTGCTCGACTTGGCGGGGACACTACCGTGCCCCCAGATTATTGGCTAAAAGTTATAAAATTAGTGAAACACTTACCCATTACACAGTTTGTGACATCACGTTTGTGAGTGGGACTGGATGAAGTGGTTACGTTTGGGTTATTTACAGTCAAGTTTCGTTCTATTGGCCCATTATTGGCAAATTCTACAATATCTGCATCAATAACTTCAGGCACTGCTTGAAACAAAGAAAAGCATATATAAATAAAAGGCTTCTTGTCTCCACCTCATAATGCTCAACAGAGCTCATGTTTAACTGTACCTAGCTTTAAGACCTATTATACTAACATGAAACGCAATAAATTATGATTATGATTAATATATAGATAATCAAAGATAATACTTGCCCAATGGAAAGTCTACAGATTCGTTAGAACAGTAATTCCCAGCCAAGTCTGCATCTTCTGCTATATTACTGGAAACTTCGGCAGTATCTGCTTCAACTTTTCAGACATGAATGCAGAAGAAAAAAAAAAAGATTAGTAACGTCTATATAAAAGGTGTACCGAATGTGGTATTCATTGCAATTTAGGTTTTGGTACACTTTGTATAATATATGCCCAAACTAACTGTAACTTGGTGCTTGTGTCAGTCAGTTGTTTTTTTTTTTTCGTTTTATAAACGAAAATAATAATTAGATATAGATAGATATCACAGTTGTAATCATTAAAGTCAAACGTGTAATGTGGTAAACTTGGTGTGACAATAAATATTTTTTCACTTTACTTTAAAATTGTTCTGAGATGACCAGCTGTCACACGCATAAAGCTACAGTAAAAACTTAATAATAGCTAGCAAAAATAAAATGATGGCATTAACCATATGTGTAGTCTCCAGGTGGAACAATGATGAGTGGGCAATTGGACTCAGTAGTATTACTGGATTTTATATTTTTTTCTGCTCCTGCTTGGTCCACCAGTGTGTTTAACTTGGCAATTGCTTTAGGCGGAATAGGGTATTTAGAAAAATGTATTTCCTTTTTTTTTAAAGGTTGGGTTTTAGTCATTTTTAAAGTGGGGAATTCTTCTCCTGAGTTCTCTCCAAGGTCTTCTGGCAGGTAAACATTTCTTTTTTTTCTTTTCCTTTTTCTCACTTCCTCATCAGAGTCCAAATTTGATGTTTCCTCTGCTTTTTTTAAATGGATTCGTGCCTCTGAATATGTTTCTGAAAGTAAAGTTGGATTTTCACTTTTAATACAATTTGAATATTAAACAGACTGTTTGAAAGAATAAGTTTAAAAGTTAATTATTAAATAAGTCTTATATTATCTAAAAATAGAATACCATAGTATTTTAGAATTTCTATTTTATACTGGGGCCATGTATCTCCAGGTTCAGCTTTCCTTTTTAATAATTTATCTTTTAATTCATCTGTGCGTACATTAGGATAGTAACATGAACATTCATTCACTATCCAGTTTGAAGCAATTATGCCTGGTGCGTCATCCTCATCCACAAATTTGATAATAACAAAATTTGCCATTATGTAATATCTGAAAATACATTTTAAATTACTATCAGATATTAAAATGTAACACAATCGTTTTAACAGTTGACCTCAGAAGAATATCCACCATTATAACATACCTATAGAAAATAATCATCCTCTTTGACAAAACCAACAAGACCAGGAGGAAAAGACATTAGGTATGGAAGCAACAGGACTTGTAAATTAAATAGACCTACTAATACTATGAATGCAGCATTTTGATCGCAACATGGTGATCATTTAAAGGGAGAAGTACAACTTTACCCACAACGTCAGTCACAGGTTTTTCACAAAGATTTAATTTATTTTTTACAACATGTATTCCTATGCATGAACTTTCTATTAATGGAGCATTAAAGAAGTTTTCTTTTGTTGCAAACTCTTCACAAAGGATAACCATGCCCCTTGCATGTCTGGAAAACACTATATTGCACACTGCTACAATACTACCATCTTTTAAAACGCAATAAGAGTTTGGATGTGTTGTGTTTATTACAAAGGAATGAAATTTCATTGAACTGAACTGCTGTAATCTGTCACAGCCTGGCAAAAGCATGTCCGATGTGTGAGGTTTTGAGAAATGTGGGTAAGTAGAACCACAGGGTGCCATATTTTTAGCCCAAAAGTTAGTATTAGATATTTCCCCAAACCTCTTAATTATTTGCTGAAGGGGTTTGTCCCCTTTTCTGATATTCTTTTTGAAAACCTGTAAAAAATTTTCAAAGGGAAATGCTGAACAGGAATCAAGTGCACCAAATTCAAAGACATCATCACTAAGGTGTATGAGACCATGTAAATTATAAGTTGCCATTTGGGAGCCATAAATATTGATGAAAGTCTTGACAAAATGTTTTAGAAGATTTCTAGCATAATCATTGTACTCAAAACAATATTCAGGGTTTAATAATATACTCATAGAAACAGAAAGACTTAGAAAATTGTCATAATATGATAAATATTCAGACCGCAATTTTAAAAGTACTAATGGCCCTGTGTACAGCAGAAATTGGCGAAATTCAGTTGCCTTCCACCTTTTTACTTCATCTAAAGAACGTGGTTTCCTATTAAACTCTAAAGGCATGTGCTTGGCAAGTGCAACCAGATCAGTGCTAATGTTATTTAAAATTTGACGAGGCAGTTTTAATGGGACTGGTCCAAACATCCATAAATAAATAAGAGTGCGCACAACTCCAAGGCAAACAAGGTGCATGTAATCCAATGGGAAACTTTTAATAAAATGTATGCCAGGAATGGCAGTTAATGGCGTTTGGATATGCTGAAAATCTTCATCATCCATCTGAATAAACTCTTCATGGGTTCTAGGTGAGGCATCACACTCAGGAAATGTCATTCTGTTTTGCAGATAAACACCGGGTTGCTTGCACTTTGTGCATGAATAATAACCAGTGTGTCCCTTGACTCCCAATAGAAAAGACTTTGCCGGAGTGTCACAAACAAAACCTTTTATAGCAACTTTTATATTTTTGCCACTAACAGTCAAACCAGAGCTAATCAAATTAACAATTTCAGAAACAAATTCTTCCATGAAAGATGTGCAGCTACTAGGTTTTTTAGTGCCACAATACACACCAATAGGGAAGACCACTGATTTTATAGAAGGAACATTAGAGACTAAACCTAGAATTGGCCAAAACTCCATTGAACTACTTTTAAACAATGGTACTCCATCAATATTTATTAGTAGATTAATTTCGCTTTCATTTTCTGTAACAAATTCCCATATTTTTCTCAAGTTTTTCTCTAAACCAATATGCGAGTAATGACCCGGTTCTACAATTCGAGTGATAACATTTTCTGGAGTCTTAAGCAATGATCTAGCATCTGCAGGCAAGTCGAAACAGTTATGATTTTTTAAAATGTTCAACAATGCATTTATGGCAACATGGGTCACTTGGTATTTAAGAGCCCAATGTCTTAGATTATTTATAAATGAATCATTTATATCCACTGGATTAACTTGATTTTCGTGATCACTATCCGATAAAGGATGTTCTTCAATTAAATTGTGGTACACTGAATAATTTTCAGAAGATGCCGTACTTGGTTGGATTGGAGGGGAATTGGAATGACGTGGAAAGGAACCCTGGTCAATATTGTCAAATTCATTTTCTTCAATTGGCGGCATCATTTCTTGATAAAAAAATGATATGTTTTCCTCCGAGTGGTTGTCATTAGTAGAAATATTTGCATGAGTTTGTGCCGTATGTGCCATTTCATTTTTTAATCTTTTTAATTGTCCTTGCCTCGACATCAGGAAATAAGGTTTTCGAGACATGCTTGGTTGATCCTAAAGAAAATGACAAGGTAACTTAAAGGTCAAAATACCCACATACAACCTACAACAACATACTAGCTTCAGGAAATTAGTTAAGTACGGAATTCACACTTTATTAAAAATGATAATGAAACTAATAGAAAATGTTGAAATAAAACTAACCTTAATTTCACAGCGCGTCCACCAAGGTCTCTCAAGTCTTATTCACTTATAACTTCCACGTACACAACACAACTTTATTAAATAATTGAGCACGCTCCTTTATACCCCCTTTAAACTACACAACTTCGTTAAAATTGTTAATTTCTTTCTTTTTTGGACATAAAACCTGACGCTAGCTAGACGATACCTTGCTTTGATTCAGCGGGAAACTTGACAGAACAGAACAGACAGTTAACGGTCGGGTCAGTGTTGCCAGCTCCTGAACTTAAATCCTAAAAAGACGCTCAAAATTAAATAGCTTCTGGATTTTAAAGTGATACTTCTTAGTTGGCGATTTGATAATTTATAAGCGCATGCATGAGAATAAAATTGAAAGTGCAATTAGTCTAATCACATTTCGTTACGGTTTTTTTTTATCACGATTGTATAATAATTGCTGCCTTAAATGGTGGTACTTAATAGGGGTTTTTGCTACAACTGTACTGTAATAAACACTACTGTTTAAGTAATATATAATAAACTTACGTTATTACGTTAAACGTATTGAGTTAAACACGTGCAGTTTAATTACTTATATTCCAAAGAAAAACACAAGTAACGTATAAATATTTTCATCACTGCTTATGTGAAGAAAAAACTTATTTTTATGTAAAGGAGTATGGATGCAATTACTTATTTTATTACTCGTAAGTCTTTGTTTTGTTTTTCTATGCATGTAAATAAGGTAGAAAAAAGTTACAGACTTTTCGGTCATAGAATAAAGCATAGAAAAATAAAACTACTACGATCTGTTGACAATCCGGAATAAATCTGAATTATCCACAATCTGATCGGAGATCTGCACTGGCAACAATGGAAGTCAAGGCGGCAAGAGCGCTTGTGTCATGACGAGATTCGCTAGCTAAAACAAGTTTGCAGCAACATTACCACAAACTTGAAACTTTATCCTTAAATTTACAAGTTGCAGCAAGATTGTCACAAACGTGCCTTGTTATATTTGACGAAGCAATTTATAATCAAAGAGAAATCAAGTTTGCTGCAAGCTGATCCGCTATCTGGGTTGTGTTATTTTTGGTGCACGGTTTTATAAATTGGTTGTCTTGGAAGAGTGACTTGTTTGTGCATGTCTTCTGCAATAAAGTCATCTACCTCAGCATTTTCTTCACCTTCATACTACCTTCGCTAATACCAGTCTACTTCTGGCAAGAGACCCTCAACATCGCATATATCATGTTAGTCTTCTCCGTCTAATTATGGTCTCCCACGTCACATTTCTGATCAACAGTTCAGCTCACAAATACGGTTATAAGCCTTATGACAAGACCATAACCTCAACATAACTCCCACTTCTGTCATTCGCCGCACTTGGCGAAGGATACCATAACTATCACCATGTATTTCCTTTTGACTACCGAGCATCTGAATTAGGCAACAATTACATCAACTTCTCAACTAGCGTAGCGTGGGCGTAGCGTCGTTATGTTTTGTCTTCGTCATCATTTTATCCTCACATTTTATCATAAAGTTATTTTGTTCATTGTTTAATCTAGTTAGCTAAGAAGGCCTAATGAACATGTAATCCTAGTTGCAAAAATAGTGGATTGGCATTGTGACTAGATATTTAAAGTGGCGCGGATACAAACAGCCTGCCGATCCGTTGCCGCCTCCGCGAGCAGTGCAGCGGTCGCGGCATGGCCCTGGAGGCGGCACGGAAATTAACCATACAATTATATGGTAAATTTTTGTGTCACAACGGAACTTTGTTCACTTCTTCAGTTTGTATGGCTAACTACCGACTAACCAGGCTAACAACCGTAAAATGGGGTGAGTAGGGTTCGCGGGGAGAGTTGGGTTATGAATGGGGAGAGAAGGGATGAAAGGGGGGTGAGATGGGATTTTAAGGCTACTGCTACATAAATAATGTATTCCAATTTAAAATGGAGCTAATAACAAAAAAAAACGATCAAACAATCTTTCAAAATCACTTTTGTATGAAATCTCATCTCACCCCAATTACGAGGGACTACAGGGTGAGGTGGAACTTCCTGTTTATCGTCAAAGTTGTGGTATATAACTTACATCGTCATAATCAGTCCTGAGCTTCTCATCGCCTCCCAAAAGGGTCTCATTCTCTTTGGTGAGTCTCTCCAGAGATCTCCTCAGTGAGGAGACGCGGGAGTTTCGCTCCAGATAATAGCCGACGAACTCGACCGAGAAGGCGGGTGGCACGTGCCAGCGACGAGACACATCTTTCAGGGCTGCCATCTGTAAATTTGTCAAAGCAGTTTCAAAATCAAAATCAATTATTTATTCAGTAGGCAATAGGCCACCACGGCACTTACAGGTCAAACGGTAATTTACAATAAAATAATAATAATCTCACACAACAATAATTTAAAATTTGGAGGTTAAGGACCGATATAAACGGTTAACAAACCTAATGTCACTAAGTTAATGAAAACAAAACAAAATTGCAAAATATGATCATTACATTCGTTAATGGTCTGTATCGGCATTAACAAGAAGTTAATGATATTCATTCAGAATTCCAGAGATGTATAAGGTATCTGAGCGTCCAAATACAATTAATAATTATTCTAATGTTCGTAGAGATGTATGGTCTAATAAGCAAACCCCGGATGACGGGAGCAAAAATGCGTTGACAGCTTTATAGTGCGAGGATACACATTTTATATCATATAAATCGATGTCGATAAAAAGCACGATGTACCTACTGTAAGTTATGTGAAAAGTATCTATTTATAACTGTCATTCACTTTATCTATTTTACGATCATTCCCGTGAGTATGATATAATTATAGTACCAATGTAATTAGTTGACTGAAATGGTATCTATACTTACCTGATGTAAGTACCTAATATTGTGTAACAACCTGCCATGTAAGATAATAAGTTTGATCTATAAATTTCTGATTCAATAATTTGTTCGTATGGATGTCGATAGAATAGTCGATATTTAACTAAGCACTAGTGACAAGTGCATTTTTGCTCCCGTGGTCCGGGGTTTGCTAATAAGCGTCATAACAAAACAAAAAAAAAGTAACATTAATGTAATATTGTCAGAGATGGGTGGGATGGGGACAGGTCAACTTTACGTGCAGTGCAGAAGCCAGGTTTTCCCCTGCCGAGGATGTTTTACAAATGTATTGATAGCTTCTACTTGAATCAAACGTACAGTAAAATACCTAAACAGTTAATTAGAGACAACGCAAATTTAATAATTATTTTCAAACAAGATGACGTTAATTTACGTCATGTATATGATGAACATGTAGGATGCGATATGACATGGTTACAGTTTCGAGAAATGTGTGCAAAAGTATGGAGCATGCCTTTTAAATATTTGGTTATAAATAAAGATTGTCCTAAAAATTCAGGATGTTATAGGATGGGTTTTGATACCTTTATTGTATTTGATTAATACATCATTTAAAGCAATGTATATAAATATAGCGCTTATTGTTATCAAAGAAACCATTGAGATCAGACATGAGCAGCAATATGAGTGAAGAGAAAAATGTTAAAGGAAATATACTTAAGTCTACCGAGGCTGTTAAAAGAAAAGTCAAACTTATTCGAGACTACACCGTCAGTACAGTATTACCACAAATATAAGTTACAACAATGTACCTGCGCAGAAAGCATTTTTTGAGAACATTTTTAACCAATCATAAGGCAGCGCGTTTGCGCGGGTAAAATCATCAACGTCCATTAGCCGAAATTTTGCGCGCGACGCCGGCAGCTTCGGCGCCCGTCATTTTGTCTGGCGCCATGAGCGAGAAAGCACGAGTTCACCTGTCATTGCACATTGTACCTTACAAATAGTGCAACAAGGTCTTTATTGAAATGGTCATACGTTCGATTTCATTCGGTACTTGTCAGCACTCGTCGGCGTTGACGAAGATTGCCGATATAACTTATATTAGATTAGATTATTTATTTCATGATAAAAAATTACATTACATATTTGCATACATGTCAAAAAAAATATTTGAGGTACTACTTACTGCAATCGTCAGCGGTGTTCGTTTAAATCTAAGTAAATGTATGGAAAATTGACCAGGTTCTATGGAATGACAGCTGCTTGGTCGGCCTGTTATAAAGTAAATGCAACTCGCGCTAAGAGCCGCCGCCGTATTAAATAGACCATTGTAAAGGTTACCTCGAGATGCAGGAAGATCAGGCACTTGTGCGAGACCTCGTCAAAGATGGCGGCCGCAGCGGCGATGTCGTCGCGCAGTTTGTCCGGCGGCCGCACGCCGGGCGGCGCCGCCAGCAGCCCCGGCAGCGACCGGATGTTCGTGGCCAGCCAATCCTGTACGATATCGTTACATTACACTCGCGACTCCGTCCGCGTGGAACTCGTTTATATCGTAGCGTACAAATTTTCACCCCCATCTCACCCCCTTAGGGACCGATTTCCGGGATAAAAACTATTCTCACTCAAACTATCTCTATCCCAAATTTCACCCGAACTTCTATTTAACCCGCGGGGTGAGGTTTAATCCCTAAAGTTACTTTTCTTGTATTGAAATAAGGAGTTTCAAGTGTGTCTCACTTAAAATTTTACTCCATCCTCATACAAACTTTCAACCCCCTTTCAACCCCATGGAGGGTGGAATTTTCAAAAATGCCTTCTTAGTTGGTACTTACGTTATATAAACTACAAATTATGAAAAAAAAACAGCTTTCTAGGTTCAACGGTTTGGGCTGAGCGTTGATTTAAGTCAGTCAGAACTTTTAATTTAATATATATAGATTCGATTAGATTAGATTGATTTATAACACAACTAGCGACCCGCCCCGGCTTCGCACGGGTACTATATTATACATATAAACCTTCCTCCTGAATCACTCTATCTATTAAGAAAAACCGCATCGAAATGCGCTGCGTAGTTTTAAAGATCTAAGCATATTATTATATAGGGACAGACAGCGGGAAGCGACTTTGTTTTATACTATGTAGTGATAAAAATTACAATATAAATGTGTATAAATGTATATTACATAGAGGAAACAAGTCAGACCGGCTATCAGTATGAGCAAAGATTGTTGGATACCTATTAGTAAATATATATTTTGTACTCGTCGATTAAAATCTGTGTATTAAGATTTCATTGAGAATACTGAAACGTCACTCTTTTCATCGTTGAATAGTTAGTATATGTAACTTCCGAAACAACCGAAATAGTTATTTACGATACAAGTGCCGAAAATAAGAAATTCGCACCGAGTGGTGATAAATTAAAAAATACGACCGAAGGGAGTGTTTTAAATCGAAACGAGTTGAGAATTACCTATTTTCGGCACTTGTATCGTAAATAACTATTTCGGTTGTTTCGGAAGTAACATATATTGCCTCCGGTCGTGTTTTAAATTATCACCACTCGTTGCGAATTTCCTATTTTCGGCACTTGTATCGTAAATAACTATTTCGATACGCTCTAGACAACCGAAAAAAATTGAAAATAGAACTTCGTATTTCTATAATATGTGTCCTTGTTTAAGGAGACTCGATCCGATACAAAATTGCCAAGGGATCCCCTTCATTGGCATAATTTTTTTTAGACTAATATAGTTTCGCATAATTGATTTGGCATAATTTCTATTGGCATAATAATACTGTCGCATAATAATACTTTGGCCTACTACTTTGTTTGGCATACTACGCTAATAGCATAATTTCAGTTGAACTAATCTGTATTGGCCGAATACATATTAAGCATACTATTGTTTGGGCTAATAATTATTTGGTATATCTGTCATTATCCATAATTTCTTATCCATAATTTCAGTTTTCTAAATGACTAAAACTCAATTTCGTTGTTACAATGCATTTACACTTTTCGTGGACGCGGATTATTGGGTCGTGCATTATCAGGGCGGATAAAAATGGCTTGTCATAAGCGAACTCTGTCTTAGGTCGGTTAGGTTAGGGTTCACTTGTGTTCCTCAGACCAGAAATAGACACCCCGCCCAGCGGGGTGGCGTCGACTCGCTGGAGATTATTAGTCCGCACAGATGACCGTCCCAATGTACATGGATTATCAGGCTGTACATTATTGGGCCGTGCATTATGCTTTCATTGCTTTGTGTAATGCATGATTTTATTTTTTAGGACACAATTTGTATGCGTTTTGTAATGATGCCAAGTAATTATTATGTCTTTTTGTATTTATGCCATCTGATGTTAGTCTTTGTGATAATTATGCTATTTTCGTTTATTCTTTTTAATTTTATGCCTAAAAATTTATGCCATAATATGATTAGGCTTAACGCTAATTCGGCTATAAAAAATTATGCGTTATTATATTATTCCAAATGATTTTATGCGATCCAATAGAGAACCAATTGCCAATCTGTGGCCCATCCCTTCAACTATCTCCACTTAAAAAATCACGTCAATTCGTCGCTCCGTTTTGCCGTGAAAGACGGACAAACAAACACACACATACACTTTCCCATTTATAATATTAGTATGGATTATATTTTCGGCTTGTCTGCTACTGACCCGATTTGTGGACGGATTAAACAATCAGTCATATAAAATACTAGCTGCGGGCCGGGCAGCAGATGAAATTTGGTATAGGTATAGATTGAGTCCCGGGAAAGGACATAGGATAGTTTTTATCAAGGTAATCCTCTCCTAAGGGGGTGAAAGTTTGTATGGAACTGCCACCGATTGAACATCCGATACCCGTGCTGCTAAGCCTAGCGATCAGCTCATCCATGTAAAGGTTGAACAACCTAGGCGAACTGAGACCACCTTGTCTCACACCACACGTCAACCTGTACACGTCTGAGTGCGAGCCTGCCCATCTCACTTGATTAGTCTGGTTTGCATACCAGTATCGGAACTGATGATGAAGACCACAGATGACTTATGGAATTCCTCAATTATGTACTTAAACTACAAAAGCACGTCACAGATTCTGATAAGATTCCGTTGAAATAGCAGCTAATGAAGTACCAAAGGTGATCCTTGTGGAATCGACGGAAGTCCTCAAATATTATAGAGCCACATACAGCAATTAGGTTTTTTTTCTCTCATAATTAACGCATTTGCTCTCGGAAATCAGTTCATGTGGTAAATTGGAAAATAAATGTGGAAATGTTCTCGTGGCTTGGTGGAGTACTAAATTGATGTCGGTTAAAACTTTGTTTTTAAAGTAAATTATTACAAATACCTTACTGATAATCTTCCATAAAGTAAATACACGATCGACAGAAAAATGTTCGTCTAGTTTTGCATGTACTGCACAAATTATTCTTAGAAGCCGGTCACCCGCCGATCGCTGCGTAATCTTATAGTTGTATTTTGAACTTTAAGATGTTAAGGTCGACTTTTAAATATATTATTTCAAAATGTAGCAAAATATCTACTGGAATGTAATGGTACGTTCATTCACTGGACGAATATACTGGGTCACAATATTATTGAAATAATTATGTTCATCGTGCTGTCGTGAGAGCACAGAACGTAGTCCTCTCGTCTCAGCGGAGCGATTACGACTGACTCCGCCCGCGAACGGCAACAAAAGATATACAGAACCGCACGAAACACGCGACGGGAGAAAGGGTATCGCGCTAAATAAAAAAGGCCTATACGCCAAATACGTTTCACCTCAATAAGTCTGAAAAGGGTCTACATAAAAATACCCCGCTAGTACTTTCATTAGGTAATGTGAAAAGCTATTATACACTCAACTTTTGCTTAATTTATATGCACGGGAACCTCACACTATTGAAATTGAGTAAAAATAAGACATGTTTTGGCGGTTCTTTTTTATCGAGGCAATTTTGGTTTTGTATGGTTTTGTTCAGACGATTCAATTGCAAATATGATGTAGTTTTGGTATGTTCTTTTTCCTGGCATTCGCTTTAGTTTGTCATAGGTAAATATTCAATCTAAGAACCCCGATTTCGCGGAGCGCCCCCTCGCGCCGCGAGGCTATGAGCGCTCGAGCTCCACTTCAAGCGGGCGACGGTTCCCTTTTTTCCCAATCCTTTTAGCCGATTCGATAAAATCGTTAGTATTTATATTAAATTCTTCACGAAACATGTTTTCGATTCGGTGGAATAAGGATATTTCGTTTTCTCCATAGTGTTCGTCTAGACCGTAAATAACAAATTTATTTACTAAGGACCTGACGCGCGTACAATGCGTTACGTGATCAACATGCTGTTATCTCCCGTATTATTCGGCTCGACAGTGACTTTTGGGACGCATTGTATAGGATATTGGGTGTGCGTGGTAAATACGATTTAAAAAATCTGAAAGTGCCATAAAGTAGAATTTGCGGACTCGCGCACGAAGGGTTCCGTACCATAAAACAGTAAAAAAAAAAGACCGGGTTGCACTCCGGGTGTGCCGGCAGAATAGATCAATAGTGGGACCGGATTTTTGCCCTAAAAGTTTTGATAATTCTAAAGATGGAAAAGTGATGCTTATATGACATCGGACATATTTTTAAGTATATTTGCAATATATGATGAAAAGTTAGAACGAGCGTTAGGTATAAATTAGGTATTTATATATTTTTATTTATAATTTGTGAATATTGAATTAAAGTGCAAAGTTTTAGCTTCATCGTTTATAATATGTATGACGCTATATGTTATTAAGTTTGTAGAACTTTTTTTACGCAGCTTCTTTGTCAAACCAGAATTAGGTTATTACTTTGTCGATATTGAATTAAAGTTTAAAAATCCTCAACAATATCTCTAATTTCTTAAGTTAATAGACAAAGCTAAAAATGTAGAAGAATAGGATACATGCTATAAAAGTAATATGCGTTTTTTGTCCTGTAAGATCTAATATTGAATTAGAGTCTGTAAAAATAAGTCTAATACTATAAAATAATATATGCAACCATATTATGAAAAGTAAGAAAATTCTGTGTATTGCTTGCATTAATAATAGTATAATTTATTTAAAATGGCGCGAAATTCATAACCACGCCGCGCTGGCCCTTCAACGGCGGCGCGCGGGGGCCGATCGTAGCCGACCTAGCGAGCGATACCTCGCCCCGCCCTCCCCGCATTACCGCGCAAGCGCTGCTGTTGTCTTTCAAATCATTCATTTGTTTGTTTACCGTGCACATATTAGATGCAATTTTTAATACATTTGCTCAAAAAGTGCTACTTTTACGTAGCTGTTTAGCGTGCGGAAAGTTGATTTTCACGAACTAGTGCTTTTCACTTTTCCCACTCAATAATCGTACAAATTGCACCATTAATTATTATGTCAATAAAAAATAAATAAGATAGAGCTGTAATAAATAAAATGATTTTTTGAACTTCATCATTTTTCAACTGTATTACAATGACGTTACAGAATTAATAATATAAAAGTTTCGAATTCCTTACTTGTTGTTTTTCTTATTTTTTCGCAACTGTATTAAAAAACGTCGTTGTGTAGATTACTATACATTGATTCGAAGGGTATATCGGCGCACAAAAGAAGAATGGAGATGGAGGCACCAGTAGCACAGCCTAGTGACGATGAGGAATGCTTTGATTTTCAAAACATTTGTTTTTTTTTGCAACGAAGCTGCCAACGAAGTGTTTAAACAGGGTCAACTCAAACGCCCTGTTCAAGTCAGAATCACTGTCAGCGAAATAAAGAAATGTACTACACAGATGTTGTTAAACCAATGTTAGTTTGCCCCTGATTACGGATTGCTGTTACGAACACCAGGGTCATGTTGCAGGGTAATATCGCCGGTTAGCGACCACCTAATTTATGGTTCCGGTTTGCGACCACTCATTTCAATTGGTGTCAGGAATCTACCGCAAAAAAACGACAATATATCCTTTCAGTTTTTTCAATAGATTACAATAAATCATACAATACATACATATACTCACGCCCGTATCCCATTGGGGTAGGCAGATACTAAGGAACGCCAAATACTACGGCCCTTAAATACTTCTTCAATAGATTCCTGTTTAATAATTACTTTAAATAATACATGCGGGGCACGGTTTATTTAGAGTGCGTTGTAATGTCATTTTATTAGGTATATTTAATTGAAAAAAAAATACGTTGTCTTTCACGTGGTCGCTAACTGAAGCTGGTCGCGTAACCGGGGCGGCGTATTGACCCAACGTTATTAAATTAAACATTCCAATTTACGTTAACACTTAAAATAGGCCGTTTCTGCTCTAATAGTACCTGATTAAAGAAAACTTAGAAAGTAGAGCATAATTTAAACCAAAACAGTGAGAAATATATTCTTTGATTACAAATATTATTTGAATGTAGAATGTAATGATAGTGAATGAAGCAAGAAAGGTTTGTCAAGATCGTAGCAAGTGGAAATCCGTGATCTCTGCCTATCCCTCCGGGAAATAGGCGTGATGTACATTTGTATGTATGTGTGTATATTATTTGGAGTAAGGTAAATCTCCAATAACTGGCCACCCTTGAATAATCGGCCCCCTCATAAAAAAAATTAACTCTATTCACGTATAATAGAATAGATATAGATAGTATGAATGAGGTGGCCAGTTATTGACGATTTACCCTACTTGTTAGGAATATTCGAGACAATTAAAGGTTTACTAAGCAGAAACGTCTGCTAACGAAGTTCTAAAGGACAACGCTCCCTAGGATGAAAAAAAATTGAAAATTTTGTTGAAAAAACTATTTTGCGTATTAATGTGTATTTTTTCAAAAAAAGTGAGTACCTTTACATTTTGAGGAAAAGAAATGTGAATGGTGACCCAGATTTGAGCTGTATAGTAAAATGTATGGAGAAAAAAAAAGTGGTCAGATTGAAATGAAAATAATGTATGTCATAAGAATCGTTTCAAAAACAACTTGAAAAAAAATCTTACTGGTAAAAGTAGGAAGAATCTAACCACTTATTTTTTTTTTCTCTTACATCTTACTATGAAGCTCAATTCTGGTTCAGTTAACTGTTTTCACAAAATATATTTTATTGAAAAACTAATCCTTACTTAAAAAGTTTTTGCACCTTCATTATTTTTAAACATACTTAAATACACAAAATAGTTTTTTTTTATTCAAAATATTCACAGTTTTTTTTCCATACTAGGTGTGCGGTGTTTTTTCGATCAGAATAAAAAAAAATCGCCAGTAGCCTTTTCAGGTTTGCGTAGGCAAGAAGGAACCCTTATAGTTTCGCCATGTCCGTATGTCCGTCTGCGGCTTAGCTCAGTCACCCTTACTACTAGAAAGTTGTAAGATTAGAATTGAAGACTTTATTCTATTGCACTTCGAAGAATCGAGATTAGACTGTAAAAATAAGAGTTCAATTTTAATAATAATGAAAAAAAAGTTCTGATTAATTATTTTAGTTATTTTGTGAAAAAAGCTGCACAGAATAATGAGAAGTCGCAGAAGTTCACTTAGAATTGTCATTAGGTGTAAACAAATATGAATGATTAATACTTATACAATACCTACTTGCAATTTTATTATAATGCTGTCGTAAATGGTTGTATTTTTTGTAATTTTTTACTATTGTGTTAGCCATCCATACTGACTTTAATATAAAACAATAAGTACCTACTTTATAAAGGACTTACTTAACGTCGAAAATTTATAATATGTCGACTGAAAATTTTATTCTTTGACACTTCGAATAATCGAGATTATACTGTATTAATAAAAGTTCGCTGTCAGTTATATTATAATGTGAAAAAAGCTACAATCAATTTTTTTGACTGTTACTGTAATAAAAATATACGAGCTATTCATAACTATTTTTATTATTTCTGTGTATCCTGGTTCCTATTGTCATATCTTGTCCAGTCCTATTCGCCGTCATGTGTTATACTTACCCCACCATATTATACGGTCATTACGCCGGTTACGTGACCAAATTCGGTTAACGACCACCTTAAGGACAAGGTTTTTTTTTTTCAATTAAAGATATAATAACATTTAAACAGGCTGTAAAAATGCCTCGGTACGTACGCAATTTTTAAGGCAGAGTTTAGGCAGGAATCTACTTAAAAAACGAGAAAATATCCTCTCGGTTCACCATTACTCCCGAGTGGTCGCAAACCGGCACACTAAATTAGGTGGTCGCTAACCGGTGAAATTACCCTACATCCTAAATATACATAAAACAATTTCATCTAAGGTAAATTGAGTTTAACTATAGCTTACTGCTGACCACGTCGCAAAAAAATACATGTAGGTTATTTGTTAGTAGGTATTTATGCAGCTGGCTTAAAGGAGTAACAAAACATGGAAGAGTGGTCATTTGTATAAGGGGCGATCCCTAAAATATTTTTAAATTATGTGTATAACGCGATAACCAGTTAGACGAAACCGCGGGCAATCCCTAGTATAGTTGGTAATAAATAAGGATACATTTCTTCTCTGTATTTCCATTAACTTACGTATAACAAAATAAATGTGTTTTGCCATTGATATTTATTCTTTGTGGATTTTTTTATGGATCGTGGACGCAATCAAGGGCACTCCTCTACCGTTGCGTTGATCGCTGCCTGCTGCCACAGCACACAGCGCGGCGCGCGCATACATGCCGCGCTTTTTAAATGTATTCATTTACGCACGGAGTACTTAGGTATCAATATTTAGTGTCGCCGTAAGTTTATTTTTCTTAACTTTTGTTTGGTAACTGATATCATTGTCATGATCGTTTACTATTAACTCTACAAACTTTAATTCAATATTGGCTATACTGTTTAACCGGAAATCAATATCTAGACAAGCCGATTGTCTACATTTCTAACTTTTTTCCAATATGTTAAGTGGATCGACAATATCGTAACTTTGCAATATCAGCTACTCTAATTCTTTATTTACAAAATTATTTGCATTTTTACGTTCACCAGGATGCAGAAGTCCCAGATTTCTAAAAACAGAATATTGTATATAAAAATTAAAGTGTTATTGGATATGTTACAGTTTTTTGTAACTCTAATTCTATATTGACATAGTTATTGGCAAAAACTAAAATATTTCAATATAGCCGAAAGCTCCACCTAAAATTTTCTAACTTTTTACATAAGCATTATTTAACATGCCTCCAACGACATATCAAAAAAGAAAAAACTTTAATGTTGTAATAACCCATTTTTGTTCAACCGCTGGTCTAGAAGTGAAAACTCAATAACATTGTACCAGTTTTTCGATCAGGTCACGTGACATCTTACGGTGTCAAACGAACTTCGTTCGAGTATCTCCCTCTCTGTCGCTCGAACTAGCAAGTGCAACAGAGAGGGAGATACACGAACGAAATTCGTTTTCATTTCGCATTTAGCGTACTGCAGTACTGAAGCGTGTCGCCCCGTTTCCGCGGAATATAGGAATTTTTGTATTGGACGGGGAAGTAGGTACGGTCGAGGTCATAAATACGTTTACACTTTTGCACCTTATTGCCTTGTAATAAGGTGCAAAAGTGTAAACATGTTTATGACCTCGACTGTACCACCAGTGACCGTTATTGTCACTACACACGTAGTACAGTTTTAGTTACCTGTGTGAAGCGGCACTGGAACTTAATTTTCATGTGCTCTGCCTACCCCTTTTGGGAAGAAAGGCGTGAATCTATGTATGTATGTACAGAAGGATCACTGTTAACAAATCCCCTGTTAAAGCGCGAACGCGTGCGTTCCGTAGCAGCACGTGGCATTCACTAAGGTACCCAACTAGTAACTTCCAACTAAGCCACTATTAAATTGCGTTGACGGTTATTGGATCGTCTCTGCCGGTAGCCAGCTGAGTTGTATTATATTATATCTTTGTTGTGTGATCGCAACAGAAATGAGGCTATCCGCAGCAGAACCAAGGTAACCGATATAGCCCTCCGAATCGCTAAACTTAAGTGGCAGCGGGCGGAAAGGTTCTCAAGTGGCGCCCACGTACCCCTTTTTCACACTGCTTCTATGTCAATTAGTATGAATTTGTTTCGGCTGCCGCCAGCGAGGTCAGTCTTTGACTTAATTTTTTGGGTATTTGTGTTCTTTCATTATAGTTGTTCCCATACAAACCTTTGTTCCTCTCCAAAAACTGGTTCGAATGGCATCGTAAAAAAATCTTAGGACACAAGTCTGTTATTATACCTACCTAAAACCAAACTAAGCATATAAAGAAAGTCGCATCCGTCTACCTCGATTAAAATGGCCGCCGCGCATCCATCCTTCATCTAGATAGTTTTTTTCCTCCTGATTGAAAGAAAATGGACTATATAATGTTCGGCGTAAATCCGTGCGTAAACTTAGACTTTCGATTTAAACGAACCCCTCGTCAAACGGGATAATTATCGGCCCTTGATGAAATGACGACTTATAGGAATTTGATAAGAGCGAGTCAAAACGATTCACTCAGCTATTCGATCTACTCGGGAAATTCCAACTTATCATAATTTATTGAAATAATGGATAGTTTTTGTTTATTATTGTCACTACCTCATCAATCATTATATTAAATTTGCATTCGGGTGTCCCAATTGCAGAGTAATTGATGTCTTTTAAAAATATGAACGAGTTACTCATTCACTGCTAAGCACGCTCGTACCGCTTCGCCTTAGTCCGTCCGTAACACAATATGAATAATATTCAAATATGTAGTGAAAATCAAGCCCTGGGACGCATGTGCGTCATGATTAGCGCTGAACCGCTCCAAAGTGATGAACATTTGAAAGGCATAAAGGCCTACAACTTAACCAGCATTGAAGTAGACATACCTAAATCATTTCAATAAAAAACTAGCCATTGAGCCATTAAGCCTTTCTCTACCTATAATTAGAAACTGCTTTTAATTCGGTTCATTGAGTAAAACTTACATTAAGTAAATTCTTTAACTATGTTCGCCTAAATACATACCTATAACGAAACCATATTTCACATGGCTCGCTTAGATAAATAAAAAGCGTGGACGGAGGCGGCCGTATAATTGTGATTTATGGTCCGAGTGGTGTTGAAACAGCATTCTAGAGGTGATTGCTAACAGATTTAACTGCCAAATTATGTGGCACTGGATCGGCACGGTAAGGACTACCTTGACATATGTCAAGTAGTCTATTTTGTAAAATAGATTAATTTATTTCATTTTAATTTTTATTTTGTTTTAAATCGGTCGGCATTGCGTAACGATTTATTTCGATATCACAGGGACAAAGGGCCCAGTCCAGTTTATTTATTTATTTACACTTTATTGGACAATACAAGAAAAAGCACAAATGGTGGACTTAATGCCTGATAAAACTACACTCAGTTATGTGTTACTGAAAAATACGTGTGTATAATTCTTTAGTAACTAACTTTAAACATGCCTCACGAAAGTTTCAATTCGAAGTTTAAATGTGGTTCGAATTGATAATACCTATATTTTTAATAATTTACTTTAAAAACAAAGTTTTCACGTGGCGCGCGACCTTGCTCGCGCCCGCCGCACCGCGGAATATAACGCGCCTCGTCTCTGTAAACACACGATGTTACGCGTTAGCCGTGAAAGACACGCCGTATTACATTTTACAGATAACCATGTGTGAGGTTTGCGATCAGGAAATTAGATAGCGCGTAATTGTGGATTTACATTAAACTAATAACTCTGTAAAGATTAACAGAGTAATATCCTGAATCGTTGAACTTAAACCGTTCGGTTTTCTAAATTTTAGAAAGCATTGAACATGCACATACTCCTATCTACATCGCTGTCTATACTACAGATAGAAGCACGTCATACAGTCTGTATTAATACCTAAAAAATGAATGTAGATATTTTAAGCAATTTTTTTAATAAAACTTTTTAGTATTTTTGTTCCATGAGTTGTAGTAACCAGGTGGAGATGAGCCCCTTCGGGAGAATTATTATTTTGCTTCTATCTTCCCGAGATGGGAAGCTTCAATACGTCAGCATAATATAATGCAATGAGTATAAAAACATAAGCCAACAATCTCGGCGGCAGGCTGCGACTTGCGAGGCGACGGTTCTCTATAGTTTTCTCTATCGTATAAAGCTGTCGGGCTTGGTCACCCGTTTAAGTACAGTGCCCTCTCTAAAAGCAGCCAGGGTTAGTTTTCCTCACGGCGGCAGGAGGCGGGGTAGAAAGCCGGCTTCCGTTCGGAAGTTTCACCCGCTTTCACTCGCCCGCGCTCTCTTGCTACCCGTACCTTGACATTACTCCTTATCGTCTTAACGTATTAATACATTTAATAGTCGCTAGATTACATTCAATAGAATCAGAATAAAATAAAATTAAATAAAAACAAAAATGTCAACTGACACGAGCAGTAATCAGGTTCCCAGTCAGCTTGCCCCAATGCCTGTGTAGATGTGTGGGTTGTGGTATGGCTTTTCTTCACTTACTTGCCGTAGGAATTCGCAGCGGTGTAGAAATGTAAACAGCCCAATCCAATGTGCACTAAATGTTTATTTATAAGCACTTAACCTTAGCACACGTACAGATATTTTTAAGCGTAAAAGCAGAAGGAGAAAAGGACAAGCAGTAGCACTGTAAGGTTCACGAGCGAACGGAAATTAAGCGGTAGCGTATGCGGCTCAGCGACATGCGTTTTGCGTCTAGGTGATTGAGAGACTGCCGGGCGCGGCCGCGGGCGACTGCGCCCGCGTCGTGTGCGGCCGGCTAACGGTAAACTGATGACGTAGTCTGTCGCTGCGCCGCCGCAAATATCTACTAATGAATTTGTCTACTTGTCCCGTTGTACATATAGAATATATTAATATTGGTATTTAAAATAGCTTCAATAATTATAATAACTTAAATTGTTTTGTATAAATAAAATTAAAATATAAAATTCATGCATTCCTAATTAACAATTAAAATTACTTTACATAATTAATAACTGACCTAATTAGGTACATTAATTGATATTAAATTCATTGATATAAGACATAATTTGATTTGACATAATAATGAATTTAATTTAATGTATATAGTAAATAGTTGATTTAACGGTGTATAAATAATTAATAACATTTGATATAAATTCTAATCCACATAACAACTATTAAAATGTATATTGGGCAACATTATGCCCACACCTGCATATAGCACAGTCATATATCTATCAGATAATTCCGAATGCTGCTGCTTCTTGCACGATGCATTGGATTGGAGATAACCCCCGTGTAGTAGGTACTACATAAACAACAATTGATTGTTAATTATATATACATATTTGTTAAGGTTGATATTCATTTTGCCAAATTTTGAAGGCTAAGCTCCAGGAGGATATAGCCCGACCGCTTCACCGAGTCCTCGTCTGCGCGGCGCGCGGTGGGAATGACGGGGGACCGTAACTTTGATTCTTGGCAGTGAATGTGTTTAAGAAGATAACAAAAAAAAGCCTGAGATTATAGTACATTCAGAATTAGCTAGCGAGTTTTCACTTGAACGTAAGCAGTACGGATGGCAATAAACCAAACACTCGTAGAAGCCATAAACATGTTAGAGGGCCGCTTCGGCTTTATCTGTTTTGATGCAAACCAACAAGTCTTGATACCCTTTAATGCTATTAATAGCATAATTGAAAACAGCTCCGTTCTGGTGTGTTAAATGAGATACAATAACAAGTTACATAAAATTAATATAAATTTAGAAATTAAAATACGAGGTTTTTAAGTTATGATGTAATTTTCTTGTTTCCGAATTATCTTCGGTACTTTCAGTGTCAGAGTCATTTCCGAAATGTATTATTAAGTTGGAGCATGTTGTACTAAAAATCCTTCATCAATAACTAAAAAAACAAGCTGAGCTGAGTTTTTACTAAAATAAAATAAATAAAAATAAATATTAGGGGACAAATTTACACAAATCGACCTAGTCCCAAACTAAGCAAAGCTTGTACAATGGGTACTAGACGACGATAAACAAACTGTAACGTTGTCATGTTGGCAAACAGTTGTTAAATTTAGTTTGTGTCGAATGAACTTGAACGCACCATAAACGGAACGCATCAGATAGAGTGGTGTTGGTAAGTGTTGTCGTTCATAAATTTATCTGCATCCAGTTTTTGGACCTTAAGCCGCGGCAATAGGATAAGAAACTGCATGCACGCCTTCAGCGTGCCCCTATATATGTATATAATATCTATTGAGTGAATGCAGTGGCAATTAAACCCTGCTGGGTTTTGTCCGCTGCCTGGCCGTGTATTATGTAATGATGATAAGTATAAATAAATAAAAATAATAAAAAAAATCTACTATTCTGGGATTTCCTGGTAGTCTAACAGCTTTAAAAAATAGTCAAATTTAGTGTTTCGCTACAGCAGAATGTCATCTCGCTAGTATTTGGAGCAGCCCAGCTGGAGAAAAACCTTGGGGGTCTTGGTTGTTAGATAAGGAAGCTAGTTCGCTACAGCAGAATGTCATCTCGCTAGTATTTGGAGCAGCCCAGCTGGAGAAAAACCTTGGGGTCTTGGTTGTTAGATAAGGAAGCTAGTTTGCTACAGCAGAATGTCATCTCGCTAGTATTTGGAGCAGCCCAGCTGGAGAAAAACCTTGGGGTCTTGGTTGTTAGATAAGGAAGCTAGTTCGCTACAGCAGAATGTCATCTCGCTAGTATTTGGAGCAGCCCAGCTGGAGAAAAACCTTGGGGTCTTGGTTGTTAGATAAGGAAGCTAGTTCGCTACAGCAGAATGTCATCTCGCTAGTATTTGGAGCAGCCCAGCTGGAGAAAAACCTTGGGGTCTTGGTTGTTAGATAAGGAAGCTAGTTCACTACGTTTCAGTTGCGTGATGTTTCTTGTAATTCGAGAAGTATATAAAAAAAAGGACCGGGTTGCACTCCGGGAGTGCCGGCAGAAGTGAAAACTCAATAACATTGTAACAGTTTTTTGATCAGGTCACGTGACGTCTTACGGTGTCACCCTAAAAACGAATTTGACGCAATAAACAATTATCAATTATTTAGGCGGACGGGCCGCGGGCGCGTTGGGCGCGACGGGCCGCCGGCTCAGCCGTCGGCGCGCCGACAGGCGGCGGCAAACACAATACCAATTTGTTTTTGCCATTGCCAAATATTTTTCAAAGCTTTATCTCTTTAGGAATAACGTCTAAATTCGAACTATTCGAATTTGCAAGAACAGCAGACGGCGGTGGCGACCAAAATATCAATTTGTTTTTGCCGTTGGTAAATATTTTTCTAAGCTTTATCACTTTAGGAATAACGCCCAAATTCGAACTATTCGAATTTTCTCAATAGCAAAACGGTGAAGGACGCGTTGGTTAAAATTACAAATTTATTTGCAGAATATTCTATTGCAAAAAGTGTTTAACGGCTTTATACTCTTACGAATAGCGTTAAGTTTTGAATGAAGTCGAATCGGCTAGCAGCAAAAAGTGACCTCCTTCACATCTGACGTCACAAAACTCTGTCGCGTATTTAACAATTTTTCCCCATTCCTAAAAGTGCTCAGCGCTGCTAAAGAAGTTTTCACTTCAAAAACACTTATTCGTTGATATCGTTGTGTCCGATACTATGTTTCAATTGAGCTTTTATACATACAAACGTACAATAGCTTGGTATGCTTGGTATGGTTGGGTATACTTCACTGGAGACCCGGACGAATATGTATTTAGTAAAATACTTCAATTAATACGCGGCCTGGTATTCCCCAAGCAACCCCCAGCTGCTTGCTCTTATAGGATTCACAGTTCCAGCTAGAAAAATTGGGGCGTAACGATGACAACATATTAAAAAGGAATATACGATTGGGAATTGCATGATTATTATTGGTGCCTGCGAGACTGAGAGTCTGCTCTTTAAGAGAACCCAGCAGGCGGTGCCACGGGATAAAATATCGCCTATGTCCATCTTGATGAACGTCTATTCTATACACTGGTAAAATAATTGTTGAAATCGGATTCCGGAGTAGTTCCGGATATAAGCTCCTACATGCAAACGTAGCTACAACCTCAAAGACACTTCCAATTTATAAAATAAGTATTAGTATAGATTCGTTTTTTTAACATCAACTTATTTAGTTTTAGTGAAGCATTTTATTAGACAGCTGGTTAATTTACCAATTATCGACCTTACAATATCGTACTACAGCGATCCAAGCTTCGTTGACGTAAACATGACACCAATACCGCTAAGTGTCACTAATTGCCATCAACGTAAGCATCGACGAAGCGGTTTTAGCAGGGACTGCGTAACCGAAAAATAACGATACCCTTATTTAACGATATGAGTACTGGTGTATTAGACTGGCACAGACAGCGAAAGAAAAAACTATAGAATGCGAGCTCCTTAAAAATGTCTACCAAAACACGTGCCTAAATGCGCATGTTCGAAATAAACGGCTGCCTGGCATCGTTTTGACACCCCGCATAATGGCAATGGCACACCTTCTGCCATTTTGCAGCGCTTAGACTTCTATGGGTTTTTCGTTCGCTTGGCACAGACAATTAAAATTTCAATAATTAACTGTCTGCTTATTAGTTGAACAAAAATATTGATCTCATATAAGATATTATTACATAATAAACCTAAGCTCAATTTTATACATTGCCAGACACGCAGTTACAACCAATACACGTATCCAATCATTTGCTAGATTAAAAAAATACAACTATCCGTAGTTACGTCGGACACTAAACAGTGGTCAGACGGGCATGATCCCTGTCCCCTGGGTACCCGCCCTAATTGAACGTGGCCTGCCTCCAGAATCAGCCGATGTATTTAATCTTTAATACAACGTCTTACGTGACCTTACTGAAATGCTTACGTGGTGCTGAGGCAGGATGCCGACGTGTTTGCAGACAATTGGCAGAGCCTGCTAACTAAAATAAGTGCTATGTGCAACACATTTAGTTAGTGCTACTTTTTATTTGTTTGTGTAACTGTCATATAATTATGTTATTTTATGTCCTAGCATTGTAGGCGCTTTGGTACCACTACTGTAAGTCTATTATGTAAATGATTAAATAAATAAATAAATAAGTCACGTTTGTAGTACAATTAAATGGTCATTTTACAGCTGTGTCATGTATTTATGGATGTGAATATTTTATGTCGGCCAAGCTGAGGTGAAAGTTAAATAGACGTACTGATCGTGAATTTCTTTTTTCTCCAATATTATTTTAGACCGAGCTTGAAATGGCCGTGGGGGCTATACATTGAACTGTAAATTTTCTATGAGTGTGATAAAAAAATGATTCAGATTCGTTTGCAAAAATAGTAGGTAGGTATTTGAAGTTGTTTCGCGTTATTGACTAGCGCTAATTGAAAAAGTTAAAAATACATTGCTATATTTTCGCAGCAGACGTAAAAGAGTGGGAAATTCCATTACCTACTGTATTTTTTATTACACTTTGAACAACGTTTTTGAACTAAGAAAGGTAACTGTAAACAACTCGTACCTAGTTAAAATTACCGCGCGATTCTTTTATTGATATGGACTAAACGAGTAGGTATGTATACAAATCTACTTATCCACTTATTGCTGTTTCCCGGGGTAGTTTACTATTATTGACTGCTACTAAAATACTTATAGTTACCTACTAGAATACGTACTTTAATTATTAAAAAAATATGTTAAATTACTTAGCAGCAAAAAAATATCTTTTGACAAACAGTTAAATGATAGGTACTATGCGAAAAATTATATACAGCTATTTAATAATAAAGGTGCGTACACAACGTGCGATCCGTGCCACGCCACGTAACACTAACTTTGTTCGTTCATGTTTCTCCCTTTGTCCCTCGCATCGCATATAACACGAACGAACGAAATTAGCGTTTTGCGGCAGCCGCTCCGAAATCGTCGGGTCAGAGCGATTCAGATGTATAGGTATGATGTGATTCTAACTAGTCATAGTTGGCTCATTTCGGGTAGCACAGGGCGGTTCCACATCACTTCGGGAGCTCAAATACTGCGAGCCATCCGGTTGCCTTTCCAACATTGAATTACGCGTCATTGCTTTAACTACATATACATCGTTTCTATGAGTATACACGGCTATATGCCTAAAGTAAAGAAAGTACAATGTTTTTACAATATTTCGTCTTTACAGATATTCGTTGGATCTGCAAAATGATGAAATTCCTTCGACAAGCTCTTTGACTCCTTTCACCACAGTTGATATGAATATAATTAAAGTTAGTTAGGCTCAGGTAGTTCATCTTGCGCTTGGTTTTACTTCTGTCGTACTTAATCGAGTTATCCCATAACAAACAACCGACAACCATGTGGAGCATCTATTCGATGCTCAAAGCGACGCTGAAGACGAAACACAATATACATATTGAAACGTACAAAAAACTAGTTGGATTTCTAAAACGGTTGTCAGTGGAATCCCGGCTCGTACCAATGAGTTTTTCGGAACTTATGTACGGAAAATTTACCTTTAGCTTCTCGGTGATGGATATTAGCATCGTGAGGAAACCGGTCTAATCCCATTAAGGTCTAGTTTTCTGGGTTGGAAGGTCAGATGGCAGTCGCTTTCGTAATAGTAGTGCCGCTCAGCGCCGCTAAAGAAGTTTTCACTTCAAAAATCTTAATATTCACCTCACCATATTTCAAAGACCGTGGATGGACGCGATACATAATTGGACGAAATCGGCTCGATAGAAAATAATTGCAAAGATTGGTCTCAAAATCATCTTTAAACGGTTCTATGTCTTTATTTTCTTGACGTATGGGTCTGCAATTAAAAACATGAAGTCAACATATTCATACCTAAACCGCTAACGAGTCATATTTCACAAATAATCCACACTTTTTTTATTTCAATATTAATTTACTATCTTCAAAAACCGGGCCGCCCAGTAACACTCGCTCTCGTTTACTCCGATACAAATAGCTGTCTATTTGTGCGCGCTATCCCAAATCCTCAAGGGCATTTTGGTGTTGACAGCATCTTAATGTAAAATAGTAACAGACAGACAGATTTATAATTTTAGTTGGATATCCATCCCGAAAGTGAATGTTATATTTGTTATTATTGTTTTTTTTTGTTGCAGTTCTCCGCAGAAGTTCAGGAAACACAAGCGGTTGCACCACAAGCGGTTCACGTGCAAGGACTGCGGCGTCGTGCTGGCAACCAGACCCAGCCTCACCAGGCACATGGCGTGAGTGTACACAATACAATACATATAAACTTCACACAAGCTTTCATATTTACCGTTAGGCAACCAGTAATTCCAATAAGGTCTAGTTTTCCCTCGGGGTTGGAAGGTCAGATGGCAGTCGCTTTCGTAAAACTAGTGCCTCAAAACTAGTGGTCGCGTTAAAGATGCAACCGGTTATAAAGGTGGTTTTCCACCGGATGAGCGCGGATTGAATTGATTTTTTATTTGCACGCTAAATTGAAACGTATTGCCGTACTAGTAGAATGCACATTACACTGAATAAATTTTCCCGTGATGTCAAGCGCTTGAAAATAATCTTCAGTGTGATTTGCACTCTAACAGTACAGCAGTACGGTTCAATTTAGCGTGCAAATAAAAAATCAATTCAATCCGCGCTCATTCGGTGGAAAACCACCTTAAGGCTAGGAGGATTTCAGTGAAGTGTTGTTGATGCCCTTAAATGTCGGACGAAGTTGTAATTCACGACAAGAAAAAGCCCAAACGGTGCTTACTGCGCGGGTTTTAGATGTTTTTGCCATTAGTAAAAAAAAAACTTCTTATCGTTTCTGTGACCAAGAGCAGACACGTTTTTGATTTGTTCGCAATGATTGTAATTTAGTATCAACGTGTTTGATGATTGCGTGATATCATAAAATGGACGTTGTTTCGGCATCCGCGGATGTCAAAAAATTCGCATCCGCGGCATCCCTGTTATGTACCACTAATTTGGCTAAGCGGTAGTCAGCTGTAGGTCGTGGATAAGGTAATATATATATATATATATATATATATATATGTATGGTTGGCGGCTAGGGGTTACTCCATGAGGACTCATTCCACACATTGCATACTGGTTTGTGGTTTATCCATATCCAGCTTAGGTAAGATGGAGCACATCCTCAAAGATGAAACGTTCTGTAAGAAGGTTGCTGGAATCATTTAAATAAAGAGCTAAGAAGAGTATTATGCAGTACTGAGAATACTTGCTTTCAGAGTGCATGCCCATTTAGCAGAATCAGAATCAAAACTTTTTTTGCTCAAAACATGGTACATAATTTACTTTAAAAACAAAGTTTTAACCGACTTCAATTTAGTACTCCGCCAAGCCACAAGAACATTTCCACATTTCTTTTCCAATTTACCACATGAACTGATTTCCGAGAGCAAATGCGTTGATTATTAGAGAAAAAACCCAATCGCTGTATGTGGCCCGATAATATTTGAGGACTTCCGTCGATTCCACAGCGATCACCCTTGGCACTTCATTAGTTGCTATTTAAAGGGAATCCTATCAGAATCTGTGACGTACTTTTGTACTTTTAAGTACATATTTGAGGAATTCCATAAGTCATCTTTGGTCGTCATCATCAATTCCACTCCGAAAACAGTTTGTTCAGAATCGAGCATAGAATGCGAAAAAAATAAAAAAATAAATTTTTGACAAGATTTATTTTTTACATTTGTATGGAGTGTTGGCCGACTGGGGCGACCTGTCCCTTTCTTACGATCACAAATGTCAGTGACAGATAAGGACAAAAATTTTTTAACGCCATTTTAGTTAAAACAGGCTTGTAGTACGTTTATGAATACGGACGTAAGGGTCTTACCTAGTAGTGTTAGTGACTTGTATTCCATCTGTGGTGTGCTCCTTTGGGATGCTACCGGAAAAGAGAGGACTTATGGTATCTATTTGGAATACATATCGTTGGCAGTGCAGCGGGGTAGTCATATTGGGATTATTGGGCACATTTGCACCAAGTAAGTCTATCTGATCGGATCTATTAGATTAAGTATGATTAATGTTCTAGTTTTAGTTGTAGGTATAGGTAAACCAGAACTTTGGGAGTATTGTCAAGAGGGCGCTCGTTTTGGTTACAGCATTTATGCATGTAGTGAAAAAATGACGAACCAAGCTTACTGCAATTATCCTAAAATAAATTATCTATGATTGACGCTTACTACATTTCATTCGAAAATGAATTAACAGCAAGCTACAGTAACGACATTTGAATTGAAACACAACGTGAAGTGGGTAGTGCTTGAAGATACAGCAATAAAAATGTGCGCTCGCGGCGATGTGGCTCGTGAATACGACCTGTGATTTAGTCTATCGGCGATCGCCGGAGCGAGTCGGTGTGCGTAGTCTGTGTACTCTGTGTGTCCGTGAAATAACAATTTTAATTTGTACGGTGCTCATTATGAGCCATTGTTGGCTGCTAGATGTCTCCATTGCGTTAAGAATGTGCTGCCATCGCAACGGCATTTTTTCTGTAATCATCATCAAATCATCATCCGCCTAGCGTTATTCCCCTTTGTGCCCTAAAGGAAGCCCCATATATATATTTTTCCTAGACTTATAGAGAGGTAAAAAGTGTTTTTTTTTTTTCACTGATAATCATAATTCTATAATCTACGGTAACCAACATTATTTGATACAGGTGCCGATGTATCTATTGTTATGCAACTATTTATTTGAGTTTCTTACACAAAGTGTTACAACAAGAACTTCCAGCAAGCAGAGAAAACGGCCCATAAAAAGGGGTAAAAACGTCAACAAAACCCTACATCTGGAGGATTTATCCCTTTACAATCAAGAGTTTAAAAAGTGATTCAGGACACGTAATAAGCCAGGCCAGGCCGTACTAATCCACACATCGACTTATAGTCTTCGGACTGATTGCCGATAAGCAGAGAACAGGAAAAAAAAAAGGACACGTAATAATAGATGTCATTTATGTTTCACCAAATCTCAGGTGAACCCACATTTCCTCCTTGCTCTCCTGTATAAGCATGTGCCTATATACATATTTGCCATCAACTATAACTTCAATCCCCTTATGAAAACCTAACATACGTTTCCACAATACCTCAACCCTAGTTACACTAATTTATTCAGCTCCGCAGTAATACAGCCATTTTTCGATACTCCGGACGGACGGCTTTCAATTATTTGCCAATACGCTACCTGTTACCTGTATAAGTACAAACCCTCGATAGCCTCCCGTCTGGCCACTGGGATCGAACCCACTCACAATGGTATACGTCTAAATAAATAACACGGGCCCCGCATTGTAATGCCAGGCATACAAAATATATTTTCCCGACAATGCTCCGTTCGAAATGGGAAAATGGGACACACTCGCGCGGGGGAAATACTCTGTGCTGGCAACACTCGGGCTTAATTCAAACGCGTTCCATTTTTGAAAATTTGAATACATTGTGTTTGGGTTTGGGGCGGATTTTTGTGTTTTTTATCGCATTGTTTGGCCAAGATTAAGGGGACTGAAGTCACTTGTCTTGAATGTTTCAAGGGTGGCAAAGCTGGGTCATATACTACGACTAAAAAAGTCGTCTTTCCTGTGATCACTAGATTTGGGGGAGGCCTATGTCCAGCAGAGGACGACTTTCGGCTGATATGATGGTGACGATGATGATGAGATTTATGTAGCAAGAGACGCCGCTTACAGCGGATTATGAGTCTAATAAAATATCAGGCGTTAAAGGGAACGGGAAAGGGGGAGGGTTACACAGGAAAAATACGAGCCTAAATATCTGTATGACCTAAATGAGTACGTGAACTAAGGGCCTACTAACTTGACTAGGGGCAATTTACACATTGATTTTGACATATAGTCCATACAAACGCTACTCGCACTTGGAGCAAATGTATGGACTCGCACTAATCAATGTGTAAACCGGCACTAAGTGAACGCGTTTATAATTACCCTACATCAGCTGATATCAATGAAAGGTATCCAAATGATAGTTATCATGGTGTCATCTGCCATTGCATGAGCGAGCCTAGAGAACGAACGTCTCCGTTTCTGCTAGCTTGGATCCAGCTGTCCAGTTGATCTCTAGTTCAGCTGGACAGCTGGATTCAAGCTGAAACTTTGTGAGTAGTTTCGACAACTCTATAGATTTCTATGCAGATTAGGTTTTTGAAAATTAAAAAGAAACACTGAAAGACTTTAGAGTTCTATAGCTCAGATAGCCACTAGTCATGTTGGGTCCCAGGAAAGATTGAGCAAAGGGGTAAAAAAATCATAAGGATTACGTGAAGAAGAATTTAGACAAAAATAAAGTGATAGACCGTTGTAACGTTTCATTTTACTTAAAAACATGTCTCACATACATTCGTATATATTTTCAATACATATCGTTGTTCAGTTACAAGAATATTATTTAATGAAAGTGTTGCGTCTTATTAGTTTTTATAACATACTTAACCTATCTGTTTTCTACATTCTATTTCAATGCAATTAAGGCCTGGACAATTAAGGCCTGGACAATTAAGGCCTGGACAATTTTGATAACAACCGAGATACACCTACATTTTATAACCATTGAGCTTGTCGCTTTGAACCCTAATGAATAGGCGCATTTTAAATGAATAAATTTGACAAATAATTCCTACTTTAAAACAGATAAATCCGGTTCATGGATCACAGTAACAAACCCCGATATAGACAATATCAATCAAAATTGGTAATTAAGGTCGTCGTTGTTAACGTTAATAAAGCATTACGATTGGAATCGTTTGTATAATTCCATTAACAACATAACGCTGCAAAAATGCTACAAAATGTACGCTGTCTGTGCGTCTACAGTCTGCGAGATTTACGATGTGTGGATGGAATATTGGCCCTAATACATCAGATACTTAATGTAGAGAGCATCGCTTGTTACCTTAATTATTTTACAGTACATATGGTGCTACTTTCCCGCACTAGTGCGGAAAAGAGCACTTTTCGTGCATATGTCGAAACTTTAAAGAGCACCTATACCTAAATGCTTAATCTAAACCAGAAATCACAGCAAAATTGCTACGACGCAGCCACCCTGAATGCTAAATGTCGCACAATCCTTTTATGCAAGTTTTGAAAATGGACTTTAATCGTAACGTAATACCGTTCCTTTTATATTGCGTGATGGAGTAATATACGATAATGCAAAAGTAAGGTAGATTGTAACTACGAGTTCTTTATGTTGCTGTTGAAAATGAACTCTCAGACGAAGTAGTACGGTTGTCATTAGATTGCATAGTAGATTAATAAATGAGCTTGCAAAAGTAAGGCAAATTGTAACTACAACTGTTTATGTTGATTTGAAAAAGAACTTTAAAAGTAGCGTAATAAGGTTGTTTTTAAATTGCATTATAGGGTATTACGAGGTTATGAAAGTTAGGTAAATTGTAACTTACGAAGGGTGCTCTCGACTGTTTCCTCCTCCAAAACGCACGCCGCTATGTTTTGATTTTTTTGATATTTGTTGTCATATTTGTATACTGCGCCTTTTTTGGCAGCCAATTCAATTAAGCCGTTTTTGCGATTTTCAAGGCACTGTAAGTTTCTTTAAAATAATAATATCCAAAAAAGCAAAACATAGCGGCATAGATATTGATGATATTGATCTTATTTGAAAAATTAATTGCTCTATGTTCAAAAACCAGAGAGGAAACAGACGAGAGCGTTTGTATGGGAAAATCGCAGGTAGGCATTCCTCTTAAAGTAGTAAACAGTACACTCATCACACAAATATTTGCCGTTTCTGGGATTCGAACCCAGAAGGTCATCGGTAGAGGCTAAACCGGTTATAAACAAATTATAGGTATGTTTGTATGAGTGAGCCGGTGTAATGTAAAAGTGTGCAAAGACTGAATATTGCGCCGACTTTGGACTAATGCCGATGTTACCAGAGTCATAAAAATGCACGTCGTATAGTTTAAAACACACCCATTTTCATCTCAACAGCAATCTCTTAAACAAAATACCACATAAATATTGGTATCCAATTTTCCTAGTGGCAATCGCTATAAATGATTGCATGTTTCCTTTTCGAATACTCCAAAGCCCGTTCAAGCGATACATTCGGTTAGTACAATACATGGTAGGTTAGATGCACTTAAATGCAATTCAATATGTTTGCATACGCGCGTCATACCGCCGTCGTGGAACCGAACAGTCTTAAGAGCTCTCTACGGTAATGAAGCATATTCCTGTTCAGATTCGCACGACGGTAATGAACGACGCACGGACTTGTTAGCGACAACTAAATGATCCTTGATCCATATCATGCATCTAATTGTTCATATATACAACAAATAGGTTGATATAGTGTGATTACTGGTTTTAAATATATACATATATCTAGACTAATCATATAAATAGGAAAAGTCTGTGCGGTTATAACTTTGTACCTACAATATAAGTTTGTATATAACGTAAACTTCCGAGCGCTCGACGCTCTACTAATATATGGCATGGGCACTCTATGTCAAAGTGACATGCCTTAAATTCGACGGAAGAAAAATCCTGCCATCACCTGCCTGTACAGTCAACATCAAAAGTAACTGGGCAAACGAAGGTGTCAAAAGTCTTTATTAAAAGGGAATAAGAGCTTTTGAAGACGTCAATTGCGGTTACTTTTGATGCTGACTGCACAACGAATTTTGTATGATTATAGCTTAATTTTATACCGCGGGTTTTCCTGCGCTCTTTGCAATACGCGGGCAGCTAGTATATATTTATTATTTATACATCGTAAAAATGGAATGAATTGAATGTTGATTAGATCTGTCGATAACCCTTTCTTACGTCATCGTACAGTCAGCGTCACATAGTTAGTAGCAGCCAGAGTAGCCAAATATTTCGTAACACACCCTTATTCTTACAGTAATAAAGACGTGTACCAAGCCGCAGACGGACAGTTGGACAGACGGACAAACGGACATGGTGAAACTATAAGGGTTCCTTGTTGAGGGGTGTATATTACAGGATGTCCATTTTTAGGTAGGGTTCCGTAATCGAATTTAAACTTTCGTGAGACGTGTTGAAATAATACTAATAATAACACGGTTCCACTCACGTACTAAATGTCACTACGGGCGACATTAGGTTCCGTACCTAAAAATGGACAGCTTGCAATGATGTTTAAAGTAATACGGCTGCAAATGTTTACTTTTCTCGAAAAAAAGTTTCTCTGCTTTAAATAAACTTTCACTTTATTCCCAAAATGTACTTGAAATCGCTAACTTTAGCTAACTGAATTGAAACAAAAAACCGGCCAAGTGCGAGTCGGACTCGCGCACGAAGGGTTCCGTACCATTATCTATAAAAACATCAATAAAAAATATGCGTTTGTTGTATGGGAGCCCCATTTTAATATTTATTTTATTTTGTTTTTAGTATTTGTTGTTATAACGGCAACCAAAATACATCATTTGTGAAAATTTCAACTGTCTAGCTATCGTGGTTCTTGAGATACAGCCTGGCGACAGACAAAACGGCAAAAAAAAACACGTTTGTTGTATAGGAGCCCCCTTTAAATATTTATTTTATTTCGTTTTTACTAATTATTGTTATAGCGGCAACAAAAATACCTCATCTGTGAAAATTTCAACCGTCTAGCTATCGCGGTTCTTGAGATACAGCCTGGTTACAGACAGACGGACAGCGAAGTCTTAGAACAGTTGGTGATTTGACGCCGCGGATTGTTGGCGAGACGGCCCCGGAACACCACGGCAGCTTCTTCGGCCCCGGAGACCCTCTTGATTGAACTTGACTTGACCTGACAGTTGACTGAACCTTGACAGATACTAACCGGAGTTGAAGCGAACATCGCGCCTCCCGGAATCAGGTGAGTTGAACACGTTTTGTAGCCAATCCACTGGCTTATATGACCCGCGAAACGCGTGGCAGTTCACTCCACTCGCACTAGGCGAGGAGTTTGAACAGGTACTATTGTCACATGACATAAATATACCTCCCCATACAAGTTTTGGCCTGAAGTGAAGGATTTTCAAACTCTCGGGCATTTTTTTAAAATACTTTTTCCCTTGCTCAGCGCAACTTTCTCGACCTGCTGCCATGCATTTTATCATGTTGTCATGTGACGTAAGTGTATTGGGAGTGGGCCCACGGTTTATTAGGGGAATAAATGGAACACTTAGTTGACGTGCATAAACCTTTTAATAAAATTGTTACTATTTCACAAATTTTTACAAAGATATTAAAAAAAAAACAAAAAAAACCTTTTTTTACGTTCTTTGTAATGTATACAATTAACTGGTCTTCGGCTCTAAGACGGCTAAAAAAACACCCCGTATATTTTTTTTATTTTTCTCATTCGTAATCACGTGAGCTAACTCAAAACAACCTTATGGGTTGTGATATTCAGTTCATATCTAAATAACACGATTTTGGAAGAGCACTTTCCAGTAATAAGCATTTACTAATTCCATGGATGTGCGTGGAAAAAGTGAACCATTTCCCGTGTTGAGGAACCTGGTTACAGGCGAATTTAGGGTGTAAACGATTGTGTATTAGAGTTATAATTGGGTGGCAAATATAGTAGATTAAAGACAGTACAGCCCTGATGTATTCTGTTGCTAGACTGTCAACAAGGGATGATCGGAGGATGAATTTTACTGTGTCGTATTATTTTAACTTCTATGTCAAACTTAAGGATGAATGTCGTCCAGAGATGTGCGAAGCCGTTTACACACAAGCAATATCAACTAAAACAAAGACTGTAATGTAAATAAAAACAAACATTACAGTGTAAAAAAAAACAAATCAAAAGTAAAAAAAAAAATGCATTTTTGGAATCGCAATACGCTACCAAACATGCCCTTGATCCACACCACATTTTTGATACACCCTGTATTTGATACCTAGACTTGTGGTTCTGTGAGCTGTAGAACACACAAGCCTGTTAAAAAACAAGTGCGTGTCGGAAACGAAGGGTTCCGTGCCTATTAAAAAGGTCGTACCGTTACTGAAATCTAATGACACGTCCACAATGTCCTTTTCTTTAAGGAAGGTAGTTTTTTAGAAATATTTCGAAAACCTTTGAACCGATCTTGGTCAAAACTATTTTCGCTGAAACAATTTAATAAGCCATAGATATGTCCATGATTTTTTTCATATTATCAAAATACATGGGTCAAAAATTAGAGCTGGGGGACACAATTTTAGTGACTTTCGGGGCGATTATCTCCGACTCTATTCACTTAATAAAAAAAATTGCTGAGAAACCTTATATTTATTTTGAAAAGCCTATCGATTGACACGTGGGCTTCCAATGCAAAAACAATTTTTGACTGCAGTTTTATGTATGGAGTGCACCCCTAAAAAATTTGTAATATAATTACAAAACTATGTAGCGGTTAAGAAAATACACCTATCCTCAAAATTTTATTCAAATACTCTTTATAGTTTTCGAGAAAAATGCCTGTGACATACGGACGGACAGACAGACAGACATGACGATCCATAAGGGTTCCGTTTTTTGCCATTTGGCTACGGAACCCTAAAAACGGAAACCTGAATGACAAAATCAACTATAAGTAGTTATTGGACCTGCTCACAAATTTTGCAAGAATCGGTTGAGACATGCAACCAGGCCTCGTATCATGGTCGGCCTTATCACGCGATAAGTGACAAGATAGAGCGTCCGTCACTGGCTGACACCGTTCGATAGAAAAGCTTATCAGGCTGGATACCGACCGGCCTATCTAGCACTGTAGTTCAGGTAGACAGTTAATCAGTACAAAGTCTTAGTCAGCATTATAAAAATTTACAGCGTGATCGTCTTAAAATTAAATAAGATATTCTAATTGTCAAATACAAGCAATTACAAAACATCTCAATCTGTATGAAAACCGACCGTGTCACTTTTTCTACCTACTGTGACGTCTCAAGGGCGAATTAGTGGTGTGACAAAACAAAAGAAGAAAACATTTCCATAATCCACACAAGGACCATAAACGTAACAACTTCCGCGCGATCGTTGTGAATGCTTTGTTTACTTTTTGCATTGCTCCCCAGTGGAATCGAAGTTTGGATGCAAATGTGGTGCCATCTAATTTTGGACGACATAAGAATGGATTTTCGCCATGAAAATCTGTGGATATTTGCCGTGCGATAGTTGTATGGTGCGGATTATTTTCGAAAGAGTGAGAAAAGCCGTTCTCCTCCACAGGTCGCATTTCTCAAACGATTCTCGTGAAATTTTGTTGGAATGTGAGTGGTTAGAAATGGTGGTAGGGTTAGTATATGGTTACATCACAATCAGCCAGAGTGTGGCGTACAATAATTTGACTCTCAATATGCATGTCATTGAAATTATATAATTATTATCTATTATCTAATAATGTCGAATCAAAATGTAGCAAAGTCAGATTAAAGATATTAGGAAGAATAAAAAATATATAAAAACAATAAATCAATGCAACAATAAACAATACAGATTCGCAAGTTTTACAGCTTACAGAGCCATTCGATGTAGACCGGATCTTATCTTAAGACCCACCGGTCCACAGTTTTGTTTAGCCACAATAGCCGCGTGCCACAAACGCTTCGAAAAGGCCCTGTTTAATAAATACTTTACTCGAATAGGGGTTTGGTGGGTAAACCGTCGTCCCACATAACCACTCGCGCGGGGCACTCGCTGCAACCGGGTGGTATGAGTAACGCTTTTCCACCCTAAAAAAAAAAGATGGTGTCATTTTAGTTTCCTAGCTGTAACATATTTTTTTTTTTGACGGAGGCCCGTACGCAACATGCTATTATTTATTTTTATTATTATTCTTTATTATATTGTAGTCATGTTCATAGTACATTGAGGTGTTACAAGCATAGATGGTAGGTACATATGCCCTATAAAGGGCACTCAATATTTGTTGATCTTAAATCTAGATTCATATAATTAAATGTATTCAGAAAATTCTTTATACCGTATCATATTAAATTAATAAATTACTTAATTTTCTTTATTCCGTGGTTACGCTTTTCCATTTCATCCCAACGATTTGCGCGTTTTCTAAAAGTGATAAAAACAACAAACTAGTGTGACTCGATTTTAAATGATGCTAACTTGATCTTCCAAAACGGTTTCGACAAACAGTTTTGGAGATCAAATTGGCGTAGCATTAGCATATTCAAGAGCCCTTGAGGCATGTTTGCAGAATAAATATTAGAAGAGGGGTGTTGACACCAAATAAAATAACCAAAATTATGAATTTTCTCGAAAAAGTATTAAACATATTGCCAAATGGAGAAAAAAGTAAAGCAAGAGGTTAAATAGTCACAAAGTTATGTGTCCAAAGCTTTAAGAGGGAATTATACGTACTCGTCCATACAAAAAGTATTAAACATATTGCCAAATGGAGAAAAAAGTAAAGCAAGAGGTTAAATAGTCACAAAGTTATGTGTCCAAAGCTTTAAGAGGGAATTATACGTACTCGTCCATACAAAAAGTATTAAACATATTGCCAAATGGAGAAAAAAGTAAAGCAAGAGGTTAAATAGTCACAAAGTTATGTGTCCAAAGCTTTAAGAGGGAATTATACGTACTCGTCCATACAAAAAGTATTAAACATATTGCCAAATGGAGAAAAAAGTAAAGCAAGAGGTTAAATAGTCACAAAGTTATGTGTCCAAAGCTTTAAGAGGGAATTATACGTACTCGTCCATACAAAAAGTATTAAACATATTGCCAAATGGAGAAAAAAGTAAAGCAAGAGGTTAAATAGTCACAAAGTTATGTGTCCAAAGCTTTAAGAGGGAATTATACGTACTCGTCCATACAAAAAGTATTAAACATATTGCCAAATGGAGAAAAAAGTAAAGCAAGAGGTTAAATAGTCACAAAGTTATGTGTCCAAAGCTTTAAGAGGGAATTATACGTACTCGTCCATACAAAAAGTATTAAACATATTGCCAAATGGAGAAAAAAGTAAAGCAAGAGGTTAAATAGTCACAAAGTTATGTGTCCAAAGCTTTAAGAGGGAATTATACGTACTCGTCCATACAAAAAGTATTAAACATATTGCCAAATGGAGAAAAAAGTAAAGCAAGAGGTTAAATAGTCACAAAGTTATGTGTCCAAAGCTTTAAGAGGGAATTATACGTACTCGTCCATACAAAAAGTATTAAACATATTGCCAAATGGAGAAAAAAGTAAAGCAAGAGGTTAAATAGTCACAAAGTTATGTGTCCAAAGCTTTAAGAGGGAATTATACGTACTCGTCCATACAAAAAGTATTAAACATATTGCCAAATGGAGAAAAAAGTAAAGCAAGAGGTTAAATAGTCACAAAGTTATGTGTCCAAAGCTTTAAGAGGGAATTATACGTACTCGTCCATACAAAAAGTATTAAACATATTGCCAAATGGAGAAAAAAGTAAAGCAAGAGGTTAAATAGTCACAAAGTTATGTGTCCAAAGCTTTAAGAGGGAATTATACGTACTCGTCCATACAAAAAGTATTAAACATATTGCCAAATGGAGAAAAAAGTAAAGCAAGAGGTTAAATAGTCACAAAGTTATGTGTCCAAAGCTTTAAGAGGGAATTATACGTACTCGTCCATACAAAAAGTATTAAACATATTGCCAAATGGAGAAAAAAGTAAAGCAAGAGGTTAAATAGTCACAAAGTTATGTGTCCAAAGCTTTAAGAGGGAATTATACGTACTCGTCCATACAAAAAGTATTAAACATATTGCCAAATGGAGAAAAAAGTAAAGCAAGAGGTTAAATAGTCACAAAGTTATGTGTCCAAAGCTTTAAGAGGGAATTATACGTACTCGTCCATACAAAAAGTATTAAACATATTGCCAAATGGAGAAAAAAGTAAAGCAAGAGGTTAAATAGTCACAAAGTTATGTGTCCAAAGCTTTAAGAGGGAATTATACGTACTCGTCCATACAAAAAGTATTAAACATATTGCCAAATGGAGAAAAAAGTAAAGCAAGAGGTTAAATAGTCACAAAGTTATGTGTCCAAAGCTTTAAGAGGGAATTATACGTACTCGTCCATACAAAAAGTATTAAACATATTGCCAAATGGAGAAAAAAGTAAAGCAAGAGGTTAAATAGTCACAAAGTTATGTGTCCAAAGCTTTAAGAGGGAATTATACGTACTCGTCCATACAAAAAGTATTAAACATATTGCCAAATGGAGAAAAAAGTAAAGCAAGAGGTTAAATAGTCACAAAGTTATGTGTCCAAAGCTTTAAGAGGGAATTATACGTACTCGTCCATACAAAAAGTATTAAACATATTGCCAAATGGAGAAAAAAGTAAAGCAAGAGGTTAAATAGTCACAAAGTTATGTGTCCAAAGCTTTAAGAGGGAATTATACGTACTCGTCCATACAAAAAGTATTAAACATATTGCCAAATGGAGAAAAAAGTAAAGCAAGAGGTTAAATAGTCACAAAGTTATGTGTCCAAAGCTTTAAGAGGGAATTATACGTACTCGTCCATACAAAAAGTATTAAACATATTGCCAAATGGAGAAAAAAGTAAAGCAAGAGGTTAAATAGTCACAAAGTTATGTGTCCAAAGCTTTAAGAGGGAATTATACGTACTCGTCCATACAAAAAGTATTAAACATATTGCCAAATGGAGAAAAAAGTAAAGCAAGAGGTTAAATAGTCACAAAGTTATGTGTCCAAAGCTTTAAGAGGGAATTATACGTACTCGTCCATACAAAAAGTATTAAACATATTGCCAAATGGAGAAAAAAGTAAAGCAAGAGGTTAAATAGTCACAAAGTTATGTGTCCAAAGCTTTAAGAGGGAATTATACGTACTCGTCCATACAAAAAGTATTAAACATATTGCCAAATGGAGAAAAAAGTAAAGCAAGAGGTTAAATAGTCACAAAGTTATGTGTCCAAAGCTTTAAGAGGGAATTATACGTACTCGTCCATACAAAAAGTATTAAACATATTGCCAAATGGAGAAAAAAGTAAAGCAAGAGGTTAAATAGTCACAAAGTTATGTGTCCAAAGCTTTAAGAGGGAATTATACGTACTCGTCCATACAAAAAGTATTAAACATATTGCCAAATGGAGAAAAAAGTAAAGCAAGAGGTTAAATAGTCACAAAGTTATGTGTCCAAAGCTTTAAGAGGGAATTATACGTACTCGTCCATACAAAAAGTATTAAACATATTGCCAAATGGAGAAAAAAGTAAAGCAAGAGGTTAAATAGTCACAAAGTTATGTGTCCAAAGCTTTAAGAGGGAATTATACGTACTCGTCCATACAAAAAGTATTAAACATATTGCCAAATGGAGAAAAAAGTAAAGCAAGAGGTTAAATAGTCACAAAGTTATGTGTCCAAAGCTTTAAGAGGGAATTATACGTACTCGTCCATACAAAAAGTGTTCGGGCCGACCGTCTGCCCGCCCCCTTAGACTCCTCACGTGTGTACGCCTCTTTTGAGTCTGTGGTTTGACAGTGACACTTCTTGTCAACGAGACGAGAAAAAAGAAAGGATTAACCTCGTGTTGCGGACCCAGAAAGGGAACGAGAGTTTTGTTGGATAATTAGGAAACGCATTTTCCTTGTTTTGTGTAATATCGCTCGCTTTAAAGACACACGGGTGTCCGAGTGTTTTGTGTGGATATTTCGGTGACATCGGAAGAGTTGGTGATTTGACGCCGCGGATTGTTGGCGATACTGCCCCGGCATCACGGAGGCTTCTTCAGCCCCGGTGACCCTCATGATTGAACTTGACTTGACCTGACAGTGGACTGAACCTTGACAGACATTAACCGGAGTTGAAGCGAATATCGCGCCTCCCGGAATCAGGTGAGTTGAACCAGTTTTGTAGCCAATCCACTGGCTTATATGACCCGCGAAACGCGTGGCAGTTCACTACCATCGCACTAGGCGAGGAGTTGAACAATTTTTGGTACCCAGAGCGTGGTTACTGACAAAGAAAAAACGCGAATTTTGATAGTTTTTTCCTTTTGGGTAAATTGGGCATTTTGAGGTTATTTGTTAAAACCAAATTTAGCTACAAGTACTTAAAAACGACTATTTTGAGGCACTGCAAGTGTTTGTACTGTAGATTTCACGAAATTATTGTACTTGCAGTGCAAATTAGCGAGATTACAACCTCCGGAAGGTGATTTTCAGTGTTTGGTACAATTTAATTTGGAAAATAGTTGAAGGCAAATCTAGGCCACATATTTGATTGATTGTAAGTTGGAAAGCCTTTCATAGCTTGTTGTTTGGTAATAAGGCATTTGTTTTATTCAGTTTGCTATAAGCGGCCAAGGTTGCTAGAATATAAGCTAAAATATAAGGTTACCATAAATATTAGTATTGTGTAGAAGTGATGTAACTGGCCAATTATAGATTATATAATTTGAGCTTCCACTGCGTTTTAAGAATCTATATTGGTTGTTATTGTAAGGCATTCCTGTAATTGAGTTGACATTTGGTTTTGATTCACTAGGGTGACCAAGAGATTGGAATTTTCACATTAATTAAATTAATTTTAATTTTCTCTGGTATTGTTGGAAATTAATTTAAAATGGGATCTACACCTAAGGCTAAGATCCAGTCTGCGCTGCGTTGGTTTTCATCTGCAGCAGCTTTGGTTGACAGAAATGACCGGGAGGAGGCTTTGTTGACCCGGTACGAGGAGGTGTCAGACCGTCTTAAGGCTGTGGAGTTCCAGGTTGAACTCTACCTAGCGGAGCCCGGCCGGACGACCCCGGAGACCGAGCAGGTGGAGCGGGACTTTGAACAATGTATGGATTATGGGGACAGGATTGTCGAGAGAGCTTCTAAGATACTGCGGGTTCGGAATGGTGCGGCCCGGGACGTTCCGAAACACGCAGTTATCTATAACCCAGGGTTGGCAGCGCGCTTGCCAGCCATACAGATGCCGGTCTTCCGAGGAGACCTGGACGAGTGGACCAGCTTCATCGACCTCTTTGATAGCTTGGTGCATGCCCGGACGGACCTGCCAGCGGCGTTGAAGTTGGCGCAGCTGATGTCTGCTCTCGTCGGGGAGCCGCGCGACTTGATCGCGCATTTGTCGGTCACCGACGACAATTATGAAATCGCGCGCACGTTGCTGAGGGACCGATACCAGAACGTGCGGCGACTTGCGGATACTCTTATGACTAAGATCTGGAATATCCCTCGGATCGCTCAGGCTTCAGACATCCGGCTGAAAATGCTGAATCCTGTTTTGACAGCGACCAAAGGGTTAGAGAACCTTGGTTTGCCGGTGGACCAGTGGTCCTACATACTGTTGAATTTTTTGTTGAACCGGCTGCCGGCTGATGTACGGGCCAGGTTTGAGCACCGGTATGGTGGTGAAAGTGCTCAGCATCTGCCGACCTTCACCAATCTTATCGACCAATTGGAACTGGAGTGTCGACGGGCCGACACCTCGGATCTACCTCCACCTCCGAGGCCTCCTGGGGCCCAGCGGGCCCAGGGGAGAGTTGCACCTCAAAGGGGAGGGTGGGGCAAATCGGCCCCACAACCAGCGGGTCCTCACCAATATAATATCAGTGCATTGGACCCTGAAGTCTGCCTATGGTGCAAGAACCCTGGCCATCGGGTGCCAGCGTGTCCGAAGTTTCTTGCGCAGCGGGTTGTGGGACGCCGCAACATTGCTAAGCAGCGGCAATGGTGCTTTGTTTGCTTGGGCCCACATTTTGTGCGAGATTGTGCCCACCCGCAGGCGTGTAAGTTCTGTGGTGGGAAGCACCACCCCATTTTATGCATGAACCGCAGTGGGGATACACCTCCCCCCCCCCTGCGCAGGGGCCATGCTCCCCTGTTCGGAGTCAGCAGCGGGCTGACCAGGGGCCCATGGCCGAGGAGAGGTGGGGACGTCGGGTAACACCCCCCTCCCCCCCCCCTCCAAAACTACGCGACTACTTCGCACGCACCCGTGCCCCAACGGGGGGTCCTTACGGGCGGGTGCCCGCAAACGCCTCCACCCCGGCAGGCGCCACGGATGTCGCCGCCGCTTGTGGAGCGACCCCGCTGGGGGTCGGGACCTCCGGCGTACGGCCGGAGTAGGACATACCAGGGGCCGCAGGCGGCACGCATGGCGCGACGGCAGTACCAGCCGGAGTGGGACCCGCTCGAGCGGTACGAGCGGCCCGCCCATGCGGAACAGGATGCAACGCGTTATCCCTGCTAGGGATACGCCGCCCACGCACCAGCAACCGCCACGCCCTTGGAGACCGTGTTATTGCCCACGGCTTCGGTTTGTGTTTGGGGCCCTGGCGGAGGATCAGCCTGCGTGCGCTCTCTCCTTGACACGGGAGCGCAAGGCTGCATGGTATCCAGTAGGTTGGTGCGACAGTTGGGCTTGGTTGTGAAACCCCACCCGGAAAGTATACGTGGGGTAGGCAATGTGACAGTGTCAAACCTGGTAGGGCAGACCTTACTCACCTTTGGACCGGGTCCCACTTCACGCGCGAGGATTAATGCTCCCGCGTTAGTATTGGATGAAGTGGTGGGGAGACTCCCCCAGGTGAAGCTGCCTCCAGAGGTTCGGAGTTTGACAGCTGGATTAGTTCTGGCGGATGCTGGATTTGACAGACCTGGTCCGATTGACGTGTTGCTGGGTGCAGACGTTCTTGGGCGGGTGCTGTTGAGCGGCAACCGTACCTTACAGCCTGGCGGACTGGTTACACTGGAAACGGTGTTTGGCTATGCTGTAATGGGTTTGGTGTTAGCGGCTCCACCGCCTCCTACTGAGGAGGGCTGTCTGGTTGGAACTGCTCTTTCAGAAGCCGTGCAACGGTTCTGGGAGATTGAGGAACCACCTACCGCGTCGCGTATGAGCCCCGAGCAGGAAGAGTGCGAACGGTTTTACCAAAATAATACTGGGCGCCTCTGCTCTGGTCGGTTCATAACACGACTTCCTCTGCTCATCCACCGACCTCCTCTTGGAGCGTCACGTGAGATGGCTGAGAAGCGGCTGGTTTCGATGGAACGCCGAATGAGAAGAGATGCGCTCTTCCGGCAGAAGTATGTGGACTTCATGAGGGAGTACGAGGGTTTGGGACACATGTCGGTGGCTCGGACGGACTGGAGTACAGTGGAGCACTGCCTCCTGCCGCACCACGCGGTCCTAAAATCCCCGGAGTCCAAGATTCGTGTGGTCTTTGATGGGTCCGCGTCCACCTCGACTGGGGTGTCATTGAACCAGTGTTTGCATGCAGGTCCTAAGCTGCACAAGGATATCACGGATATCCTCACAAATTTTAGGAAACATCAGGTGGTGTTCGTCGCCGACATCCGGATGATGTTTCGGCAGACAGTGATCCATCCTGATGATCGTCGGTATCAGCTGATCTTGTGGCGTGAGAGCCCTGATGAACCGATGTTGGTGTACGAGCTGAATACGAATACATACGGCTTGAAGAGCAGTCCGTACATTTCAATTCGAACTTTGTTAGAATTGGCGTCTCGAGAGAGACTGAGGTTCCCTCGAGCGTCCGCCATTTTGGAACGGGACTTATTTGTCGATGACGTGTGCACCGGGGCAAACAGTGTCGAAGAGGCTTTGGTTTTGCGGGATGAGCTGGTGGAACTCTTGCGGACGGGTGGATATGAATTGCGCAAATGGATGTCCAACTCACCGGCCGTGGTGGCCGGCCTCCCCGAGGATCACCAGCAGGATCCGCACCTGTTCGAAAATGTTGAGAGCCCGCACATGTTATCAGTCCTAGGCGTGCAGTATCGACCAGTCCAAGATGTGTTCACCTATCGGGTGGAACTGGATTCCCCGAGGGTCTGGACGAAGCGGCTGGTGCTGTCCACGGTGGCCAGGACGTACGATCCGAATGGATGGATCGCGCCGGTCATCTTCACGGCGAAGGCATTTATGCAGCGCCTGTGGATGGTCCAACTGGGTTGGGATGATCCACTATCCGGAGATTTGTTGAGCGATTGGGAGGTTTTCTTCTCCACGCTCCCGGAGATAAATCGGGTCGAACTGCCGCGTAAGCTGTTGCCGGCAGGGAAATGCCGAGTAGCCCTACACGGGTTTTGCGACGCCTCCGAGCGAGGGTATGCAGCTGCCGTTTACTTGCGGACGGTCAGCTCCGCCGGATCGGTCGATTTGCACTTGGTAATGGCGAAGAGCAAGGTGGCTCCCCTTCGCACGCGTTTGACAATCCCAAAAATGGAATTATCTGGAGCGGCTCTTCTTGTACGCCTACTGAACCACGTGGCCTCTACCTTGAAGGACACCGTGAACCTTGAGGAGAGTGTCTACGCATGGACTGATAGCCAAATTGTATTGTGTTGGCTGCAGTCGTCATTCCATACTTTGGAGGTCTTTGTGGCCAACCGGGTCTCGCAAATCCAGAATTCGGAGACTGCCTTGGTTTGGAGACACGTGCCAGGTGAACTGAACCCAGCGGACGTGGCGTCCAGGGGTTGCACGGCACCTGAGCTTGTTGCCCACTCACTGTGGTGGAGACCAGATTGGTTGTTGGAACCGGAGACACTCTGGCCTGCCAGTTGTGTGATTGGGACCCCATCCTCTGGCTTGGGTGTCCACCTTGTCGAGACCGCTCCAGTGTCAGACACTGCTTGGTTGCTAGAACGGTATAGCTCTCTCGACAAGCTTGTTGGAGTGACCGCCTGGGTCAAGCGATTTATACACAATTGTCGCCACCCTGACAACCGGTCACGCGTTAGAGTTCTCGCCACAGAAGAGCGGAATGCCGCCCTACATCATTGGATTAGGGTTGTGCAGGAAGAACACTTTGGGGACGTATTGAAGCCCCTGCGGCAGGGACGTCCTAAGCTACCGAAGGCGATAGCACGCCTCAACCCGTTCATTGACGAGTCGGGTACACTCCGGGTTGGAGGACGGCTCCGCAACGCTAGCTTGCCGTACTCGGTGCGCCACCCCATTTTGCTGCCTAAGAAGGGGCATCTGGTGGAATTGTTGGTGACTGACCGCCACATAAAGAACTCGCATGCCAGCTGCAATGCACTCTTGGGCATTTTGCAGCGAGACTTTTGGATATTGAACAGCCGACGGGTTATTCGGAGCATCGTGTTTCGGTGCTTGCCTTGCTTTCGGCTCAAGGCAGCCACGATGCAGCCCCAGATGGGGGACCTTCCTCCTGATTGGGTCAACGAGGCTAGGACCTTCTCTAGGGTGGGGACCGATTTTGCGGGACCCTTTTTAGTGAAAACGTCGCGACTTCGAAATGCGAAGGTTGTAAAAGCGTATTTGTGCGTTTTCGTATGCCTGTCGACCAAGGCTGCTCATCTTGAACTTGTTGGTGATCTTACGACGGAGGCTTTTATTGCGGCATTGGATAGATTTGTATCCCGTAGGGGACTCCCCTCTCTGATCCGGTCAGATTGTGGAACCAATTACAAGGGTGCCGACCGTTATTTACAAGATGTTGTAAAATTTTTATTTGAAAATAAGATTGATATTGGAACAGACCTCTCCCGTCGGGGTATCACCTGGACGTTCGATCCGCCAGGCTGCCCCCACTGGGGTGGAATCTGGGAGGCTTGCGTGAAGCAAGCAAAAGCCCATATGTATCGGGTAGTAGGTCAAACGGTATTGACTTTTGAGGAACTCGCGACGTTGTTTTGTAGAATTGAGGCCGTCCTCAATTCCCGTCCGTTGTGTCCGCTCAGCTCCGACCCAAATGACCTGGAAGCGCTCTCTCCAGGCCATTTCTTGATTGGTCAGCCACTTGCAGCGTTGCCGGAGCCCCCCCTCCGGGACGTACCCTCCGGTCGTTTGTCGCGCTACCAGATGCTGCAACAAATGGCTCAGAACTTTTGGACCAGATGGTCATTAGAGTATTTGCATGTTTTGCAGCAGCGCCTCAAGTGGACTGACAAAACCAGTCCCCCCAGAGTTGGAGACCTTGTGCTAGTTAAGGATGCTAACCTTCCGCCACTGCGATGGCGCCGGGGGCGCATCGTTAATTTGTTTCCCGGTAAAGACGGGACCCCTCGGTTTGCCGAGGTCATGGTTGGGGACTCGGTTCTGAAGCGAGCGGTAGCAACCCTATCGCGACTTCCCCTAGTATAGCGGACCGGCTTAGAGGCCGTTCCGAGGCGGGTGATTGTTCGGGCCGACCGTCTGCCCGCCCCCTTAGACTCCTCACGTGTGTACGCCTCTTTTGAGTCTGTGGTTTGACAGTGACACTTCTTGTCAACGAGACGAGAAAAAAGAAAGGATTAACCTCGTGTTGCGGACCCAGAAAGGGAACGAGAGTTTTGTTGGATAATTAGGAAACGCATTTTCCTTGTTTTGTGTAATATCGCTCGCTTTGAAGACACACGGGTGTCCGAGTGTTTTGTGTGGATATTTCGGTGACATCGGAAGAGTTGGTGATTTGACGCCGCGGATTGTTGGCGATACTGCCCCGGCATCACGGAGGCTTGTTCAGCCCCGGTGACCCTCATGATTGAACTTGACTTGACCTGACAGTGGACTGAACCTTGACAGACATTAACCGGAGTTGAAGCGAATATCGCGCCTCCCGGAATCAGGTGAGTTGAACCAGTTTTGTAGCCAATCCACTGGCTTATATGACCCGCGAAACGCGTGGCAGTTCACTACCATCGCACTAGGCGAGGAGTTGAACAAAAAGTATTAAACATATTGCCAAATGGAGAAAAAAGTAAAGCAAGAGGTTAAATAGTCACAAAGTTATGTGTCCAAAGCTTTAAGAGGGAATTATACGTACTCGTCCATACAAAAAGTATTAAACATATTGCCAAATGGAGAAAAAAGTAAAGCAAGAGGTTAAATAGTCACAAAGTTATGTGTCCAAAGCTTTAAGAGGGAATTATACGTACTCGTCCATACAAAAAGTATTAAACATATTGCCAAATGGAGAAAAAAGTAAAGCAAGAGGTTAAATAGTCACAAAGTTATGTGTCCAAAGCTTTAAGAGGGAATTATACGTACTCGTCCATACAAAAAGTATTAAACATATTGCCAAATGGAGAAAAAAGTAAAGCAAGAGGTTAAATAGTCACAAAGTTATGTGTCCAAAGCTTTAAGAGGGAATTATACGTACTCGTCCATACAAAAAGTATTAAACATATTGCCAAATGGAGAAAAAAGTAAAGCAAGAGGTTAAATAGTCACAAAGTTATGTGTCCAAAGCTTTAAGAGGGAATTATACGTACTCGTCCATACAAAAAGTATTAAACATATTGCCAAATGGAGAAAAAAGTAAAGCAAGAGGTTAAATAGTCACAAAGTTATGTGTCCAAAGCTTTAAGAGGGAATTATACGTACTCGTCCATACAAAAAGTATTAAACATATTGCCAAATGGAGAAAAAAGTAAAGCAAGAGGTTAAATAGTCACAAAGTTATGTGTCCAAAGCTTTAAGAGGGAATTATACGTACTCGTCCATACAAAAAGTATTAAACATATTGCCAAATGGAGAAAAAAGTAAAGCAAGAGGTTAAATAGTCACAAAGTTATGTGTCCAAAGTTTTAAGAGGGAATTATACGTACTCGTCCATACAAAAAGTATTAAACATATTGCCAAATGGAGAAAAAAGTAAAGCAAGAGGTTAAATAGTCACAAAGTTATGTGTCCAAAGTTTTAAGAGGGAATTATACGTACTCGTCCATACAAAAAGGGAAATCGCTTTTGCACTTCTATATATTTTACAATTCAATGATTTTTTAGTACAGTCGAGGTCAAAGATATGTTTACACTTTTGCACCTCAACCTATTCTCAAACTTTAAATGGGTGAGAACTCCGGCTTACTCGAACGATGAAGCCGGAGCTTTGATGACGGTGCCAAGTGGGCCAATTTTGGTAAGCAGAACTGGCGCTGTGGGATGAACCAAACGTGGTGTTAAGGCGCCTAAAAAACGCTCATGGGACACCATGAAAGGCGTTGGTCGCTCATGACAGCAGGACGGTGGCCATGGAAGTCGGAATCCGCTAAGGAGTGTGCAACGACTCACCTGCCGAAGCAACCAGCCCTGAAAATGGATGGCGCTGAAGCGTTTTGCCTATACACCACCGTTACGGGCACTTGAGATGTTCGCTTGTCGAATATCATTAAGCTGTAACGAGTAGGACGTGCGCGGCGGAGAGCGCAGAAGGGTCTGGGCGTGAGCCCGCCTGGAGCCTCCGTCGGTGCAGATCTTGGCGGTAGTAGCAAATACTCCAGCGAGGCCCTGGAGGACTGACGTGGAGAAGGGTTTCGCGTGAACAGTAGTTGCTCGCGAGTCACCTGCCAAGATGACATTACTAACCGGTAGACATAAGAAATTTATTATGCAGAAGCGACATGAATTTGAACATTCATTATTTATTGAAGCTATACTTGTATACAATATTATATAAATATATATATATATATATATATATATATATATATATACACAAATAAGTCAATATTTTTCTGTTTGATGTAAGTAACAGTACGATACTAAGTCGGATAAATAATTGATAACAATCACCAAATTAAAAATTAAAAAACCGACTTCTTTCAAAGAGCGTTTTTTACTTCCATCAGATTTTCACATAATCATGTTCTCGCTCCACCGCCTTCATCCACCAAGTTCTATAACAAATCATTCACCTTTCAGGCTGTCCGGCTGTGGAATGCTTTGCCGTTGCGTAGATGTGCAAAATCTCTTCAATTTTTTAAAAATCTGTTGAAACAATATTACTTGTCGCTGCCTTAAGTTGCCTAGTTGTCCTGTAATATATTTAAGTATTATCCCATAAAAAACATTCCATGTAAAAAAGAGGCCAAGTCTCGGAACTCTTCCACCGTAAAAAGTTGTAAGATATGTCGTAGTCGTATATTACTTGTCGCTGCCTTAAGTTGCCTTGTTGTCCTGTAATATATTTATATAATTGTATTATAGTATGTATGAATCTATGTATTTATACTATACTTATTTATGAAAGTGTGTATTTGAGTGTGTAGTTATTATTTATTTATTTTTATTTAATAAACAGAATATAGAAAGTTAATAATAAACAGGGTCCCACAAAACTGTCGGAACAGTTAGCTTTTCTTGATTTATTCCTGCACTACCTGTTTATAACTCTTCTTGAAGATTTCCTGCTACCCAAAGGTTGTCTGGAAGAGATCACTTACAGTAATTTGAGTCTAAGATCCTACTAACTTTAACTGACGACCGCTTTAGCCTATTTGTTAAGTATAAGTTGGAATCCCGGTAAGGGCATTTATGTGTGTGGTGAGCACGAATATTTGTTCTTGAGTCATGGATGTTTTCTATTTATTTAAGTATATATTTATTATTTATTCTTGGTAAAAAATATACATGTCACATTATAGACTGTAAATATAATAAATGAATTACATTCATATTTAAAACAATCGATATATATCATTACAAATCAATACATTAAAATTAGAAACTTAAACGTAAAATTCGCTACTAATCTAAACTGGCATGGGCACTCTATGTCAAAGTGACATGAAGAAAAATCCTCTTAGTTCGAATATAACCCATATTGCTTTGACATAGTGTGCATGCCATATACTAGTACAGCGTCGAGCACTCGGACGTTTACCTTAATCAGTGTGAGGTGTGCGATAATGAGTATTTGTATTGTATGGTTAAATTAGGTATGTCAAGGAATTTGATTCACGTAACGTTTTGCTGATTTATTGCTTGAGAGATGGACATAATATGTTAAGGTTTATACTTGCTTAGAGCGGAAGTGTTGAGAGAACGAAATTGATGACGGTAAAGTTCGGAGGCTGGTCCGAAATTGTTGACGAATTATATTTTCGACGGTTGACGGCTAATATTTTCAAATCATCCATAGCAACAGCCAATAAACGTTCGTCATGGTCAACCTGTTCATCTGGGGGGCTAGCAACGCAATATTTCTCACAGCCCTACGATGCCGAAAATAAATTTAAAGGGCAAGTGCATCATTTAAGTGAAGTAAGAACGGGTTGGACACAAGTAACCGGCCATCGACTTACGAAACCAGCTGCCATTACGTATTGAACTTGTATCGTCCGATACAGGCATGGCGATAAAACCACTTAATTAAAAACATAAAAAAATACGCAGCAATCTTAAATATAACTTCACGTATTGTATGTATCAGTCGTAATGACTCACACGATGCCATCTATTGAATTCTAGTTGCTGATTCAATTCAATCAGATCATTAAAATTCAGTACCACGCGGACGAAATCACGGGCATAAGCTAGTTATTTATAACAGCTGTTTTTTTTTCGTGTAGTGCATATTGTCATTTAAATAATTACCTACCAAGGAGCTTATATACACCTCATTATTTAATTTGAATATTTCTTCGGTAAAACTAGGCTTGTATCAGTCACGTGATTCGCGAGTCTCGGAAGAGAGTACCTGTGTTGTTATGCCATGGTTGAAATCAATATATTACTTGGAAGAAATTATATTGATTTTAATTAAGCATTCATTCCAAGAATCAAAAACTACCTAGAGGTGTATTTTATTATACTGAAAACCTCAGACACTCCAACTGAGTTTTTTAATCCTTAATAAGATTAATACGTCCATTTACAAATACGTTAATTATTTCAAAAGATATTCGTTGGTTTTCTTTATCAAGCAGATCTACTTGATTCGTAACTCTACACTTGTAATCACTAATCCACTAGATTTATGTCATATTTGGTGGCGCGGAAGTACTATGTAACAGTACATGTAATGTATTTTTGTGGTCGTGTAAATTCGGCAACGGTGTCGTGTGAGTCAGTATGCGAGTCAGTCTCCTTGCGGGCGCGGATGTGCTCCCTCTGCAAAGAGAAAACACTAAATTACACGAGACTAGCTCAGGACCTCCTTCGCAAGCTTCTGTCTCCGCGGGCTTTTATATACACTCTAGGGGTAAGACAGACAAGACCACGTGGAAGTGGGGTACGCTGATTCGGGTTTTGGTAGCTATTTTTACCTTTCGATCGCTATAAACAAGGAATCATTTAAGTTACTAGAAAATGTTTACTAACCTGATACCTCTTCATATTCCCTAAATTCGCGGCGCGGGCGGGGCGACGGAGTTGAGCGGCAAGTACTACTTTATTTGGTAATATGCATACATTTTATGGCAATCATAGTGACTTATTTAGGTAGACATATTGTACTTTCCGAGAGTCCCGAAGAAACTGGGATTTTTTTTTCTTGTCCCGGTTCGTTACTAGGTTAAAAAAACCGGGAAATTCTGGGATTTTCGGTTCCGGGACGTCCCGGGTGCAAATGCAAACCCTAGTTGTAACAGTTACGAACTGAAGTTCGTAACTGAGACGAATGCCTCCAGTACCATCTGCTGTCATCATTAACTTCATTCCAACTCTAGTCTCCCCCAATAGGGTTCACTTTTTCTTGTATCCGAAGTTAATATTGTAAGAAAAATTGGTAAAGTTTGTTGGTATGCCAGTCGGCGTAATCTTTTCGGGTATTCATTTCCAGCATTGATCGGAGTTATCGCTTCATGAAGTGACCTTGGCCACAGCATTTGAGTAGCAAACCTCGGAACGTTCTCGAACTTAACGTTCGGAATAGCGAAAAAATACGCAGAATTATGAACTTAATATTAGAGAAATAGAACTGGCATTCCCTTGACTCGGCGCAAACTGCGTCTGATAAACTGAAAATGGTATTATTTCTATATAATATTCTAAAATCATCTGTACCGATGATAGAAAATTCGTCGAGAAACATTTTTATTGTGCTGTTATTTCAGCAGCCTCTAACAGCGCATTTTCGCAGCGCAGCATTTTCCTATAATAAACATATATTTTTTCATATCTGTACGTCACTCCGGGCGGTAAGTGAGATTCATCGCCCACAGGCGCAGCGGAAAATCTCCCTTCAAACCTAGGAGAAGACGTAAAATTGTGTACGCACCATGGGCGGTAATTCGTAAAGCCCTGCGTTCTGGGCCATTCACGAATCCACCGCCCTAGGTACGTAATGTACTATTAGGCATGTCATTCACTTCACCAACCTGGTAATTGATGCCCTTATTCATAAACGTTCGTGAGCAACATCAACTACGTGACGCGGTTCTGCAACGCGCAGCGGCTCATGACCGGCGAGGGCGGGTACTACTTCACCAACCTGGTAATTGATGCCCTTATTCATAAACGTTCGTGAGCAACATCAACTACGTGACGCGGTTCTGCAACGCGCAGCGGCTCATGACCGGCGAGGGCGGGTACTACTTCACCAACCTGGTAATTGATGCCCTTATTCATAAACGTTCATCAAGCCTATTTTAGCTGAAACGCGTTATTATCAAAAATTAATTAAAAATATGACCTCATACTAAAAATACGATGTACATGCAAGCACAAGATTCCTTCTCTGTAAACCAGGAGGAGTTCAGCAGACCAGTAGAGTCCATAATGCGATGCGAAGACTTCAAGAGTAATTTTGCCAGAAGACTTTCCAACCGTTACATCTCAAGACACCTGCACTTTATAAATATATATAGGAATTGTTGGTAATAAAGGCTAATCATAATAATAATGTAGAAGTCACAGCAATAGAGAGATCTCTCAGGGACTGAAGTCCGATTAGAGTTGTTTGGATTTTATATTTATGCAACTGAGTTATGAAACTTTTATAGCGCGATGCACCTACCTACCCTTAACACCGTGCAAATAAACCTGCATAAAAACTTCTGTATCTTGAAAATGCTGTGCAATTCTTTTGACAACCCGATTTCCGAACAACATTGGCCATCGACAAAAAAATTGCAGTCCGACGACTAATTCCTGCAAGAAGACCAACACAATGGTCCATACGACAATGAGATCGCGGCGCCAAACTTGCAAGGTCGCCCGAATCGATCCTAGGTTTCACGTGCATACTTGGGCCGCGAAATTGCGATGTAGACGCTCGTTAAGCTTTATGACTAACAGTGAATGGGTAGGAATAGTACATTAGTCGCCTAGGGCGGTAAAATAAAGAATGTCTCTGATCACAGATATTTGACGACTGACCCGAAGGCAAGGGCAGTAAATTTGCAACCTCAGCTGCCAGAATGTTGAGATCATGTTACGGGCCCTAAACTGCCAGACTACAATCTTAGACTTTCCACCACCGCGTTTTGATATTACACACATAGCACACACACACTACTGGTATCAGAAAGTATAAATCGTATAAAAAAGATTGCGGCGAAAAAAAAATGTGTTTAATTTGAATTACTAATTTTCACTTTGAATCGCATCCGCTAAGGCTCCTAGCAAGTTTGGCATCCGCCGTAAGGCGCGCTCAATGCGACCCCTCAGTTTTTTACCCACACATCCCGAGTCCCGTAGTGTTTATAAAAACATATGCACATTTTTTAGCGTATCTCCAAGGTGCATGCATTGTGCAAGGGACATCTTGTTTTTAATAATTCTATAAGTGCTTTTTTTTATGTGCGAGTATATTTTTTAAATTTTCTCACGCACTTCTATTGAAAAGCAGATCTGTGGGTAGATACATCTGGGTGCTTTGTTAATCTTCGATTGAAGTGGATGTGGGGATGAGAAGAGATAAAAAAAATGGCTATTTTGACTTGAGAAGTTACATACTTGGATTTATTTGTATGCATGACAGTGAAGGAAGCATTTGCCCAGCGGTATGTGCTAAAAATTACTGAAGTAATGAGTCAGTGAGAGCCGAACGGGTCTGACGAAAAGAGTTTACGTGGATGATGGTGGTACACTTTGCTGTATGTGAACTGTTTTCCAATGAGAAGCGACAATAGTCCAATAGACAGCGACTCATTGTAATGGAAGTGTTTGTAGAAGCAATTGTACTTGGTAATTCATTTTGTTGGCAGTGGCTGTCTACTGTAAGAAGAGGACGCTATTAACTGCGGTTGATATGCGGGTCTCATGAGGAAGCCAGAAAATCAGCCAGCGAGTACTGATGCTGCTACTGCTGATGCTGTGAAGAGGATAGTGGTGCCTGGAGTCAAGGACTGCTTTCCTGGTGGCTATGAACTGCGGTTCATAAGCCGATCCTGCTATCTGGTGCGGTGGAAAGAATGGAGATGCCTGGAGGCATGCCGTTCTGGGAGCTTGTGTGGTTTCTGTGTAAATGTCAGTTGTCGTCCTAACATCCTCTGTAGTTGTTGTTGATGGGCTTGTTAAAGAGTTGATGGCACTGGGATCGAAGTTGATGCTTTTGCCTCTCCTTTCGAATTGTTTGGGCCTTATTTCTTCTAGTGCGGCAATTTTATCGCTCCTCTTATAATTCTTGGAGCGTGCACTTAACCGTACACTATAAGGTTACATGTATACCGATGAAGTGATACTATACAAGAAACTGAAGTCTCTCTGCGCTTTGTCGCATGGGATTTAAGTGTGTAATCCCATGACAATATGGGGCAAAAATCACAAAATCTTAGACAGCGGCACTATCACGGAAATCAAAACACGAAGTTCGTGTATCTGCATCTCTGTCACTCAAATATTAAAAGTGCTATAAAAACGGACATACTAACAAACTTCAAATATTGATTTTCGTGGTTAAAACTCAGCTTGTCTCGCCCGCACACTCACCTCAAGAAGTCAGTGAGCTTGTGCTCGTCCGTGTAGTGATGCTTGGGCTTGATCTCGCTGGACTGCGAGGAGCCCGAGCGCTGCGAGTGGCTGTACTTGTCCTGGTGGGGGAGCGAGCGCGACTGGTGCTGCATCAGCAGCTGCTGGTGTTGGGAGAGCTTGTCTCGCTCGCACACTCACCTCAAGAAGTCAGTGAGCTTGTGCTCGTCCGTGTAGTCTAAATTCAATCGACTTCTCAAAGAAGATATTTTTATTTATGATCATGAATTATGTTATGTCATGTCTATTATAAGGTGTTCGGCAACTGTTTTTGCAATGTTTGTTATATAAATTTGTCAAGATCGGATCACCGCAAGCAAGAGATAGCGTAATCAAATTTACTCTCCACGGTTTTCACTAATAACAATATAAATAATTTCTATCATATAACACTAAACATAAATGATACTCACACAGAACTCAGATGCTCCCTGTAGTGCATTAATGTGGCATGGGCAATAACAATAAATATTTTACAACAGTTATAAGAGATCGTTTATAATAAAGTGGTGAAAAATATGTAACAAATAACATTCATAACATAACCCAAAACTTAAAGAGACTCGAAAACCAGTATATACCACATATCAGTTCTAAAGGATTTCACGATGAGCAGTAAATACAAGTCTTGTCAGTTTTCCATACAGGCCGTCAGGCCAGCGTTAGCGTGATCTTAGCGTGATCTCTATCAAGCATCTCGCCCTCTCCGCCGTGATGGTTGTGTGTGTGATGGCTAAGTGTACGTATACTCACACGCAGTCGAACAGCCGGCGGTAGTGGTCGTCCGCCTTGTTGTCGGCCACGAGCGAGTCGAGCTTGTCGACGAGCGCGGCCTCGGTGCGCCGCGCCGAGCCCGTGGCGGCGCGCTCGGCCGCCATCAGCGACACGAGCGCGCCCAGGGCGGCGCGCCGCAGCTCGCCCACTAGCGTGATTTCTAGAAGAGCGCCTACTGCGCCTGGGACTAGGTGGAGTTGAGCCGGACCTGGATGACAATGACGGGTTAACAATTGGTTTGATTGTGAATACAATTATTAGAGGGTAGGTATGAGGCGAAAGGGAAATGCAGATAATACATAGGGATAATTTCGAGGTTAAAAGCTGAGAATTTGAAAGGCGTCAGCGCGCTCGACGTCACCAGAGCCACTCCCAGCTCCATATAGCCCGAGCACAGCTGAGAACAGTGTGTAGTGAACACATATACTCACCGAGGCGGCTCCACACGGCGAGCACCTGCAGGCCGGCGGCGGCGCGCATGCGCGGGCGGTCAGGCCCGCGCCCCGCCCAGCGCTCCGGCGTCAGCGCGCTCGACGTCACCAGAGCCGCCTAACATGGAATCTGGTGGTATACCTAACTGTGAACATGTAAGGTTTGAAGAAAGACAGACCGGGTTATATATAAACAAGTGACAAAAGTAACATATGAGTAGGATATTGTTTTCATCATGCTTTTTTAACCCTATAGATACTATTAGTAACAGATGTGTTAAGTTAAGGAAAATTATTATTAAACAACATAATCATGTTAATTAACGAGATCGAGTGACATAGATAACCGTGGAATCCTACCATTATAATCTATAGAAAATTTGTTTAAGCGGATAACCCACATTCCACACAAGCGAAAGCCCAGTTCGTCGTTGCTAACGGAAGGCCAGAAAACAAGGTTGTAATTTGGCCTATGATATGGCTGTCTGAAGTGAAGAGTGAAAAAGTGAAGTGTATTAAATCCAGTCAACAGGGCCATTTAAGTTTATGGTGTTATAATAATACGCGCCGTGATAGTGGTCGCGTAGTTCCTAATATAGAAAAAGTGCAGATGCTGTCGGCCAAAGAGTACGGATTACGTTAACATTTATATATTCTATAAACCGGGTTATCCTAAATTAATTTAAAAAATATATATTGTTTCAGTAGGTAGGTATTAATATGCCGTTTGCCGGCACCATGTAGGTATATGCTTTTTCATTGTATTCATATGAATTCAATGAAAAAGCTGAAGATGGTGGTAATATGTTAAGTAAATTCATGGTCCAGACACCACTTTAACACATTCACTGCCAACGGTTTCGTAGCGCTAGTAGCCGATAACATGCGAAAACCCGTATGTAGAGGAAAGTGCTTACGAGAAGAACGCCCTCAGCTTCGTGGCAACACGAGCAGCGCGAGAGCGCGGACGGGTGGATTGGTTTGGCCGATTTGACGTTCGAGAGTTTAACTTCTTCTCTCAGGCGGCGCGGCGGGCGGGGTGATTTCTTTGCACCCGAGTGTAGTTGCTTGTTCGGAGGTCATACTTTCACTGGTTTTGCCTTGATGTGATTTGTCGGTAAACGTATATAGTCAATATCAGGTCGGCTTATGACAGGAACGTCACCGCCGCTGCCAATCTAAAAATAAGTATTAACGCCGGTAGCTACGTCAACTTACCGAATTGTAAGCCCCACAATAGAATAATCTCCGTCAAAAAGCGTGTTCCATGTTTACTTTAAAAGTGGCTATCGACCCTCGACGGACTACAAACGCCACTGATTCAATAGTAAGTTAAGTATTTGTAATTCTCTATAAATCCTGTCCTATAATTCGCAACTGTTTTTGAAAACATCTTTCGATACACGTGCGGAAATGTCATTCTTCACTCGTCCCGATATCTCGCTACTCGTGCCGTAATGACATACTTTCCGCACTAGCATCGAAATGTACTATTAAAATCGGATAAGTGGTTGCGGAGATTACACATTACATTACATATAAACTTGCAAAGCTACAATCTCACAGATCCCAGGATCTCTTTATAATATTGGTATAGAAGTATGGGAGGCATACGTCCAGCAGTGGATGTCTTTCGGCTGATATGATGATCATGATGATGATAGAAGTACCTATACTTATTAAGCAGGGTTAATTTGTAAGTTTGAACCATTTGTTTCTGAGCCGTTTGATGCTATTCTAGTTTCAATAATGAATGCCACGCGTTTGCGTTGCGTGTATGTCTCTCTAGCACACTAAGTACGTAAATTTTCCTAATTTGATTTCCGTAGCATTGCCATTATGTATGCAGTTGCAGGGTATTCTTATCGTTAACAAATTGTAGTATAAAGTTGTCTTATCTCTACACTCCTTTTAAATAACAGAACGTCTGATATATAAGGCCTCGTTATTTCTGAAAATGACCTGTAGATATTCTGGAAACATCCCGCCGACTGTCTATTACCTGTTTACCTACTACGGTGTAAAATGAACAGCTCATTATAAGTTTGGCAGACGGACGGTGTAGGTTTAATTTTATTGGGTGCGGAATGCTAATGACGGTGATATTAATAATTATTGATGAATTCCGAAGATGCGCTGTACCTACACGGTACACGTACAGTCGCCATCAGATATATCGGAGCGGCCAAAGTGCTCACAAATATCTGAACATGTCTCTATTGTCGAGGCATTAGAGACGTGTTCAGATATTTGTGAGCACTTTGGTCGCTCCGATATATCTGATGGAGACTGTACCTGCATTTGTCTCTAGCTGTCACTCAGCGAATCCTTAAATCAATAAAGGGGAGGCAGAGTGCTTGTGATTTTTCGTGTGTCGCAATAGCGTCCATAGGGGACAATGTCTGCTTACTATCAGGCAGTCTGTATGCTTGTTTCCCACCGTCGTAATATTAAAAAACAAAAATTATAGTAGGTAACTTCAGGTACCTATGTTTTTCGAAAATATTTAATAACAACTTACAACGTAAGCTCCCATACGCCCCGCGTGCCGCATCCTTTCCTGGACGTCGCCTAGTTGTTTCAAATACCATTCCCTTGCTTCCTCTACCGCGTTCAACCCCTGCAACAGCACATCCTTTTCCTGTTCAATCTGTTTCATTCGTTTTAGAAGATTATAGTCTACACCGTTGTGCAAGGTGTGTCGCCGGGGCTCGCGGCGCCGCGTGCGTCGCATGCCTGGCTGGGCTTGAGTGTCGTTTGAAGGCCTTCCATCTCCAAGACCTCTACTGGCCTCTTCTCCCAACCGGGCCATTTCTTCAAAATCAATCTTAATGTCGCCGATGTCTTCCGGCTCAAATCGTGGTGCTTCATCTGGTTTGAAACTCTGTCGAGAGGGCTCCTTTCGGTCTGTAGGAATTTTCTCCAATCTGGGAGGTTTCGGAGGAGCAAAAACCCTATCGTGTTTATTTATCGCTGCTACCGAGCCGTGGTGCCGCATCTCTTGGAAGGGAGTGTCTTTGCGGCCCAGCAGCTGAGGCATGCTAATGGTCCTCTGTTGAGAAGTTGTTTCTGTGTTTTTTATCACATTCCAGTTCTTGTCCTGATGGTGTACGTCTACGTCGAGTAAGGGAGCACCTCCGGCACTTGCAATATGCGCGTCAAAGTTTTATTTTTAAGTTTTTGGCAGGTCAGAATGTAATTATTTCATTTAAATAAGTGTATGTAAACAGCACCGTATCCTTTCTCTCAAATGAATTGAAGTCCGTCGGCCATTACTGTTATTGAAGTTCAGAAATACACAGTCAGATGGCGCCTGAACTTCTCAAACGTGATTGGCTTCTTTTCAAGTTCATGAGGTCCATAGAGGCGTATTTGATCCTCAAGAAAAACCTGAATCTCCACATTATCCATGTCGATTAATACAAACAAACAAATAACAAACTTGTGAAGATTTCCACGGTGGTTCGCGCCTAATGAAAAAAATTAAGTGTCATATGTCAAACCAAACCAAACGTCAACTTGACGTTTGGCTCAAGGTACTTCCGTCGTCACAACGTCACGACGATCGTGCGACTGAACAAGAAGTCGTACGATGCCAGACAGTTTACGGCGCACGGGTTCGAGCACAGGGAGCTCTTTTTCGTGGACGGTTCGGTGCCGTCTGATCTGATTGTGAACCGGTTTATAAGGATATCGGAGGCTGCGAAGGGTGCTATTGCTCTGCAGCGTTTATACAGCTTAGAAAGGCGATTTTCAAAGGATCCTGTTTATCATGACTTGTACATAAATTTTATACACGAGTACCTAGAACTAGGTCATGCAAAGGTCATCGATACAACAAACAGTGATCCACAAAATGATCCATTGTTTTTCCTACCACATCACGCCGTTTTGCGGCCCGAAAGACTGACAAATAAATTACGTGTGGTGTTTGATGGTAGTGTCACCGCACAAGTCTTCTTCTTATCTGTAACATTGCCTTTGTCACTAATTGTAAGAATGATACTTTGTGGTGGAGTGAATAAATGTATTTATTATTAATATTATTATTTGGAGTGTGCAGAAAATTGGGGAAAATGAAAATGAAATAGATTTCCTTATCACAGCCCCATAAAACAATGTATGACACTGTACCATGACCCATACAAGTCATGCCTCTACGAGCGATTTCCGCTACAAGGCGGAAAAAAGCCACTACGCGGTACGGCTTAGCACATGTATTGTAGCGTTGCTTTGCCTCGAATAGGTTAAAGTTGAAAGTTTCGATATCTTGTGTTTAAGAAGAGAAAATCATAAAGTGGATATTAACAGATAAAGACTCAATTAAGTAAGGCATAAGTACCTACTTAATATTGTATACGCATGGATTAAAAAAAAATCGAGAAAAGTTACCTACTGGTACAAAAGTAATCTTGTAGCGAAGAAAACTAGAATTTAGCACGTTTCATTCGCTTATCCTGTAACGTTTAAATGAACAAACAAATTCAATACCGTCGCATTTGCATATTTAATCTAACTACTTGAACTTCGTTGCAGCAAGAACCAAGTCATTACTCCTAGTACTGTATACATTAACACAGCGATTAACGAGCGCCAAAATAAGCGTAAAGTAGGTTAAAGTTTTTCTCTGCCCAATGTGATACTATGTGATAATGAAATTGTTGTACGCTATGACTAGCGGGTACAATGAGTTATCTGTAACCGGAATTCCGCGTGGCTTCTATTTTTAAGTATTTGAACGCTGTTTACCTGGAGTCACCCTTTGGGTACGGAACCCTAAAAAGTATTTTTTTTAAACATACTTTTTATAATTTCAATGACTGTTTTAAGAATACTAATGGCTTAAAATATTTAAAGTCAGTTCGGGTATGTGCGCCAGGGGGGGAAAGTGCGCCTCATTCATCATTCAGTAATTTAAATCAATATAAATTCGCTGAAATCCATGCAATAAACTTGTTTTGATCTAAACGTAAGTCGTTATTTTTACATGTTTGTGATATAATTATCTACTATAAGTAACTACTACTTAACTATCATACATTTTTCTGATGATTTATTTACGTATAATATTGTTGCAGCTAAAAAAAGGTTGAGCAAAAGGAAACGTCTCTAGTTTCTTTAAAAACTTTTTGCTTCAAGGGTCCAATAGGGTAGAACGGTTAATAGTTATTTGTTATACAAGGGGGGAAAGTTGTATTTTACCTGCGAGTGTTCATTTTAAACACGAGCTAGCGAAAGGATTGTATGATTGACCACGAGCGAAGCGAGTGGTTCAAAAATAGAATCCTGAGCGTAGCGAGTGTTTCAACACACGAGACGTAAAATAACTTTTCACCCGTGTATAACACAAAACTTTTCACCTCACTACAGCGAGGAAAATCACGACTTATTACTACTTATATGTTTACCTCTTTGTCAATACTATAATTTTGAAGTACTAGGAGTATTGGTGTAGTTCTAAATTGCTACAGTACCTACATGGTTCCGAATTAGCAGCATAGCATACAATACATTATCTCGGGGTAAGTTTTTCGAAGTTTCTCTTAGTCTTGTTACTGACATAATCAGATCGAAATACTTTCGAAGATATCTGTTTAGGAATCAAGGAATCCGTTAAACTACGCCATAGGCATCTTTGGCCAGGGGGCCTCCCTGTCAATGGGCCCGGCGACCGCATGTGTAACCTTTGTATTGTATTGTATTATTTATTGGTTAAATTAAGTGACGCATATGTGCGTTAGCGGGATTAAACGGAGATAGGTACGCATACCTCGCGAGAGTTCTTTATTTCGTAGTTAGTTTATACGCTCCCTGACTCTGGCAAAGGCTCTAGAGGCTGGTACCTATAACACTGACTTATGAACTTACTGTATAGGTAGTTCGATTTGTGCAAGATTATCCGTAAATATTTATATTTCATGTATTATATTTATAATAGTACATTTACTGCAGAGGCCGTGAAGTAAGGGATTGCTGGACGAGATTGGGGTAGACCCGGATACGAGTCCAGCATTCCCTTTTCCGACCGAGGATTGTATACTACTGATTTTGTTCTTGTCGAAGCAATCCGCGTATATCGTCCTTCTTGTACAGTCAGCGTCATATAGTTAGTAGCAGCCAAGGTAGCCAAATATTTCGGTACACGTCTTTATTACTGTAAGAATAAGGGTGTGTTACGAAATATTTGACTACCCTGGCTGCTACTAACTATATGACGCTGACTGTACTAGCATTATCCCGGCTTTTGCCTGGGTCCGCTTTTCTACTTGCTTTCCTCCACTTTCTACGATCCTGGGTAGACGATGTGTGAAAAATAGAAAACACGACCTCAACCTGAATACTTTAGAACGCGTTGAATAAGCCGCTTAAACCACCTGATCGGGTGAGTCGCATGTTCACTTATGTAGATAGACTATTTGTTGATCTCAATTTTAAATGTTCATTTTGATTTGCGGATTTAATTAATTATTGCGGATTTTTTTTACGGTTTGTTTTACCGTGCGATTTGATTTGCGGACGATAAAATTTATTGACGGATTATAATTTACAGTAATGTTTACGATTACTGAAATGACCTTTCACGTGTTTTGATTCGGTTTTTTGCGGCTTATGATCATACATTTACGTATGATTTTTGACGTTTATTTAAACGCATTATTTAATGCGTCGATTGAACTACATTTACGTTCTGATTCATTTTGAAATTTTAGTTTCATTAGTTTTATTTATTACGAATGTTATTTATTCACATTTATTTATTGCGTTTGTTACGGTTTCATTTGGAACATAATTTGACATTATTATTTTATACAATGCGTTTTACGACGAGATTTTAACACAACGTAGAGAACCTATCTGGAATTATTGCTTTCGATGTTATCTTCATAATTGCTTCTATAATTGAGACAGACAAGTGTATTTTATCTCTTTTACTAAGACTTTACTTTTTTTAAGAATATTTTTAAGTGAATTGTTCTCTTTTATTTCATACCTCTTAACTTAACTCGGACTTTATTGCTGACTAAGCGATCCGCCCCGGCTTCACAAGGCAATTATACATATGAACCTTACTCTTGAATCACCCTATCTATTAAAAAAAAAAACCGCATCAAAATCCGTTGCATAGTTTTAAAGATCTAAGCATGCATAGGGCATAGCGGGAAGCGACTTTGTTTAATACTACAAACATCTAAATTTTCGGATTTATAATATTATTAGTAGGATTTATTTATTATACATGTTCAAATAAAAATATGCAAATAATCAAGCCAAGCACACAAGTCCTCCTTCCGTCCGCGGGCCTGGCCGCCCCACGCCCGTGAATTGATAGCACGGTAACGGTAGCACACAACGAGTGTATTGGGAGTGCTTCGCACGCCGTTAACGAAAACAAGCAATTTGTATGGATTATATAGAGCAACGGATTCAAGACAAACAGGGCCTTATTTAGCTGATTTACGTTTACTTATCTATACGTACAACGTTATACTGGTGATTTTAATGGTTCCAAATCAATTATTTATTCTGCAAATAGGCCACAAGGGCACTTTTTTTGAAAAGCACTAGTCCGCGAAAACCAACTTTCCGCACGCCAAACAGCTACGTAAAGTAGCACTTTTTGAGCAATGTGATAGGTTGCTAGCCCATCGTCCACAACACACTTCAACCCACAACAACAATTAAAGGTAATAAATGGTGAGTGGGAAAAGTGAAAAGCACTAGTCCGCGAAAACCAACTTTCCTCACGCCAAACAGCTACGTAAACTAGCACTTTTTGAGCAACTGTATTAAAAATTATAATTTTGAGAGACTTGATAATAGGTTTGGAGACTAATTTTATTATTACCCCGAAAGAAAGGCAAAAAAATATGCTACTGGCGATTCTATTCTAATATCTCTAAAAATTACGGCAGATACAACAGTTTTAATATTGCTTGATAGAGAGAAAGCGCTTGAGACCCGTGACGTCACGGACCTCGAGCGTCATAGTATATGACAATTGTGTCATGTTAAGGTGCGTTTTGCGGAAAAGGGACAGAGTATAACCCCTCGTAAAACTTTGTATAACTTTGTGATTATTTATTGTCTTGCATTACTTTTTTCTCCATGTGACTATATTTTTTATTCTTTTTCGTGAAAATTCAACACTATTCATTATTTTATTTGGTGTCAATCATGATCTGTGACATTTTCTTGAAGCGCTGGTGCGGTTATATATAAGTATAAACAAATATTCTTTCACACCTCAATTAAAGAAGACTGTACAGAATATACAGTGTTTTTTTTTACATATTTGGGTAAGGCCGTTATTTCTTGTTCCTGATTAAGCAGTTTAAATCGTCTACATTTTAATCACTTCCAGTGTGTTACGCCAATTAGCCATATAAATGGATTACTAATATTCGTAACACACTGGAATTGATTAAAATGTAGACGATTTAAACTGCTTAATCAGGAACAAGAAATAACGGCCTGACCCATTTAACTAATCAAACAAGTATAGAAGAGTAGTAAGAGCGACATACACTCAGAGGCAATGAAAACGGGTCACTTCCCATGGATTACTTTACAAAGTGACCCGTTTTCATTGCCTCGTGAGTGTATTTCCCAATGTGAACTATTAAGGTACGCTACCTCAGAGGCAATGAAAACGGGGCACTTTGTAAAGTAATCCATGGGAAGTGACCCGTTTTCATTGCCTCTGAGTGTATGATATTTTAAAATAAAAATGGTAAATTTTATTAACATCTCATTCGTCACCATTGATCTTATATTATATAATAGCAAGTTTTAGCATTGAGTAGGCAAATAACTAGTAATATACCTTCTTCTCAGGTAACAAATCTAGGGATTCGTAGGTAGTTTATTGTAATAGAAATATGATTAATTACCTATCAACGAATCCTAAAGAAATCCAGTAAAACGTGGTGCAAAATAAAGTGGATTAGTGTTTTGTTTTATAAAAATTGTAGTTATAACCGATTAACCGTAAATGTTTAAGCGGACGTCCGCTCCGATCCACGCAATGTGAAAAAATCATATTACCCCGCCGGTCAAATTCGTCGCTTAATTAATAAGTTTCTACAAATATAATAAGAACTAGAACAAAAAGCACTTCTAACCTTCAGGCGTCGTTTTCAGTTTGTGAAGTGTTTACTGAAGCTTTACCGACATCATTCCCACACTGAAAACGGTACAGTTGAAGGTATATATTATGCAATATAATACTAGTGGCTGTGTGAGCTGCAAAATTCGCGAGGAAGTCTTTAAAAAAAAAACAAATTTCGTAAAAGTGGCTCGAAAAAAAGACCGGGTTTGCACTCCGGGAGTGCCGGCTGAAGTGAAAACTCAATAACATTGTAACAGTTTTTCGATCAGGTCACGTGACATCTTACGGTGAATCGTATTGTGGCCTTATACCATTCAAGTTTGAGAGCTTGCTGCGAAAATTTTGAACCCGATACCTAAAAAAAAGGCGAGGAGCTAAAACATTAAAATGACTCGTTTTTCGTATGTACTGGGAAATGAATATATTGAAGACGAATGCGTAAATACATTTCACAGGATACTTTCAGAAAATTCAAGCTACCGTCCGCGCGACGTGCTTTTAATGCAGGCTCTGCACTTGATTGAGCCTGTGCCTCAGGGAGAAGACCATTTACAAGTCATTTTCCGAGAAGCTCCCGGGAACCGACCATTTAATGACGTTGGACACTGGACTTGTGTTCACTTTGTAAATGGTGAATTCAACGTAGAAAACCCAGTAGAGATGTCGATCGCTGGTCTCGAACCCGGGCACATCGGCTCTTCGTCCGCCGTTTGTACCACTGGGCTACAGATGTCTTAGTCGACACAGCGAATTTTGAAACACCTTGACGGCGAGTCACTATGCCTACAAAACTGTTATTGACCCCGCCGTCGAAACAGTATCAATATAAACTTCTTATTTATTAAGAAGAAAACACACAATTACTACGATGTGTTCCGCAATTTCGTGGTGTCAGGTAACCGACCGATAAACGTCGGAACTTGACTCCCTTCGTCCAAAATTCTTCCTTAGTGAAGGTAGACAGATGGTCTGGTGGAACTCTGACCACAAAGGAATTAAAATTCACGTCATGGCGAGACTCCAACCTCACGACCCTCAGGATGAATCCGGCCTTCACGCGCGCATACTCCACTACTTCCTCTGCCTTCGTCGGACATAAAGCATTCGTCCCTCTCGCACTCGCATATTTGCCAGAAAGGGACGAATGCTTTATGTCCGACATAAAACTTAGTGTGCTAGGGGGTCAGATGAGCGAGAGCGGCAATTCTGCATGCAGTTCGCCAGGTGATGACGGACACCTGGAAACGCCTCGTGGAGTCCTGCATTTTAAATATTATATACCATTTTGAAAGAATACTTACGAATCACTTCGTCAGGAGTGCTGAAAAAAAACAAAAATAGATAAGTTTTGATTGCTACACGGTTGACCTTATATACCACTCTTTGGGGGAGGCTATGCCCAGCAGTGGACGTCTTTCGGCTGATATGATGATGATGATGACAACGATAAGTGATAAATTGGCAATCATCTTACGCCTGCTGTTCAAATTGTTCAAAATGGATAAAATCAGGTCTGTTCACGTGTTTTGAATGAAATAAATGATTTTTTATTCTGCAAGTAGGCCGTAATGGCACTTTTCAAGTCAAAATTCTGCCAGCGTTTCTTAATAAGAAGACCACTGTTAAGAAGAACCGCCGAAAAAAACTCAACAGTCAGTAATTTTGGTCAAAAAAAGCTTATTACAATGATAGTTCTTAACCTACTTAAAATAAGTAAAACTGTATATGAATACAAAGAAAACAAATATCATAATGCGTGGTTCTACAAGAAAACATGTCTGATGCTGTTACATAATAAAAGGCAGAGATTTAAAAAAAATATGGAAATGCGACTGCTTATGCTTTCTTGTAGGACCTGTGTCATCTAGCTCCCTAGGCGTGATACAATAAATATTAAATTATGAATGATTAAGCTATTTTTGGCTCTGGTTTGGGCCATGCATTTATGTTAGTTAGATAGTCCTCAACCCTGTAATAACCTTTTGAAATCAATATTTTTTTTCAACTAATTTATAGGAGCTAAAAATGGATACATTGACCCGACCCCCGTGCGGTGTCGGGCTCTGACGCACGCACGGAAAGAAATGACTTGGTTGTGGTAGCTAAGCGAGCTTTGCTGAAATTTCCTTTGCTGCTGCATACAATTTCTTAGCAACTGTAACAAAGCCTTGTCTATAGCAACTAAAATCAGTTAGCTACCCTTGCTAACGGTATTTAGCTAAAGTAATTTAAAATAATTTGCTACCACTACTAATTAATTAGCAACTAAAGCTAAAATTATTTATCCGTATCAACAATTTTTAATTAGCCATTGATAATTTGCTACCACTACTAATTAATTAGCAACTAAAGCTAAAATTCTTTATCCGTATCAACAATTTTTAATTAGCCATTGCTGTTAGCTATGACTGCTAATAATTCTTATTGGTAGTGGACAACAACTTTGTTACTATGTACATGTATGAGGCAGCAAAAATATATCTTTATTGCTTTTGATAAAAATATTTTGCAATCACGAACAACAGTTTTGCAGTTGCTAATTTTATTTCCATACTCGTCTACTAATATATCCTTCACCAATGTTGCTAATAATCTTAGTCACAGCAACAAATGGCCTAGGCAATGAAGAGCAATAATATATTAGCAGTAGTAGAAAATCTGACTTATCTGAGGCTGCTAAGATCATTTTGTGGCAGTGACTAACTTTTTCACAAACAATAGCTAATATTTTTTGCTACAACTGCTAAATAAAAATTCGCTAATGTTGCTAAAACTCTTAGTCACAACACCGAATTTTCTATGCAATGAAAAGCAATAATATATTAGCAGTAGTAGCAAATCAGACTTATCTGAGACTGCTAAGAACATTTTGTAGCAGTGACTAACTTTTTCACAAACTTTAGCTAATATTCTTTGCTAAAACGGCTAAATAAAAATTCGCTAATGTTGCTAACAATCTTAGTCCCACCACCAAATTTTCTATGCAATGAAAAGCAATAATATAATAGCACTAGTAGCAAATCAGACTTATCTGAGGCTGCTAAGAACATTTTGTAGCAGTGAATAACTATTTCACAAAAAAATAGCTAATATTCTTTGCTACAACTGCTAAATAAAAATTCGCGAATGTTGCCAAAACTCTTAGTCACAACACCGAATTTTCTATGCAATGAAAAGCAATAATATATTAGCAGTAGTAGCAAATCAGACTTATCTGAGACTGCTAAGAACATTTTGTAGCAGTGACTAACTTTTTCACAAACTTTAGCTAATATTCTTTGCTAAAATGGCTAAATAAAAATTCGCTAATGTTGCTAACAATCTTAGTCCCACCACCGAATTTTCTATGCAATGAAAAGCAATAATATATTAGCACTAGTAGCAAATCAGACTTATCTGAGGCTTCTAAGAACATTTTGTAGCAGTGACTAACTTTTTCACAAACTTTAGCTAATATTCTTTGCTACAACTGCTAAATTAAAATTCGCGAATGTTGCTAAACATCTTAGTCACACAACCGAATTTTCTTTGCAATGAAAAGCAAACTAATATTAGCAGTAGTAGCAAATCAGACTTATGTGGGGCTGCTACGAACATTTTGTAGCTGTGACTAACTTTTTCACACACTGTACCTAATATTCTTTGCTGCAGCTGCTAAATAAAAATTCGCGGATGTTACTAAAAATCTTGGTCACACGACCGAATTTTCTTTGCAATGACAAGCAATAGTATATTATAAGTAGTAGCAAATCAGATTTATGCATATTTTGTAGCTGTGACTAACATTTTGCAGAACTTTAGCTAACAGTCTTTGCTGAACTTAAATAAAATGTCGCCGATGTCGCTAAAAATGCAGTACCGACCCGCTTCTGCGCATGATATTACTACTAGCTCAATAGTGGGACCGGTTTTTGCCCTAAACAGTTTTGATAATTCTAAAGATGGAAAAGTAGGTACCTAATAGTTATATGACATGGGACATATATTTTTATACCCCTGATGAGCGCTGTATAAACAAGACACCACTTGAACTCGAGTAGAGAGCGATTAACAAGTAGGTATTTGCTTGAGCCATGCAATCCCCATACCAATTCACCGAGGGGTGACATTAATAGCGTATTTCCAGTCACGTCTCCGTTCGAACGAATATAACAAGATTTTCAACTTTATCCTATCCTCGGTATCCCCTACTTTTAAATTACGAAATAAAAATATTAACGAAATAAAATTCATAACGAATTAAATTTCAATCCCGTTTACTCTTTAATAATTTTAAAAACACATAACATTTAAAATTGTGATCGATTTTGATGTTTGATTTTTAGGGTTCCGTAGTCAACTGGGAACCCTTACCTATAGTTTTGCCATGTCCGTCCGTCTGTTTGTCCGTCTGTCTGTCTTCGGCTTAGCTCAGTAACCATAACTCCTAGAAAACTGTAGTTCGGCATGGGTATATAAATCAATTACGCCAACAAAACGGTACGGTATAAAATCTTGAAAAAAAAATTTTTTTAGGGTACCTCCCCTACACTCTCCTTAAACCCATGGTTCGATGAATGTTGAAGTTCATGACTCGAACAAAAATTAGGGCTTAAAGCCCAATATCTCGCAAACGAATTACTGATTTGAAAAGTGGTTTTAGGAAACCCATAATATTTTTAAATGAGCCAACGATACCCCACACTATAGGTTTATCGAGAAAAAAGTTTACATTCCCACTTTACGTGGGTTTTTTTTTAATTTTTATTATTTTGTTTTGTCGGCGTGATTGATACGTACCCATGCCGAATTACAGTTTTCTAATTGTAAGGGATACTGAGCAAGGCCGAAGACGGACAGTCGGACAGAAGGACAGACATGACGACACTATAAGGCTTCCTTGTTGACTACGGAACCCTAAAAATAGAAAAAACATGTTTTTTTTTAGTCAAATACACCTCGCATACAAATAAACCTGAAATAATACTTCTACTTACAGTAAAATTATCCTCGAATACTTTTTATAGCTATTCGTAAAAACCGGCATGAAACCGGTATTTGTATTTGTAATACGAAGATTAGGTACCATGTGCCTATATCTAACATAGATTCTGTTACCATGCGAATAAAGTCATTTTGAAAGTATCGCGGAAGAATACTACTTTTCGTGGCTCAATTTGTAGGGTAGGTATCAGTCTAGAAACGTGTTAAATGTCCATTGGTACTCATTATCTACCCAGGCACTTGCTGATTTGATGTTTGCTTAGTATTTATTATTAATTAACGATCTTTTTAACCGCTACTAGGCTAAATAACACCTCAGATCAAATAAAAAAAACGTTTAAAAAATGTTTTCTTATTTGATCTGAGCTTAAAATTAGTTTTTGTCAAACCCCAACACTCCACAGGATTACGTCGGTTAAATACTGAATTCCCATGGCCACCTGTCTCCATCATCAGATCAGCTCGATGGTACCATAATATTGAATTGTGATCCAAACCATACGAACACCCAACATTTCAGGTCAATCGGATAACGGCAAGTGATTTAAAATTCAGTTGCAAGATTCCACCCAGACAAACATACATTCATTGCAAGTTAAATAATAAAAGCTTGTAACAAGGTGACTTTCAAAAATGTGGCTACTTTGATACTTTAAAAAGCGTTATAAAATCATTGTACATATTACAGCGACACGTGCCCACCTGCATATAAAAGCCCGAATGTTTTAGCTGTGCTAACGAATATCATATTCGTTGTAGTAGCCAAAATGCATTTTGCTGTTCCAACTAATATTTTCGAGTTTCACCCGGGAAAAGTAACGTAGCAAGTGTTGCCAGATATAAACGCTAGTACTTTCCAGTAAAAGACGGGTAATAGGAACGTTTTATTTAACAGTCTGTATACAACAATAATAATAATAATAATAAATCTGGGGGCACGGCAGTGCCCCCGCCAAGGCGAGCCAAGCGAAGCGCAAGGGCACTGCCTACCTTTTCTATGTACACATCCATGAGTTTTAATAGAATATTCACTTGGGCGTGACTTTTCTTAGCCTGCATGATTATTTTGGACTTCGTAACAATCGTAGCGGAATATTGCCTCATATATCTGGGGGCACAGCAGTGCCCCCGCCAAGTCGAGCTCGAAGCAAACACTTCCGTACCATCCTTTACTGGAACCATTTCGCCGCATTTTCAGGCCCCTATTTGAGAACCTCTGGATAAGACCAGAACGCAGAAATTTTCGTCATCCAGTAAGCTATAATCACATACTTAAAATCCAAAATTTCAAGTCTGTTTTCAAAGCAAAGTTTCGCATTTATGACACTCACTCACTCACTCATGATCATCAAAATAGAACTAGTACTTCCCATGAACTCAGAGAGCTGAAATTTGGTACAGAGTTAGGGTTTAATGGCCACATAAAGGGAAAACTATAAAAAATTGCCTGTTTTCTAAATACACCAACTGTATACATTACTTTGTAAACCTATACAAATATATAGGATTACAAAGTAACATTTGCAGTGAATGGGAAAATTCAAAAGCAAGAATGGGCCTGCATTCATAATTTGTATGTATGGATAACACATTCACTTACAAAAAGAAGTGAGATCCCATAAAAAATATTCCATGTAAAAAAGAGACCAAGTCTCGAAACTCTTCCACCGTAAAAAGTTGTGAGATATTTCGTAGAGCAGGCATTCTTATTAATCTTTATTTGCTTGCTAAATAAAATTCTGCAACGTGGCGATCACACAACTTAACTGTATTTATGGATTTTTGCATACTTACCTAAAATTATGTAGTATTGTGTGATTGCCAAGTCACAAAATTTTATTTAGCAAGCAAATAAAGATTAATAAGAATGCCTGAGACTTGGCTCTACGAAATATCTCACAACTTTTTACGGTGGAGGAGTTTCGAGACGGCCTCTTTTTTACATGGAATGTTTTTTATGGGATTATTCTTACATGAATGGCATTGATAGTAAATTGTAATTTTGTTTGAAATGACATCCGCATACATATATTATCTTAAGAGGCTTGATATCAGGTGTGATATTGAGCCTTTTTATAGTAATAGAGAATTTTCAATGAGCACATATATTATCGCACATATATTACATATCGACATCTTTTTTATCGATATCAAATCCCTAGAATGTGCCCCGAGTTATCCCAGGTATAGTTGACGGCAAACTTCGTGCGCGGGACGAAGGGGAGGGGCAGTTTGCTTGGCGAATTGTACGTGCGAGCTGTCCCCCCACTTCGTCCCGCGTTGCGCACGAAGTTTGCCGTCAACTATATGCTGGTGATCATCAATATTCTTAAGGTTCTTCCTGAAGTCCTAGAAAGCTGAAGTTTGGTATGTAAGCTAGTAATAGTATAAAAACAACGAAAAAATCTTAAAACTTGAAACTTTCCCCCCCAACCGCTTAAACTAGGGGGTGAAATAAATCGTAATCAAAAAAATCGCACATCTCGAATAATTAGTTTTGAGCGAATATAGCTCATACATAATTTTTTGTACCCTCAAGAATAATATCATTTAAAAGCGCAATTAATGACTTAAAATGAGTTATTGTTTGTTTTCGTGAAAGCAATCATCGCAAAAAATTCAGTATTGCCAAGTTGCAGAATTTTACTTAGCAAGCAAATACAGATTAATAAGAATGCCTGAGACTTGGCTCTACGAAATATCTCACAACTATTTACGGTGGAAGAGTTTCGAGACTTGGCCCCTTTTTACATGGAATGATTTTTAGGGAATTATTATTTTATTTAGTGTCTACACCCCTTACTTGGCCCCTTTTTACATGGAATGATTTTTATGGGAATGATTTAGTGTCTATGCCCCTTATATTAGTAGCATATTTACTAATTGCCTACTTTTTAAGTCACAAAGATATATAAACCTGGTAACAGTTCCAAAAAAAGTTCACTGACGGCCTACGTACGTAATCCATATCCTAAATGAGTACATCATATATTTTTTATTGGATTTCTTTGGCACGGCAGCCGACATGCCAGTTTCCAAACGAACACAGCAATTTCGCTTACTACACACGGCGATTTAAAAATCCGCGCTGGCAACACTGGCGCACTCAAGTCAAAGTCACGTGACAAGGACGCCATTTTAGTGACATAGAAGTTTCAGTTATTCGCTGTGGATATTGTTTCATTTTAATTCAGTGAAAGTTAAATAAGTTCATAATGAGTTACGGAAGACCACCGCCGCGTATAGACGGCATGGTGTCGTTGAAAGTGGACAATCTCACATACCGTACAACCCCTGAAGATTTACGTCGCGTTTTCGAAAGGTGTGGTGAAGTCGGTGATATTTATATTCCCCGAGATCGTTACACAAGGGAGAGCAGAGGATTCGCTTTTGTCAGGTAGTTTTTTCTATAACAGAATTTTGCCGGTATACAATGGCCACGCTTGGGTTAACATTGCTTTGGTTTGTGTAGGTTTTACGATCGGCGTGATGCGGAGGAGGCGCTGGACTCCCTGGACGGGCGTATGTTGGACGGGAGGGAGCTAAGGGTGCAGATGGCTCGATACGGCCGTCCTTCGTCACCGTACAGGAGCCGTTACGACCGCAAACGCAGGTACAGTTTCCGCATTTGTCAAATTAGTGACTTGCCCTGACTTAGCAGATTTCAAATCCAGTTACACTACTGAGACTTGATTGCAATGTAATTAAGCTCTTATTAGTAAGTAGCTACTATAATTTCAGCATAGTATTTGACACACATCAATTGCAGCTTGCTACACAATTTTTCTGTAGAGTAGAGGAATAGACACAATATTATTATTTATTATTATTATTGTTGTTTTATTGTGGGCCTTTATGCGCCGCTTCGACCAGCAAGTGATCTATTGTGGCAGCCCTGTTTCGATATCATACATCATATTCATATTACATTTAAGCATCTAAATTATGATACTAAAATTTGTTTAAGAGGGGGCGTACCGCCAGGGAAAAATCAGAAATCACCCGCGCGCCCCGTACCTGCCGCGCTGATGCGTCTATTGCTGCCCCGCTCCTTCTCGCATAGTATATGCCCCGACAGTCAGATGAAACATGATGAATACCTATCGATAATTATAATAAGTGGAAAGAAAGACAAAATATGTAAGTACCTATATTTGAAGATATAATTTTCGCTAGTAACTCAGAGTTTCGAGAGCTATAACTGAAATATGACCTTCCGTTTTTTTACTAAATCACGTAAGGGTTTAAATTTAGCATAATAATGTCTCGTAAAAGGCTAAAGCAAAAAAACAGCTATAATCGAATTGAAACTTTTGTGAGACATATCTAAAATACAACTAATAAATCCACGGTTAAAAAATTAACGTATTAAATGTCACGGCAGGCGACATGTTTCGAACTCTTCGGGAGTTCTTCTTCAAAACAAACATCGAAAACACTAATCCTGAAGAAGAACTCCCGAAGAGTTCGAAACATGTCGCCTGTCGCGTCATTTAATACGTGAATTAAAAATATTAGTAGCATTAAAAAAAAACTGTAATTTATTATGAAAACTTCGATCATGTTTATGAAAGCCAGATTTTCAGGCCACTGTGTGGCGGCCAAATTTTTCAATTCTGACCCCGTGTCATGGTCGGCCTTATCACGCGATAAGTGACAGGATAGAGCGTCCGTCACTGGCTGACACCGTTTGATAGAACGAGACGATGCTCCTATCTTGTCACTTATCGAGTGATAAGGCCGACCATGATACGGGGTCTGATCTCGGATTCGTACTTGGAGACAATGGAGACGCTTTGGCCCTTTAGTTATCAATTTTGAACATACGCGTATAAAAGAAAAACTGCAAAATTGTGTTCACTTTTTTTAATATAAAAATGTCCAACTTCGCAGGCATTAATTCGGGTGCAGACTCGAAAATTATTATTACTCCAAAAGAAAGAAGGCAAAAAAATATGCATAGTGACGAAAATCCCATTCAGATATCTCAAAGAATTACGAAGCTACAACCGTTTTAATATTGCTTGTTAGAGAGAGAAAACGCAAACGGTGTGTGACGTCACATTACAGGATGCTGCCGGCAGGCCGCGTCGACGGCGTCGCCGACCACGATGCGCGCGGCACGTTGCCGCCTTCTGTGACGTCACATTCTTCCAGCGTCATCGTTTCATATGAAGTTGCGTTTTGCGAAAAAGGGACAGAACACATCCCTTCTTAAAACTTTGGACACTAATTATAACTTCGTGATTATTTAACCTTTTGCGTTGATTTTTTCTCCATTTGACTAAATTTTTTATCCTTCTTCGAGAAAATGTCACATTATTTTATTTAGTGTCTACGCCCCTATTGTTGGAATCTAAAAGCGTCACCCGTGATGATTTTAAAGAAAAACAATGTCAATAATTACACGGTTCACCCACGTATTAAACGTCACTACGGGCGACATGTTTCGAACTCTTCGGGAGTTCTTATTCAGGATTGAGTGTTTTCGCGGCGGTGTCGCTTGAATCACGACAAGATTCAAGCGACACCGCCGCGAAAACACTCACTTTATAGAGTACAAATTACTTTAATTACCCAAGGAATACCACTACCTACATTTTGTTGCTTGAAAAACCACCGGAGCTATAACTGAAATATGGCCTTCCGTTTTTTTACTAAATCACGTAAGGGTTGTACTTGTAAGCTAGCATAATAATGGCTAGTAAAAGCCTAAAGCAAAAAAAAGCTATAATCGAATTTAAACTTTGGTGAGACATGTCTAAAATACTACTAATAAATCCACGGTTAAATTCACGCATTAAATGTCACAACAGGCGACATGTTTCTAACTTTTCGGGAGTTCTTCTTCAAAACAAACATCGAAAACACTCATCCTGAAGAAGAACTCCCGAAGTGTTCAAAACATGTCGCCTGTCGTGTCGTTTAATACGTGAATTTAACCGTGAATTCATTAGTAGCATTAAAAAAAAACTATAATATATTATGAAAACTTCGATCATGTCTATGCAAGTCAGATTTTCAGGCCACCACTGTGGCGGCCAAATTTTTCAATTCTGATCTCGGATTCGTACTTGGAGACAATGGAGACGCTTTGGCCCTTTAGTTATCAATTTTGAACATATTAAAGAAAAAGTGCATAATTATGTTCACTTTTTTAATATCAAAATGTCCAAGTTCGCAGGCAATAATTGTTGGAATCTGCACTCTCGATAACCCTAAAAGCGACACCCGTGATGACTTTAAAGAAAAACAATGTCAATAATGTCACTACGGGCGACATGTTCCGAACTCTTCGGAAGTTCTTCTTCAGGATGAGTGTTTTCGCGGCGGTGTCGCTTGAATCACGACAAGATTCAAGCGACACCGCCGCGAAAACACTCATCCTTAAGAGGGGGCGTATCGCCAGGGAAAAATCAGAAATCACCCGCGCGCCCCGTACCTGCCGCGCTGATGCGTCTATTGCTGCCCCGCTCCTTCTCGCATAGTATATGCCCCGACAGTCAGATGAAACATGATGAATACCTATAGATAGTTATAATAAGTGGAAAGAAACACAAAATCTGTAAGTACCTATATTTGAAGATATAATTTTCGCTAGTAGCTAAGTCAGTTTCGAGAGCTATAACTGAAATATGACCTTCCGTTTTTTTACTAAATCACGTAAGGGTTGTAATTTAGCATAATAATGTCTCGTAAAAGGCTAAAGCAAAAAAACAGCTATAATCGAATTTAAACTTTTGTGAGACATATCTAAAATACTACTAATAAATCCACGGTTAAAAAATTAACGTAAATGTCACGGCAGGCGACATGTTTCGAACTCTTCGGGAGTTCTTCTTCAAAACAAACATCGAAAACACTAATCCTGAAGAAGAACTCCCGAAGAGTTCGAAACATGTCGCCTGTCGCGTCATTTAATACGTGAATTTATTAGTAGCATTAAAAAAAACTGTAATTTACTATGAAAACTTCGATCATGTTTATGAAAGCCAGATTTTCAGGATTTTGTGGCGGCCAAATTTTTCAATTCTGACCTCGTGTCATGGTCGGCCTTATCACGCGATAAGTGACAGGATAGAGCGTCCGTCACTGGCTGACACCGTTTGATAGAACGAGACGATGCCCCTATCTTGTCACTTATCGAGTGATAAGGCCGACCATGATACGGGGTCTGATCTCGGATTCGTACTTGGAGACAATGGAGACGCTTTGGCCCTTTAGTTATCAATTTTGAACATACTCGTATTAAAGAAAAACTGCAAAATTGTGTTCACTTTTTTTAATATAAAAATGTCCAACTTCGCAGGCAATAATTCGGGTGCAGACTCGAAAATTATTATTACTCCAAAAGAAAGAAGGCAAAAAAATATGCATAGTGATGAAAATCCCATTCAGATATCTCAAAGAATTACGAAGCTACAACCGTTTTAATATTGCTTGTTAGAGAGAGAAAACGCAAACGGTGTGTGACGTCACATTACAGGATGCTGCCGGCAGGCCGCGTCGACGGCGTCGCCGACCACGATGCGCGCGGCACGTTGTCGTCTTCTGTGACGTCACATTCTTCCAGCGTCATCGTTTCATATGAAGTTGCGTTTTGCGAAAAAGGGACAGAACACATCCCTTCTTAAAATTTTGGACACTTATAACTTCGTGATTATTTAACCTTTTGCGTTGATTTTTTCTCCATTTGACATTTTTTTTTATCCTTCTTCGAGAAAATATCACATTATTTTATTTAGTGTCTACGCCCCTATTGTTGGAATCTAAAAGCGTCACCCGTGATGACTTTAAAGAAAAAAAATGACAATAATTACACGGTTCACCCGCGTATTAAACGTCACTACGGGCGACATGTTTCGAACTCTTCGGGAGTTCTTATTCAGGATTGAGTGTTTTCGCGGCGGTGTCGCTTGAATCACGACAAGATTCAAGCGACACCGCCGCGAAAACACTCACTTTATAGAGTACAAATTACTTTAATTACCCAAGGAATACCACTACCTACATTTTGTTGCTTAAAAAACCACCGGAGCTATAACTGAAATATGGCCTTCCGTTTTTTTACTAAATCACGTAAGGGTTGTGAGCTAGCATAATAATGGCTAGTAAAAGCCGAAAGCAAAAAAAAGCTATAATCGAATTTAAACTTTTGTGAGACATGTCTAAAATACTACTAATAAATCCACGGTTAAATTCACGCATTAAATGTCACAACAGGCGACATGTTTCGAAATTTTCGGGAGTTCTTCTTCAAAACAAACATCGAAAACACTCATCCTGAAGAAGAACTCCCGAAGTGTTCAAAACATGTCGCCTGTCGTGTCGTTTAATACGTGAATTTAACCGTGAATTTATTAGTAGCATTAAAAAAAAACTATAATATATTATGAAAACTTCGATCATGTCTATGAAAGTCAGATTTTCAGGCCACTACTGTGTGGCGGCCATATTTTTCAATTCTGATCTCGGATTCGTACTTGGAGACAATGGAGACGCTTTGGCCCTTAAAAGTAGTACCCCATAAAGAAAAAGTGCATAATTATGTTCACTTTTTTAATATCAAAATGTCCAAGTTCGCAGGCAATAATTGTTGGAATCTGCACTCTCGATAACCCTAAAAGCGACACCCGTGATGACTTTAAAGAAAAACAATGTCAATAATGTCACTACGGGCGACTTGTTCCGAACTCTTCGGAAGTTCTTCTTCAGGATGAGTGTTTTCGCGGCGGTGTCGCTTGAATCACGACAAGATTCAAGCGACACCGCCGCGAAAACACTCATCCTTAAGAAGAATTCCCGAAGAGTTCGAAACATGTCGCCCGTAGTGACATTTAATACGTGAGTTGAACCGTGTAATTATTAGTACTGTTTCAACACGTCTCACGAAAGTTTAAATTCGAAAAGCAATGTCCGCCATCTTGGAATTCAAAATGGACATCAATGTATTGTTATGTATAATGCACGGTATCTATACAATACAGCCAGTCTATATCCGATCGTCTTGTTTCATTGCCGCGCCTACCCACCTAACACTGGCGTACGAGAATAATATTACTTACTAAATTCGAACGACGCGTGCGTGATTTAACCTTAAAAATGCCGTTTGGGCGTATTGAGTGTTTTAATATCACTAGTGATAATTGGGACGCGTATGTGAGACGTGTTGAACAATATATAAAAGTGAATTCTATAGACAATACTTTAAAAGTCGCTACGTTAGTGACTGTCATCGGCCCAGAATGTTACGAGTTAATGTGCGACCTGTGTGCACCGGCTAATCCGGAAACGAGAACATTCGAGGAGCTTGTGAGACTGGTCAAGGAACATCTTGAACCTCAGAGGTCCGAGATAGCGGAGAGGCACGTGTTTCGACAGAGAACACAGCGACAAGGAGAAAGTGTTCGAGACTACCTACAAGCACTTAAACATTTAGCAAAAACGTGCAATTTTAACGCTTGTCTCGAGGTAAATCTTCGCGACCAGTTTGTGTCGGGGCTGTTTAATGAAGACATGAGATCCAGGATATTTGCTGAGCAAAATATAGACTACAAGCGCGCTGTGGAACTGGCGCTGGCGCTGGAGGCGGCGGAGCGACACGCGGCGACCGCGTGCGCGCCGCGGGCCGCGGGCGCAGCGCGGACGGCCACACAGCCCGCCCTAGGGGACGACGGCTTGCATCGGTTCGGCTCGGGCCGGGGCGCCGGCGCTGCCGCCGCGCGCGCCGACTATCGGCAGCGCGCGTGCGGGCGCTGCGGCAAGGCGGGGCATGCTGATGGCAGGTGTCGGTTCAAGAATTATACGTGTGACAATTGCGGACAAAAAGGGCACTTAAAGGTAATGTGTAAAGTAAAAAGTGCAGTTGGTAGTACGAGCGGAAAGAAGATGTCGAGAGGTCAGTTATATTTCAATAATCCCGACGATAGCGATGCCAGCGACGACTGTCCGTTTTATAATTTAGCAGTTAGCAGTGAGGGTGACGGCCCATATTATGCATCTTTGAAGGTTGAAAATGTAACTTGTAATTTCGAGGTTGACACGGGAAGCAAAATTTCAGCTATATCAAAGTATTTTTATGACCAATATTTTCAAGATTTACCTATTCAAAGTAAGCAGCTTACCCTTAGATCGTATACTGGTGACGTCATCCAAACATTAGGCTACATAAGCGTCAGCGTTGCTTGTGGCAACAGATCGGAAATACTTAATTTGTATGTTATTAAAAACGGGGGACCGCCATTGATGGGTCGAACATGGATTAAAAAGTTAAATATGACAGTCGATTGTCATAATATTGTCGAAGACGATTCAATGGCGAGACCCTTAAAAAATGAGTTCCCGGAGGTTTTTGCAGATGGGTTGGGAACATTTAAATCGGAACTGCGTTTGCACTTAAAAGATAAGACGCCGGTGTTTGTGAAAGCGCGCTCGCTGCCGCTGGCGCTGCGCGAGCCCGTGGAGCGCGAGCTCGACCGGCTGCAGCGGGAGGGGGTCATCTATAAAGTGGAACGGTCCGACTACGGCACGCCTATCGTACCAGTGGTCAAACCAAATGGTTCTATAAGATTGTGTGGTGATTACAAAATCACTATAAATCCATTGTTAAAAGATTACCACTACCCGATGCCGCGGATCGAGGACCTGTTCACGGTACTAGGTGGCGGCGAGCAGTTCACCAAATTAGACTTGTCCAATACCTTCCAACAATGTTTATTAGATAAACAATCACAGCCGATGACAGCAGTGACCACACATATAGGTACTTTCATATATAACCGAGTCCCGTTCGGAATAAAATGTATTCCAGAAAATTTCCAGAAAATAATGGAAGAGACCTTGAGTGGTCTGCCGTCAACGGCAGTTTTTGCCGACGATATTTGTGTCACTGGCAAGGACCAACCCACCCATCTGGCAAATTTAAGGGCGGTGCTACAACGGCTGAAAGATAACGGGTTAAGAATAAATTTCAGTAAATGTGAGTTCTTTCAAAATAGCGTTACATACCTGGGATATAAAATAGATAAATTCGGTTTGCACACAGACGAAAGAAAAATTGATGCCATTGTAGCAGCACCCGCCCCCACTAACGTAACACAATTGAGAAGTTTTATTGGACTTATAAATTTCTATGCAAAATTTTGCGTAAATATGAGTGATACCTTGAAACCGCTATACAATCTATTAAAGAAAATTTTTAAATGGGAATGGAGTAACGACTGCGAAAGGGCATTCCGCGAAATAAAAAAGGTTTTAGGCAGCGCTCCTGTTTTAGCGCACTACGATCCGTCGCGCCCTCTGATCTTGTCAGTGGACAGCAGCAGCTACGGCCTGGGCGCGGCGCTCACTCAGCGTGGCGCGGACGGCTGCGAGCGCCCCGTGTGCTGCGCCTCGCGCACGCTCAGCCCCGCTGAACTCAACTATTCACAGTTGGATAAAGAGGCGCTGGCTATTTTGTTTGGAGTAACCAGACATCACCATTATTTGTATGGTAAGCATTTTGTATTGCGCAGCGATCACCACCCTTTGAGTTATATATTTGGCAAACATAAAGGTATCCCGGTGACGGCCGCTAGTCGCTTGCAACGTTACGCTGTAAAATTAGCCACTTACGATTTCGAAATACAGTTTGTAAGGTCTACTCAAAATTGTTTCGCGGATGCACTTTCTCGGCTTCCTCTAGGATTGACGGAAGATCGATTTAGAGTGAAGCATCGGGAAGAGTCTAGTTACCTTCATTTTATACAGGACAACTTTCCACTCAGTTTCAAGGATGTGAAAACTGAGACGTCGAAAGACCCTTTACTGTCTAAAATGTATGGTTACGTCATGTTTGGTTGGCCCTCCAATGCTTGTGACGAAATTGAAAAACAATATTTCAACCGGAAAGAAAGCTTTCACATCGACCAAGGGTGCCTGATATGGGGATACCGAATTGTAATTCTTAAACCTTTAAGAGAAAGGGTTTTAAAGGAGATACACGAGGGGCACCCGGGTATCGTGAAAATGAAGCAAATTACCCGAAACTATGTATGGTGGGAGAATTTGGACACAGATATTGAGCGCGTGGCACACGAGTGTCTGGCGTGCCGCTCGCAGCGGCCCGTCGCGCCGGTGGCGCCGCTGCACTCGTGGTCGTGGTCGCCTCAGGTCTGGTCCCGCCTGCATGTGGATTTTTTAGGTCCCTTTTGTAATGACTACTATTTAGTGGTCATCGACGCGCACTCCAAGTGGATTGAAGCCGGAAAGGTAAAAACCACTTCGGCGCAAGTTGTTATTGGTAATTTGCGACAAATGTTTGCGCGTTTTGGCTTGCCCCAAAGAATAGTTAGCGACAATGGACCTCCGTTTTCGTCATCTGAATTTGCTTCATATTTGATTCAGAATGGTATTAAACACACCTTGATAGCGCCGTACCACCCGGCCAGCAATGGGGCCGCAGAAAATGCTGTGCGCTCAATTAAACGTGTCTTAAAAAAGGCTCAGTTCGAAAACGAAGACCCAAATACGGCACTCTGCCGGTTTCTCTTCACCTACCGAAATACAGAGCAAGCTACGACCGGCCGGGAACCAGCAGTCATGATGATGGGCCGACGGCTGCGCGGGCGGCTGGACTTGTTGCGTTCGGACGCCGCGGACGCCGTGCGCGACGCGCAGCTCTCGAACGAGCAGCGCCGCGCGGGCGCCCTACGCCAAGCGCATCCCGGGGATGAAGTTTTATTTAGAGATTATTCAAAGACGGGGCATAAATGGCAGGAGGGCGTCGTAACAAAAAGGTCAAGTCCCGTCATACAAGGTCAAAACGAGTGATGGGCGCACTCATAAACGTCATGTTGACCAGATTTTAACGAGTAAAGCAAATGTTCGTAATCAAACGAAATCGCGTCATTCGCTTAGCCAGGTACTTAATGAGTCATCGAAGTCTCCTCAGCCGTCGCGGTCATCACCCGTAAACAAGGCAGATGATACAGACAATGACGAGTTTTATGACAGCATGGCGGGCCACACGGCGGAGCTCGCATCGCCGAGACCCTCTCCGGGGACCCCGGGCTCGCCGGGACAAAGGTCACCAGCGCTGGATCGTAGTCCGCGTTTACGCAGGAAAGCGGCTTTAAAATGCCTAGGAAGGTTGCATAATGCCTAGCCCAACCGTCTTTACTCTATTTTTTTTTTTTATGTACCTACTCCTTAGTTATAAGATAAGATAGTTACTTACAATCGAAATGATTGTAAATAAAGTATGCTATGTGAATACCTAACCTATGTTGTTAAAAATAAAATAAAAACAAACCTTAAATGATCATAAACATTGTAAACACGATAGAAAAGACTTATTTGTACCTACCCGTGTATAATGTTATATATAGTTGTAATTAGAAAATATAGCATGTCACAAATATACATTTGTAGATTTAAACTTTATACATAGTGCACATTGGGACGTAATTGGAATAATTTGACTCGGCAACCCGATTTAGTTGTATTTAACTCATTCATTCATTACTCAATATCATATGAAACACGACCTTTCACTAATTGTTCTAAGGTGGATAATTATAGTTTTACCTATATAGGTCTAAATGTGTTCCGCTTAATTCATAACCTCAATACAACAGCTGTTGACCCAATGATATAGAATTATATAAAGAAATAACTATTTCAGGTAAAAGTTTAAGTCCTAAATATTCTAGCAAATATATGTAATTAGCTAGTGATTGTTTGGAGTTTGTACATGTATACATTTCTACCACATACCCAGTAACCAACTGTTTAGCTATGCAGATAAGTTATTGTTAATTGCTGTAAAACAATTAAGGGGGAAAAGTGTTATGTATAATGCACGGTATCTATACAATACAGTCAGTCTATATCCGATCGTCTTGTTTCATTGCCGCGCCTACCCACCTAACAGAAATCTACATGGGGCATACGCTTGCCACTTCGGTGAACAATATCAAAATCAAACCCTTGTAGAAATGCCCACCATCTGTGAACACGCGGTGTTAAATCTAATTTTGTCCGGGTAGATTGGAGAGAACTGCAGTCAGTTACCACGGTGAATTTGCGTCCGTGTAGGTAATGGCGGAAGTGCTTGACGGCATTGACTACCGCAAGAGTCTCTAACTCATAATAATGGTATTTAGACTCTGCGTCTGTCGTGCGCTTGCTTGTCGTGTGTAATACGCAATCACTTGCGACTTACCATCCTTCAGTTGCATCAGCACTCCACCGTACCCTATCGAACTGGCATCAGTGTGTAGTTCTGTAGCAAGTGCAGGGTCATAAATTGTCAGTACTGGTTCACTGGTGAGGATTGATATTACCTGCTGTCTGACAGCCTCGTGCTCAGGGTTCCAGTTTATCTTACCGTTGCCAGAAGTCAAGGAATATAAAGGAGCCATGAGTTGTGAGAACTTTGGCACAAACTAACGAAAGTACGAGGCCAGCCCAATGAACTGACGCAGCTGCGTCACGGTTTTTGGTGGCGGTAGATCGGTTAAAGCGTCTATCTTACGGTTGTTTGGGCGAATTTGGCCTTCAGTTACCTCGTATCCAAGGTACTCAACTTTATGCTTCAGAAAAGAACACGTTTTGTGGTTTAACGCGAAACCCTTTTCAGTAAGAACTTTAAGTACTACCTTCAGTCGTTCCAGAGCCTCATCCACGTTTTCTGCTACTATGAGAACATCGTCCATGTACACCACAACGTAGGTATTCACAAGATCACCTAGAGCATTAATGAGAGCCCGCTGAAAAACTGATGGCGCATTACGGAGCGCAAACGGCATTGTAAGATATTCGTACTGGCCATCGGGTGTCACGAATGCCGTCCTTTCGATTGACTCTGACTTTATAGGGATCTGGTGAAAACCTGACGCTAAGTCGAGAATTGAAAAAACATGCCCTCTATTTAGTCGAGCAAGTTGATCCTCGATGAGCGGTAGGGGAAATCGGTCAGGCACAGTATTGTCATTAAATTTAATCCGCGGTAGTCCACGCACATTCTGTCAGTGCCATCTTTCTTCTTTACTAGAAGTATAGGGCTGGCAAATGGCGAAGAACTAGGACGAACCACACCAGCCTTGATTAAGCTGTCAACCTTACTTCTCACAACTTGTCGCTCATCGGGGCTCAACCTGTAGGGACGGCGGTTAACTGTTCAGTCGTATTTTCATTGGTTCAGTATCGGCCACAGATGTAGGCACGCCAGCCGTAAAGCAATGTTCGAAAGATTTTAAAACCTCTATCAATTTGGGTTTTGTATCGGGGGCACAATCAGTGTCAATCAGTTCAAAGTCAATCTTAGTATCTTCGACAAGGTCACATGATTCAATTACTCGGAATTTTTCGAATTTTAATTTATCTGCTGTCATATGAACAGCCAATCCAATTGCCAAGACTTCCCGTCCAATCATGATTCCATGTCGGAGATAATTGTCAGGTAGCACATGTAAAAGAATCTCTAACGTAATAGCATCAATCTCTATGGTAGTCAAAATCTGTATTGTCGACACAACAGAGGTCTGCCCTATACCTGTCATGGTTACATTGTCAAATATACGCTTGCCACTAAATTTACATGCCACAGATTCTTTAACCAACGAGCATTCTCCTCCCGAATCATAATAAAATGGAAATTGCTCACCAGAGTGTCGCAGAAGTCCTGTAGGGGCGTCTACGATGCACATGTCGATTCGCTTTTGCTTTGAGGTGCTGGCTTCGCTGCTGCTTCCATCTTGGCCGCTCCTCTTCGGACAGTTGTACGCGTAATGGCTTTGCTTCCGGCAAGTATAACATGTGATGGGTTTCTCAGCAACTGGATCCTTGGTGGTTGCGTCAGTCTTCGTTCGGCTATTTTGTTGGTTCGCTTCTCTTTTTAAAAAACATTGTGGAGACGTAAGACCAAGTCTACCACAGTAATAGCACTTGATGCTCGCCTGAGAACTTCCATTGCGGGGCTTCTTGGTAGCTGGTTCCTCACTTGTTCTTCAATAAGCCTTTCTTTTCAAAAATGATACCGCTTTTAGCTCTTGCTGCAACTGACTTCGGGTTTTGATATCGGTTGTAAAGGCTAACCGTTGAATACGCGGCTCAAAACGAGAAATGTGTGCTAACACTGTAGCAATTGCTATTTGCTCTGTAGTTAAGCCATTCCACCTTGACATAATCGAAGACATCAAACTAGAAGCGTAGGCAGCTAAACATTCCTTTTTGTCAGGTTTCTTGGTACCAAGGTCTATCAGATGGGCAGCAATAGTTTCAGAAGTATCGTACCTTGCTATAAACAGTTCCTTAAAGCTGCTCCAGATCATCCCGGGGTAGGCTACTGTAGAAAGCCAGGTTGAAGCACGTTTTTTGAGTGCGCGACTTAAGGCAATCATTAAAGACGTCCCTTGACATTGTGGGTCATCAATACACATGTCCGCGGTAGAAATCCTGGCCCGTGCGTCGACATCTTGCTTATCCGGGTCAAAGTCAGGTAGTCGAAGTTCCCTGGATGTGGATGGCTGCGGTTTATTTAAAGTTTGCATCAAAGCCAGAAAATTCTGATTTTGTTGTTCCAAGAGAAGTCGCCATAGCGAGCAGTGGAGATTGGCGTTCGGCTTCCACTTCTGATGTAAGATCCTTTTCTGGGGGTACATCGTCCCCATGTTCGTGCATGGCGGTAACCACGAAATAAGACGCGGTAAATGTAGTTCAGGTATGTATTTCCAATCAACAATCACGACTACAGCAAAAACTTAAACGATTATAACGATGTAATTGGATTAAACTATTTAAGGTTAGAAACGCGGTGTGTTCGTCGCAGAACTAGTATGACGTCCGTCACGATTCAACGCTCTATTCAGAATGCCAGGCATGGCCACCAACGGCGCCCTCCTTCGTTCTACCCCACCTACTTTTCTGTCGTCACGTTGGTCAACTGTCACTTTTGACAATCAGGTTGGCCAACTTAACCGTTACTAGTTCTGCGCCGACCGCACGCAAGCAAATCGCTTGACGTTTCTGAACACTGTCAATAGATGGCGTTGCAAGGCACAAGATCAACAATAATAATCAGTCTTCTTAAGCTTACAAAATAGCTGAGCAATATAAAAAAATCCTTAATTTGCTACGAACAGCGCCCCGGTTGATACCCCGCGACATATATATATATATATATATATAACAAACGTTAATGATCCTTCCGCAGGTTCCCCTACGGAAACCTTGTTACGACTTTTACTTCCTCTAAATGATCAAGTTTGGTCAACTTCCCAGCAACGCCGACGGCCGTGAAGCCACCGCGTGTCGGTCCGAAGACCTCACTAAATCATTCAATCGGTAGTAGCGACGGGCGGTGTGTACAAAGGGCAGGGACTTAATCAACGCGGGCTTATGACCCGCGCTTACTAGGAATTCCTCGTTTATGGGGGATAATTGCAAACCCCAATCCCCAGCACGAAGGAGTTTCAACGGGTTGCCCGGGCCTCTAGGCCAAGGAGAACATGCTGATTCCTTCAGTGTAGCGCGCGTGCGGCCCAGGACATCTAAGGGCATCACAGACCTGTTATTGCTCAATCTCGTGCGGCTCGAAACCGCCGGTCCCTCTAAGAAGAATTTTAATACGTCGCCAGTGAGTTGCGCGACCGCGAACGGCCGCGCGCACCTAAATGACGACGCCTATTTAGCAGGCTAGAGTCTCGTTCGTTACCGGAATTAACCAGACAAATCGCTCCACCAACTAAGAACGGCCATGCACCACCACCCACCGAATCAAGAAAGAGCTGTTAATCTGTCAATCCTTCCGGTGTCCGGGCCTGGTGAGATTTCCCGTGTTGAGTCAAATTAAGCCGCAGGCTCCACTCCTGGTGGTGCCCTTCCGTCAATTCCTTTAAGTTTCAGCTTTGCAACCATACTCCCCCCGGAGTCCAAAATCTTTGGTTTCCCGGAAGCTGCCCGCCGAGCCATTGTAGTAACGTCGGCGGATCGCTAGATGACATATTTACGGTTAGAACTAGGGCGGTATCTAATCGCCTTCGAACCTCTAACTTTCGTTCTTGATTGATGAAAACACCTTTGGCAAATGCTTTCGCTGATGTTCGTCTTGCGACGATCCAAGAATTTCACCTCTAACGTCGCAATACGAATGCCCCCAGTTATCCCTATTAGTCATTACCTCGGAGTTCTGAAAACCAACAAAATAGAACCGAGATCATATTCTATTATTCCATGCACGAAATATTCAAGCAGCATTTTGAGCCCGCTTTGAGCACTCTAATTTGTTCAAAGTAAAATTGTCGGCCCACCTCGACACTCACTGAAGAGCATCGCGATAGGATTTTTATATTGAACCGTACTGTTACATACGATTCACCGACGATATGCTCCGCAAACGTGTCAGTATCGCCGCGGAAGCGGCGCACCGACAGCGCGCAGCACGAATGCAACTACGAGCTTTTTAACCGCAACAATTTTAGTATACGCTATTGGAGCTGGAGTTACCGCGGCTGCTGGCACCAGACTTGCCCTCTAATTGTTCTTCGTTAAAATATTTAAAGTGTACTCATTCCGATTACGAGGCCTCGTAAGAGTCCCGTATCGTTATTTTTCGTCACTACCTCCCCGTGCCGGGAGTGGGTAATTTGCGCGCCTGCTGCCTTCCTTGGATGTGGTAGCCGTTTCTCAGGCTCCCTCTCCGGAATCGAACCCTGATTCCCCGTTACCCGTGACAACCATGGTAGTCGCAGAAACTACCATCGAAAGTTGATAAGGCAGACATTTGAAAGATGCGTCGCCGGTACTGGACCGTGCGATCTGCAAAAGTTATCCAGATTCATCAAAATGTTACGACTTCGGACGCGAGGCCCTCCGCCGATTGGTTTTGATCTAATAAAAGCACTCATCCCATCGCTGGTCAGAGTTCTGATTGCATGTATTAGCTCTAGAATTACCACAGTTATCCAAGTAACTGAGTAAGATCTAAGGAACCAAAACTGATATATTGAGCCATTCGCGGTATCGCCTTAATACGGCTTGCACTGAGACATGCATGGCTTAATCTTTGAGACAAGCATATAACTACTGGCAGGATCAACCAGGGAGCTGCTGATGTTTCGCGCAATAATGAGTTCGTCCGTCGCCGCTGCGCAGACAACAGTGTTAAAGTTCTCTCTCGTGAAAATATCCGTAAATAAATGCTAAATCGAATTGCCCCGCAAAGAGTTACACATCGTTTTATAGCTGATAAAGTGACAATTATAGTGGTGTTTGTTTCAACAAAAACGGTGCTATGGATCAGAAGATACGAAGAAAACAATTTTAAAATTATAAACCAACCGTCGAAGAACTGACCTACGACAAGTCGCACAGCGCCCGCAGCGCATGAGTCACGCGGCTTGCAGATAACGTTGTGCGGTTGAACGCCGCCGTTGGACGCTTTACATTGCCGCTATAAGGTACATTGCTGCATGTATTTTCTCAATCATCCTGAGACCCCAAAAACACATAAAATGATTTGCTTGGCATGTAAAAAGAAGATCGAAAGAGGTGAATTACTAAATTGCACACGTTGCACAGGAAGTTATCATTTCTTGTGCCTGCAAATGACGTCAGCTTACTTTAGAGAGCAACAAGCAAATTTAAAAAAAGATTGGATATGCCCATCATGCGATTCAATTACGCGGCGACGCCGCAACAATGATGATACTCCTGTCACGTCACCAGCAGGTTTAAATTTAAATAGAAATATAATTACCCAGACATTAGACGTCACAAATATGTCATGTGATGACTCGATGAACAATAGTAATATAGACGGGGACACGCAATATTCTCCTAATACTACACAGAGACCACCATTGGTATCTCCACAAAACCCGGAGTCGCTGAACTATAGTGCTCAACAACAATACCCATCAATTACCATCGAACAAATCGGATCATTGCTGGACTCAAAACTGTCTCAGAACAACAATACAATAATAAATAACTTAAAACACCTGATAAAATCTGAAATTAATACTGCAGTTGAGAAATTAAAGAACGAATTTCTCCAGAAAAATAATACTATGACATTACAACATCAAGCTTTGACAAAGCAACTTGAAGCTACCAACAACGTAATAAAAGACTTACAGAGGGAAAATGAAACTATTAAAAAGGAATTGAATGAGTTGAAGACTCAGTGCAACAAAATTCAAGGAAACAACACTTCACCTAATCAAAAGCAGTTTGTGTTGTACGGCTTAGATGAATACCATGGCGAAACCGAAGCTGATCTTTATCCACGGATTGATAACATGTTCAAGGAGCTATTAAATATCAATATTAATGGCTTCATCGAATCTGCAAGAAGAGTGGGAAAAAAGGGGAGCCGTCGTCCTATTATTCTGGAACTTATCAGTCAACGTATGAAAAAATATGTTTTACAAAATACATACTGTTTCCATAAAACAGGATATGCAGTTTCAGAGGTACTTGACCAATCAGCACTAAGCGATAGGAAACACATCAGAGAATGCTTGATAAATGCGCGTAAACAGGGCAAATATGCAGTTATTCGGAATAACAGGTTGTTCATAAACGGCAAAGAATACATCCCTAACAAGCAACCCGATCAACACGGTCGACCAGCTAGTGACAACAGCAACAGTACGAGCCCGCAACCGCAACCCGCTACGTCTTCAGACAAAACCCTCCAGGACCTGTCTGCAGCAAAATCAGACCCTATACCTATATCCGGCCCGGCATCACCAGCTGAAACTAAAACGTTTTTTCGTGAATAATTCACATCATAACTATAGCTTAAGTAACTCGCTTTGTGTCTTTCATCAGAATATAGCGGGCATATTATCAAAAAGAGATGAAATAGAAATAGCGCTCGAGGAACTTGAAATCACAGGTTGCTCTCCAACAGTCTTATGCTTTTCCGAAACATTCCTACTGTCTGGCAATGAAACAAATCTGTCTATTACCAATTACGAACTTGCGTCATTTTTTTCGCGTAGAACTAAAAGAAGAGGGGGAGTTACCGTGCTTGTTAAGAGAAACACTAATTTTAATGAGCTTACAGTATTAAGAAAATTTGCAATTGAGAAAGAATTCGAATGCTGTGGCATAGAAATTGTTAATACTAATGTTATCGTTGTGTGTTTGTATAGAACTCCTGATAGCAATGTAGTAAACTTTCTGAACCATTTCAACAACCTTTTGAGATTCCTACGGTCGAAACGCAACAAAATGGTAATAATATGTGGTGACTTAAACATAAAAATTCTAAATGATAATAAAACTATTAAGGAATATTTAAGCTTAATCGAAAACTATAACATGTACAGTCATATCAACATACCGACGCGTCGAGGCAATTGTATTGATCACTTTTTTAGTAGTATTAAAGAAGCAAAGGGCATGCATGCACTTGGTCTGTCTGATCATGACACAGCTCAAACGCTAACCTTCCCATGCAAAGTACAACCCTCAAAATCATACTGGTATACGGAAAAAAGGGATTATTGTGACGAAAATGTCGAAAAATTTAAAGATTGTATTCACAAGCTTTCTTTTTCTGAAATATACGAGGATCAGTCCGCAGATCAAACATTCCAAATATTCCACAATCTACTGATGCTGTTTCATAATCTTTGTTTCCCACTTATTAAAGTAAAAGTAACAGCCAAAAATAGGAAAAATAAATGGTTAACAAAATCCTTAAAAAAATGTTGCCTCGTAAAAAGGAAACTATACTATAATTATCACAAAGAAAACCATAAATCAAACAAGACTAAATTTACTACCTACTCGCGCATTTTAAAAAAGTGTATTTCGCAGTCACAAAAAATTTGCAACACAACATATATAACATCATCCCAAAATAAATGCCGAGCTGCCTGGACTGTTGTTAAAAAAACTTTCAATCAGCCAACTCCTAGAGAAATTGATAAGATTACAAATAGATTTAATAAGGAACTACATGCACCACAAGACATAGCCGAAGAGTTTAACAACTACTTTATAAGCATAAATAGTAACAAATCAAATGCTAGAAAAATCTCCAGTGGCCCATCACCATTACCAAATACAATATTCTTATCACCAACCACTCCCGACGAAATTTACAAGACTATACTCTCTCTCAACAACACACAAGCCACGGGTTACGACAAGCTACCTACTAAAATATTGAAAGCAGTTGCCTTTCCCCTATCAATTCATCTATCGCACCTAATCAATTTGTCATTCGAAAACGGGATATTTCCCGCCGGACTAAAAAAATCTATTGTCAGGCCAATATTTAAAAAAGGGGCTAAAAATGACCTTAACAATTATAGGCCAATAACACTAATTCCAGTCTTATCAAAAGTATACGAAAAGGCTTTCTACAAAAGATTAAATAGCTTCTTGACCACGAACAAAGTCATTAAAGAAGAACAAAATGGCTTTAGGAAGAATAAATCTACTGCACAGGCCTGTTTCCAACTAAACAATCAAATCACCGAATGCATAGACACGGGTACTCCGGCAGGTGTACTATTTCTTGACATGTCAAAGGCGTTTGACACAGTATGCCACAAACGCCTTTTAGACAAACTAGACAAGTACGGAATACGAGGACTAGCTTTCTCTTGGATTGAAAGTTACCTAATTAATCGAGAACAAAGCACTCAGATAGATAGGATTATCAAGGATAATATTTCTACTTTTAACTCATGCTATAAAGTAAACGAGTACGGTGTGCCACAGGAAAGTATCTTGGGACCCCTGTTGTTCCTTACTTATATAAATGATTTACCTGAATGTACTAGACATAACTGTATTTTGTTTGCAGATGACACTACACTGATAATTAAAGGAACAGATAAAAATAACTTAGAACTTGAAATAAACGCAGCTCTGAGAGATGTCATACACTGGCTCGAATCTAATAATCTCCAAATTAACCTAGTAAAAACAAAATTTATGATATTTAGGTCATATAAGTCTAAGATGATTTGCAATATTACTGTAAAATACGATGAAGAGGTAATTGAAGAAGTAGGTAGCACTGTATTCCTTGGTATGACATTGGATACACATTGCAATTGGAAGGAACATGTAGATACAGTCTGTAAAAAAATAAATAAATTTATTTTTGCATTGTGGCGCCTTAAACAGACGGTATCATTCAAAACTGCTTTACTGGCTTACCACGGTTATATCATGTCTACTCTGAGATACGGTATAATAATGTGGGGAAACTCTGTCGACGCCGACCGTGCTTTTGTCGCTCAAAAAAAGTGCATCAGAACCCTTTGTGGAGTAAACAAAAGGGAATCTTGCAAGCCTTTATTTATAAAACTTCATTTGTTGACCCTTCCTTGTCTGTATATATACGAGATAGCGGTATTTGTAAAACTCCATACGGAATTATTCACGTTTGTTACTGATAAGGAAACAACTAGGCAACATAGACGATATAGGTTAGCAATACCAAGTAGCAACAAACTGGTACTCAGAAAGAAAAGTGCTTACAACATGTGTGTTAAAATCTTCAACAAAATACCAGCTGAATTTAAAACATTGCCACATAATATATTTAAAAGAAAGTTGAGAGTATTATTGATTGACAATTGTTTTTATAGTATAAATGACTTTTTGACATACAAATTCTAATATGACATAATTACAAAAATAACTACCTGTCTCAAATTTTAATTCCTCATTCTATGTTAATTTTATTCAATGTTAAACATTTTAATTTTAATCGATCGTTATGCTTATCATAATTGTTGATTATTAGTTCGCATATATTTTTATTTGTTTTATGAATGTGACATGGCATGCTAATATTATTATTACGACATAAATATTATTTTAAACTTATACCAAATTTTACCATTTTAATTATATAATTATACTTTAGACATTTTGTATTGAGCCACAACTGACGATTATTTTGCTTGCATTTGACGTGACATAAGCATGATCAAACGTAGGTAATGCAATTTTTCACATGCCTTTTTGGGCTAAACATATTAAGGAACAAGGAAATGACTGTAACATCTGTGCTTATACCATATGTTTAATGTGAATAAACGACATTTCATTTCATTTCATTTCATTTCATTTCCCAATCACACAACTGGCAGGCCAGAGTGTCTCCGGTTCCAACAACCAATCTGGTCTCCACCACAGTGAGTGGGCAACAAGCTCAGGTGCCGTGCAACCCCTGGACGCCACGTCCGCTGGGTTCAGTTCACCTGGCACGTGTCTCCAAACCAAAGCAGTCTCCGAATTCTGGATTTGCGAGACCCGGTTGGCCACAAAGACCTCCAAAGTATGGAATGACGACTGCAGCCAACACAATACAATTGGCTATCAGTCCATGCGTAGACACTCTCCTCAAGGTTCACGGTGTCCTTCAAGGTAGAGGCCACGTGGTTCAGTAGGCGTTCAAGAAGAGCCGCTCCAGATAATTCCATTTTTGGGATTGTCAAACGCGTGCGAAGGGGAGCCACCTTGCTCTTCGCCATTACGAAGTGCAAATCGACCGATCCGGCGGAGCTGACCGTCCGCAAGTAAACGGCAGCTGCATACCCTCGCTCGGAGGCGTCGCAAAACCCGTGTAGGGTTACTCGGCATTTCCCTGCCGGCAACAGCTTACGCGGCAGTTCGACCTGATTTATCTCCGGGAGCGTGGAGAAGAAAACCTCCCAATCGCTCAACAAATTTCCGGATAGTGGATCATCCCAACCCAGTTGGACCATCTACAGGCGCTGCATAAATGCCTTCGCCGTGAAGATGACCGGCGCGATCCATCCATTCGGATCGTACGTCCTGGCCACCGTGGACAGCACAAGCCGCTTCGTCCAGACCCTCGGGGAATCCAGTTCCACCCGATAGGTGAACACATCTTGGACTGGTCGATATTGCACGCCTAGGACTGATAACATGTGCGGGCTCTCAACATTTTCGAACAGGTGCGGATCCTGCTGGTGATCCTCGGGGAGGCCGGCCACCACGGCCGGTGAGTTGGACATCCATTTGCGCAATTCATATCCACCCGTCCGCAAGAGTTCCACCAGCTCATCCCGCAAAACCAAAGCCTCTTCGACACTGTTTGCCCCGGTGCACACGTCATCGACAAATAAGTCCCGTTCCAAAATGGCGGACGCTCGAGGGAACCTCAGTCTCTCTCGAGACGCCAATTCTAACAAAGTTCGAATTGAAATGTACGGACTGCTCTTCAAGCCGTATGTATTCGTATTCAGCTCGTACACCAACATCGGTTCATCAGGGCTCTCACGCCACAAGATCAGCTGATACCGACGATCATCAGGATGGATCACTGTCTGCCGAAACATCATCCGGATGTCGGCGACGAACACCACCTGATGTTTCCTAAAATTTGTGAGGATATCCGTGATATCCTTGTGCAGCTTAGGACCTGCATGCAAACACTGGTTCAATGACACCCCAGTCGAGGTGGACGCGGACCCATCAAAGACCACGCGAAGCTTGGACTCCGGGGATTTTAGGACCGCGTGGTGCGGCAGGAAGCAGTGCTCCACTGTACTCCAGTCCGTCCGAGCCACCGACATGTGTCCCAAACCCTCGTACTCCCTCATGAAGTCCACATACTTCTGCCGGAAGAGCGCATCTCTTCTCATTCGGCGTTCCATCGAAACCAGCCGCTTCTCAGCCATCTCACGTGACGCTCCAAGAGGAGGTCGGTGGATGAGCAGAGGAAGTCGTGTTATGAACCGACCAGAGCAGAGGCGCCCAGTATTATTTTGGTAAAACCGTTCGCACTCTTCCTGCTCGGGGCTCATACGCGACGCGGTAGGTGGTTCCTCAATCTCCCAGAACCGTTGCACGGCTTCTGAAAGAGCAGTTCCAACCAGACAGCCCTCCTCAGTAGGAGGCGGTGGAGCCGCTAACACCAAACCCATTACAGCATAGCCAAACACCGTTTCCAGTGTAACCAGTCCGCCAGGCTGTAAGGTACGGTTGCCGCTCAACAGCACCCGCCCAAGAACGTCTGCACCCAGCAACACGTCAATCGGGCCAGGTCTGTCAAATCCAGCATCCGCCAGAACTAATCCAGCTGTCAAACTCCGAACCTCTGGAGGCAGCTTCACCTGGGGGAGTCTCCCCACCACTTCATCCAATACTAACGCGGGAGCATTAATCCTCGCGCGTGAAGTGGGACCCGGTCCAAAGGTGAGTAAGGTCTGCCCTACCAGGTTTGACACTGTCACATTGCCTACCCCACGTATACTTTCCGGGTGGGGTTTCACAACCAAGCCCAACTGTCGCACCAACCTACTGGATACCATGCAGCCTTGCGCTCCCGTGTCAAGGAGAGAGCGCACGCAGGCTGATCCTCCGCCAGGGCCCCAAACACAAACCGAAGCCGTGGGCAATAACACGGTCTCCAAGGGCGTGGCGGTTGCTGGTGCGTGGGCGGCGTATCCCTAGCAGGGATAACGCGTTGCATCCTGTTCCGCATGGGCGGGCCGCTCGTACCGCTCGAGCGGGTCCCACTCCGGCTGGTACTGCCGTCGCGCCATGCGTGCCGCCTGCGCCCCCTGGTATGTCCTACTCCGGCCGTACACCGGAGGTCCCGACCCCCAGCGGGGTCGCTCCACAAGCGGCGGCGACATCCGTGGCGCCTGCCGGGGTGGAGGCGTTTGCGGGCACCCGCCCGTAAGGACCCCCCGTTGGGGCACGGGTGCGTGCGAAGTAGTCGCGTAGTTTTGGAGGGGGGGGGGAGGGGGGTGTTACCCGACGTCCCCACTTCTCCTCGGCCATGGGCCCCTGGTCAGCCCGCTGCTGACTCCGAACAGGGGAGCATGACCCCTGCGCAGGGGGGGGGGGGAGGTGTATCCCCACTGCGGTTCATGCATAAAATGGGGTGGTGCTTCCCACCACAGGACTTACACGCCCGCGGGTGGGCACAATCTCGCACAAAATGTGGGCCCAAGCAAACAAAGCACCATTGCCGCTGCTTAGCAATGTTGCGGCGTCCCACAACCCGCTGCGCAAGAAACTTGGGACATGCTGGCACCCGATGGCCAGGGTTCTTGCAGCATAGGCAGACTTCAGGGTCCAATGCACTGGTATTATATTGGTGAGGACCCGCTGGTTGTGGGGCCGATTTGCCCCACCCTCCCCTTTGAGGTGCAACTCTCCCCTGGGCCCGCTGGGCCCCAGGAGGCCTCGGGGGTGGAGGTAGATCCGAGGTGTCGGCCCGTCGACACTCAAGTTCCAATTGGTCGATAAGATTGGTGAAGGTCGGCAGATGCTGAGCACTTTCACCACCATACCGGTGCTCAAACCTGGCCCGTACATCAGCCGGCAGCCGGTTCAACAAAAAATTCAACAGTATGTAGGACCACTGGTCCACCGGCAAACCAAGGTTCTCTAACCCTTTGGTCGCTTTCAAAACAGGATTCAGCATTTTCAGCCGGATGTCTGAAGCCTGAGCGATCCGAGGGATATTCCAGATCTTAGTCATAAGAGTATCCGCAAGTCGCCGCACGTTCTGGTATCGGTCCCTCAGCAACGTGCGCGCGATTTCATAATTGTCGTCGGTGACCGACAAATGCGCGATCAAGTCGCGCGGCTCCCCGACGAGAGCAGACATCAGCTGCGCCAACTTCAACGCCGCTGGCAGGTCCGTCCGGGCATGCACCAAGCTATCAAAGAGGTCGATGAAGCTGGTCCACTCGTCCAGGTCTCCTCGGAAGACCGGCATCTGTATGGCTGGCAAGCGCGCTGCCAACCCTGGGTTATAGATAACTGCGTGTTTCGGAACGTCCCGGGCCGCACCATTCCGAACCCGCAGTATCTTAGAAGCCCTCTCGACAATCCTGTCCCCAAAATCCATACATTGCTCAAAGTCCCGCCCCACCTGCTCGGCCTCCGGGGTCGTCCGGCCGGGCTCCGCTAGGTAGAGTTCAACCTGGAACTCCACAGCCTTAAGACGGTCTGACACCTCCTCGTACCGGGCCAACAAAGCCTCCTCCCGGTCATTTTTGTCAACCAAAGCTGCTGCAGATGAAAACCAACGCAGCGCAGACTGGATCTTAGCCTTAGGTGTAGATCCCATTTTAAATTAATTTCCAACAATACCAGAGAAAATTAAAATTAATTTAATTAATGTGGAAATTCCAATCTCTTGGTCACCCTAGTGAATCAAAACCAAATATCAACTCAATTACAGAAATGCCTTACAATAACAACCAATATAGATTCTCAAAACGCAGTGGAAGCTCAAATTATAATCTATAATTGGCTAGTTACATCACTTGTACAATAATCTAGCTTACAACTAATATTTATGGTAACCTTATATTCATTTTCATTCATTCTTCATTTTTAAGTAACAAATAACACTAGAATATAAGGCTGTAACTAACACCTATGGATTCCGTCCGAAATAAAAAGTTTTTATTTATTTATTTATTTATTTATATTTTAGCTTATATTCTTAGCAACCTTGGCCGCTTATAGCAAACGGAATAAAACAAATGCCTTATTACCAAACAACAAGCTATGAAAGGCTTCCCAAATTACAATCAATCAAATATGTGGCTTAAATTTGCCTTCAACTATTTTCCAAATTAAATTGTACCAAACACTCAAAATCACCTTCCGGAGGTTGTAATCTCACTAATTTGCACTGCAAGTACAATAATTTCGTGAAATCTACAGTACAAAACACTTGCAGTGCCACAAAATAGAAGTTTTAAATACTTGTAGCTAAATTTGGTTTTAACAAATAACCTCAAAATGCCCTTTTTTACCCAAAAGGAAAAAACTATCAAAATTCGCGTTTTTTCTTTGTGGGTAACCACGCTCTGGGTACCAAAAATTGTTCAACTCCTCGCCTAGTGCGAGTGGAGTGAACTGCCACGCGTTTCGCGTGTCATATAAGCCAGTGGATTGGCTACAAAACGTGCTCAACTCACCTGATTCCGGGAGGCGCGATGTTCGCTTCAACTCCGGTTAGTATCTGTCAAGGTTCAGTCAACTGTCAGGTCAAGTCAAGTTCAATCAAGAGGGTCGCCGGGGCTGAAGAAGCCGCCGTGGTGTACGGGGCCGTCTCGCCAACAATCCGCGGCGTCAAATCACCAACTCTTCCGATGTCACCGAAATATCCACACAAAACACTCGGACACCCGTGTGTCTTCAAAGCGAGCGATATTACACCAAACAAGGAAAATGCGTTTCCAAATTCCCCAAAAAACACTCGGACCTCTCGGGTCTGCAACAACGAGGTTATAATTTTTTTTCGTCCGCGTTGACAAGAAGTGTCACTGTCAAAACCACAGACTCAAGAGGCGTACACACGTGAGGAGTTTAAGGGGGCGGGCAGACGGTCGGCCCGAACACACAGTTAATAGCAAATTGTTAGAAGATCTAACAGAATTAAAATAACTAAAACACTCTTTGAGATAGCGGGGAGTTGCAGGGTTAAAAAGGACACTAAACAAAAGCGAAATAATGTGAGAGTTACGACGATAACGGATAGGCAGCCACTTGAGTTCGGAACGGAAACTAGAAACGTGGTCATATTTGCGTAACCCAAATATGAACCGAATGCAGATATTTTGGAGACGCTCAAGCTTATTAAGCTGCTCCTCAGAAAGGTCGAGATAGGATACATCAGCGTAATCAAGAATAGGAAGAAGTAAAGTTTGAGCAAGCGCAATTTTAGTTGCAGTAGGCAGAAAATTACGAAGCCGCCTAAGAGACCCCACTGCAGCAAATATCTTCCTGCTCACTTCACTCACTTGAGGCACCCAAGACAAAGAGCGATCCATAATGATCCCAAGATTTTTCACTTGCATCGAATAATCAATCTGAATCCCATCAAAAAGTATTGGAGGGAGATTTACAAAATCGACTAGAAATCAGGTTGCTGCTGCCAATAATAATGACTTGGGTCTTCGCTGGGTTCACACTCAGACCATATCGTTGACTCCATTTCAGAAAGCGTACCAAGTCATCATTAGTTCTTTCTATGGCAGAAGGGAAATATATATATTATATCCGTCTTTCTCTGTCCTGTCGTCTCACAGTGTTGTGTAATGTAATATTTGTATTGTTTATTTTGGGTGCGCCAAAGTTCATATAAAATTGCAGCTTCGATTATTGGATTTCCGAAAATTTTTCTTATACAATTTTATCTCATAATGATCTTTATACATAATTATTTTTGCTAATAAATATCGTAACTCCGAAATGTCTATATATTCATAATTTTATTCAACATAAGGATCTCTGTTACTACTATCTATGTTTATAAACTTTTATATCATAATGGCTTTTAGCAATATAGTTTAATATCACATTTATTTCTATACATACTAGTAGTTATTGCTAAATTTTGTATTAATAAACTTCTCTCTGAGATCAACTAATACCAAGATAGTGGTGAATAAGTTCAAGTAGCAGTAGGGAACAGGGACTTAGTTGGAAAACCGACTCGGATCGCGGATAGGTTAGAAGACGGAAGCGGGAGCTTCGCTCCCGCTTTCGTCTTCGAGGTTATTTTTTTTTATAAAAGAGCTGAAGAACTTGTTTGCAAAAAAATATTACTTAACTAGTTATATTCTTAGTTATGATTTATGATATTAGGACTAACAAAATTATGATATAGTACCTTAGGTCCATTATGAAGGAAACTGTTATGAAAACCCAAATTATGAGTTCAAGTCTGTTCTTAGTAATGACATTATGAAGAAACATTTTATGAAAACTGTCCGTTATGAGTTCCGATAATAGTTACAGAAGTGTGGGAACATAAAAGGTAGGAAGTAAAAAATTATGAAGAGTGATGATTATGATTACAAAGCGGTATTACAAGAAAAAATCGACACATCAAGTTTATAAGAGCCAATATGGACCCGTTTATTTTAAACCGCTATCACAAAAGAGGTATTTTTATCAATGTAATGTTTTATGTAGACATTCATTATAGTTTATTGTACGTTATATGTTTATGAGTTGGAAATTGTAAGCTCGCCAGTGTAAAGTCGTAAGTAATATTTACGAAGAATGGTCAGTCAAAGTTTTCAATGTTGAATTGATTTATTATCTTACAACAAATAAACGTTATATGTATATGTAACACGTAGTGGTTTTATATATAGACATTTGTAGTGTAGTAGTGTAGTAGTAGTGTGCATGTATATAATATACAAATACTTGTACGTAAACTACGGACGTATGTTTTTATTTATTTATTTATTTATTTATTTATTGAAAAACAGGTTACATAACATTACAGTTTACACCAATGCGTCATGAACCGAACAATATTATTATTATATTATTATTATCTTTTTTGTATGTCACCTATACTATAAACCTATCGAAATACTGTAGTGATCCGTAACGTAGGTACTAGTTGCAATTTAACGGATAGATTTTCGGTAATACCTATATAATCAAATTGTAAAAAGTCGAATTGTAAATGAGGGGGCCCATATTGTTAGTTTATCCGCGCTTTTATATATATATATATATATACATATATATATATATATATATATTTATATATATATATATATATTTATATTATTTATATATTTATATATATATATATTTATATGTATATACTCGTTAATAAACTTTATAGATTAAAGTGTGTGTGTTCGGGACCGGTCTTTTACCGCGGGTATCACTCGGTTGATAATCGGCGAAGAAAAAGACACGTCACTTTTTGACGTTTGACGTCTGCCATTTTAGTTAGTATAACCTGGAATTTGACCGTGTTGGTTTTGAGCAACCTTTTCTTTGATTTGTATTTGATTTTTGAGAAAGCATTCGGGACATTTGATTTATGTTAATTGGAATCAGTTCATAATTGAGGCCAGGCGCTCCTAACGAGGAGTTTTGTTTTTGCCTGCCAGTGTTTGGAGCCTGAAGTGATAAAGTTAGTGACGGTAGTTTGGTGGGCTATCATCAAGGAGCTAGGAAGTGTTCACCAGGACACGCGACGGCCTCGACACACACACTAATCCTTATACACTCAGATACACATATCGAAGCCGCCCTGTCGAGCGGCGGATGAAGCTTCCATCAAGGTAAAAGCACGTTTTGTTTTGTACCGGACCGATACCAGGCGCATCTTCGGTATGCCACGCTTCTTGGAAGCTATAGCTTAGCGGGGTTATACCGGTCGTTCTAGTCCAGGCCTCTATTCGGGTCAGGAACTCGTCGGGCCCAGCCCTGGCTTCAACCGAGTCGAGTCTTGCAAGCCCGGACTAGTAGCGAACATTTTGGTAGCAGAGCGTGGTTCTTTGAAACGCCTCTGGCTGTGTCAATAGGTATCTTTGACTGGTTCACGGTATTATTTTGATATTTGTGGAAAAAACGTTTTTGAGGTTAACCGTTGATGGAACATAGTTATATTTAAAATAGCAAAATATTACTGAATTGGTTTGCAGTGATATAATAGCATACATTGCTAATTGTTTTGATAGTTGATTTGATATTATTTGGTGAATTTCTTGGTCACTGAACATTTTAACTTGGCATTTTATAGATTAACATTCCCTTGTTGAAACTAGATAGCAATCTCAAATTCAATTCTTAGGTATATACTAAACACATAGGAAATTGATATTGCTTGTTTAGATAATAATTTGAACTATATTTCAGGATTGCTCGGTGTGAATATATGGGTATTGATTTGAGACCCATTTTGATATATAATTGGTTGGGATTATAATTATTTGAAGTTTGCCCCTGGTTGTTTGACATTGTTTGTTTGGCTTAGTTTAGCAGTTATAAATTAGAGTTCACTCAGATAATAAATAATATTCTGAGGGGTTCCTTGGCAAGCCATATAAGTTGGTAATTAAAAATAATTTGCATTGACTAAAATTATTTGGATTAATTGTTTTGTGCGTTGGGAACATACAGGTTTGGAATATTTTGGGGTTCCCTGAGAAGTGAATATTGTCCAGAAGGGTTCTGTATTGACCAATGTGTTGCGATTTGAAAATAAATTATATTAGTATAAGTAACATTTTGCAGGGTTCCTTGTGCCAAATAATTTTAGTTTATATTGTTTTTGTTTTGCATTGTTGAACATTTTAATTAGAAGTCGATTGGACTTGCGTTTGTTTGTGAGTGTTTGTTGTTGCTGGCTACAGCCATGGCAAAGTGGACAGCCAAGATTAGGGCGGAGCTGAGATGGCTGTCCTCTGCGGTGCATTTGATAGGTAGACCCGACCGGACCGACGCTTTGCTGAAGCGATCGGCTGAGCTACCGGACCGAAGTGCGGTAGTTCAGAGTGCTTATGCAGCGCTTTTGGCGATGGACGAAAAGATTGATGATTCGGTGGAGGCAGACATCACACAATTTTATGACTTGCATGATGAGCTGGTTCAGGCTGCGCACAAGGTGCAGCGGGGTCCTTTGACGGCGGAGACGCGATCACCGCCACCCCTGGCTCTCCTAGGACGTTTGCCAACCCTGGATTTGCCCCATTTTGACGGGGACTTAAAATGTTGGACCGCCTACCACGACTTGTTTTCAAGTCTGGTGGACGCCAGGACGGACTTGGCACCGAGCCAAAAGTTGGCATATCTTTTCTCCACCTTGAATGGAGAGGCACTGGAGTTAGTCTCACATCTTGCGATCACCGACCAAAATTACACCACAGCCCAGGAGCTTTTGGAGAAACGATATGCCAACATTAGGCGTTTGGCAGACACCCATGTGGCACAAATTTTGGCGCTTCCTCACATTTATGGGGTTGCCACGTTGCGGAGGGATTTGGTGAATCCCGTGATGGTGGCCTTGAATGCTTTACGACGGCTTGGCCTGCCGGTGGATGAATGGTCGTTCATGCTCTTGCATATAGTTTTGTCACGGTTGCCCACGGACTTGAAGCTCCGTTTTGAGTACAAGCACGGTGGGGGCAGTGCCACACAATTGCCACGTTTTGCGGACCTTGTCTCCTTTCTGGAGGAGGAGTGTCCGTTGGTGGACAACGCCGGGATTGAAGGCCCCTCGGGACCCTCGGCGGGACCTCCACGGGAACAGCGGCGTGTGGCTGCTCGCCCCCCTAAGCCAGGGGTGGTAGAGCCACGCCGCCCGCCCCTCCGATACGCGACGGCCCACGCGCCCCCAAGGTGCGTGTATTGCACGGATGATGGCCATTTGGTTGCAGCATGCCCCAGGTTCCTGCACAAGAGGGTGAAGGATCGGCGCGGTATCGCGAATGATCGCCGGTGGTGCTACTCCTGTTTGGGACAGCATTTGCAGCGGGATGCCCACGGCCTGAAGCGTGCCCGCAGTGCCAAGGGAAACACCACCTGGTGTTGTGCGCCAACCAAAATGGTGGTAATCGGTTGGATGGTGCGGCCCGCTTCCCCATTACCCCCAAAGGGAGTCTCGTCGGGGCTCACCGTCCACGGGCGGGGGTACCCCTCCCCCATCTCCTCGTCCACAGGCCAGGTTCGCTGCTGCTCAGCGCAGCTCCCCGCCTCGGAGCTTCTCACCACCGTTGTGCGAACGACCGCGGTTGGAACGCCGCCCGCCCCAAGTTGGACGCCGCTCCGAGTGCTACGCGTCGACCTGGGCGCGCCCGGGTCGCTGCCCTGAGGTTCCGGCGGACCAGTACCTGGTGCGGTCCAATTGGGCGGTGCCAGCCCAACAGGACGGCGCCTATGAGGGTTGTTGGCGGCCCGATGAGGGACGCCCCCAATAGGTAGCTGCCGCCCGCTCCTCCACCACAGCCGCCCACCCTAAAACAGTACTCTTGCCAACTGTTTGTGTCAGGGTCTGGGGCCCGATGGGGAAGTCCTTGTTAGTTCGTGCCCTTTTGGATTCGGGTGCCCAGGGCTGTCTTGCGTCGTCTTATTTGGTGGAGAGATTGGGCCTCCCATGTAGACCCCGCCCCTACGTCATCCACGGAATAGGTGGCCTTCAGGTGCAGGGTTCCATGGGGGAAATTAATGTTTGTTTTTCAACTGTCAATTGTGGGCCAGCCATTGTGGCCAAAGCGGTTGTGTTGAACGATATTTTGGGCAGCAACCCGCAGGTGGTTATCTCCCCTACCGCGGTGAAATTGACGTCAGAGTTGACCCCCGCTGACCCCCAATGGTTTGTTCCAGGACCTATACCTGCTCTTGGGTGTTGATGTTTTAGGTTTGATCTTGTCCGGGGACAAGCGGGTTTTACAACCCTGCGGTTTGATGGCTTTGCAAACCATTTTTGGTTACACCTTTTTTGGACCCGTGTTGAGAGGCTTGGTCCCACGGGTTGAAAATGAAATTGTTACCGTAGGGCTCTCGCTCTCGGACGCCGTCCAGCGTTTCTGGGAGGTCGAGGAGCCCCCCAAGGCTCCCAGAGTCGATCCAGCGGAACAAGAATGCGAATTGTCGTATCAGAATAATACGGGTCGCCTCGCTGATGGTCGCTTTGTTACTCGGTTGCCTTTTAGGGCTGCACGCCCCCCTCTTGGTCAGTCTCATGCCCTAGCGGAAAAAAGGTTGTTGTCCATGGAGCGCCGAATGAAGAGGGATTCAGATCTCCGTGCCAAGTACATTGAGTTTATGCGCGAGTATGAGGCTTTGGGACATATTATGTCACGCTCGACTATTGATTGGCGTTCGCTCGAGCACTATTTTTTGCCCCACCATGCGGTTTTGAAGACGCCTGGGGGCAAAATTCGGGTGGTTTTTGACGGTTCGGCCCCTACGTCAAATGGGGTTTCCTTGAACCAGTGTTTGGACTCCGGTCCCAAACTGCACCGGGACATTTCGGATATTCTCACCAACTTCCGCCGTCATCAAATTGTTTTTGTGGCTGACATCCGAATGATGTTCCGCCAATCGGTTGTTCACCGAGATGACCGGCGTTATCAGATGATTTTGTGGCGTGAGCGACCTTGTGATCCTATGCGAGTGTACGAGCTGAACACTACCACGTACGGTCTTACCTCCAGTCCGTATATTGCCATCCGGACTTTGTTGGAGTTGGCTCATCGGGAGCGATTGAACTACCCCCGTGCAGCGGCCATCTTGGAAGATTCAGTATATGTTGATGATGTTTGCACTGGGGCTTCCACTGCTACGGAGGCTTTGATTTTACGGGATGAGTTGATTGCGATCCTGAAGTCAGGTGGGTACGAACTGCGTAAGTGGTTGTCAAATTGCCCTGATTTGTTGCGAGATCTTCCGGTGGAACATCAGCAGGATCCTCTCTTGTTCGAAGATGCGGACAACCCTAACTTGATTGCGGTCCTTGGCATACAGTACCAGCCCGTCCAGGATGTCTTCACTTATCGGGTTAAGTTGGACCCCCCTAAGACCTGGACGAAGCGTTCGGTCTTGTCGACTGTTGCTCGGACCTTCGATCCTAATGGATGGATCACACCTGTCATTTTTCTGGCTAAGTGTTTTTTGCAGAAGCTGTGGATTGCGGAAGTTACGTGGGACGAACCTCTTCAGGGAGACTTGCTAACCGAATGGTGTTCGATTGTTTACTCACTTCCGGACGTGAACCGGATTTCCTTGCCCAGACTCTTTCTGCCATCCGGCAAGTGTAAAGTTAGCCTCCACGGGTTTTGTGACGCGTCTGAACGAGGGTACGCGGCCGTGGTATTCTTGCGGACTATTAGCCTATCCGGTCATGTGGGACTACATTTGATAATGGCCAAGAGTAAGGTGGCTCCTATCAGGACTAGGTTAACTATTCCTAAGTTGGAATTGTCGGGAGCAGCCCTCCTTACGAGGCTCCTCAATCATGTTTGTGATACTTTGGGTCGTACCGTGGAGATTTCAGATGTTTTTGCGTGGACTGATAGTGAGATCGTTCTTCGTTGGCTTCGCACCTCCGTGCATAATTTAGAGGTTTTTGTTGCGAATCGGATTTCACAGATCCAGAGTTCAGCGACCCCGCTGATTTGGCGACATGTTCCAGGGGAACTGAACCCCGCTGACTGCGCTTCGCGAGGCTGCGAGGCTCCGGTACTTGTAAACCATTCCCTGTGGTGGGGACCAGATTGGTTGTCGCATCCTGCGGCATCTTGGCCCCAGAATCGGTTCTCTTCTCCAGAGGCGTTGCCAGGTTTACGTGTGGGCGTTATGGAAACGCAACCTGTCTACGACTTGAATCCTCTGTTGGAGAGGTACAGCTCTCTGTCGAAATTGATTGGGGTTACCGCGCGGATCCGACGTTTCTTGCTCCACGCACGGAACCCAGCTCAGCGGGCATTGACCACGGAATTGGCCTTGTCGCCCTTGGAACGCCAAGAGGCCTTGCTATTTTGGGTTCGTGTGGTGCAAGTGGAGCACTTTGAACCGATTATTGACGCGCTTAAAGGAGGATCGAGAATTAAGGGTTCGATCGCTCGTCTGAATCAATTTCTAGACGCATCGGGTTTGCTTCGAGTCGGCGGACGACTTCGAAACTCGAACTTGCCCTATGGAGCTCGCCATCCTTTGTTGCTCCCCAAAGGGGGGACTTTGGTCAGTTTGTTGGTGTCTGATCGACACGTTGCTAACGCTCACGCAGGCTGCAATGCCCTTGTAGCCATTTTGCAGCGTGAATTTTGGATTTTGTCTGCCAGACGCACTATTCGCGGCATTATCTTCAGATGTATGCCGTGCTATCGTTTGACCGCCACCCCCACGCAGCCCATGATGGGGGATCTGCCCTCCGACAGAGTCTCGGAGAGTCGACCATTTGCTTGTGTGGGCACGGACTTTGCCGGCCCCTTTTTGGTAAAGACCTCGCAGCTTCGCAACGCTCGATCTGTCAAAGCGTACTTGTGTGTGTTTGTCTGTCTGGCCTCCAAGGCCGTTCACTTGGAACTGGTAAGTGCCCTCAGCACGGAAGCGTTTCTTGCGACGCTAGGTAGATTTGTATCCCGCCGGGGACTGCCATCTCTGATCCGCTCTGATAACGGCACCAATTATAAAGGCACTGACCGTTACTTGAATGAAATTTGTAATTATTTGAATAGTGATAAGGATAATTTAAGATTTGCAATGTCTCGAATGGGCATTAAGTGGCAATTTGATCCCCCTGTTTGCCCACATTGGGGTGGTGTTTTTGAGGCTGTTGTAAAAGTTACAAAAACGCATCTCCGCCGAGTTATTGGTGAAACGATTTTAACGTTCGAGGAACTTGCTACGGTATTTTGTAAAATTGAGGCTGTCCTCAACTCGCGCCCTCTCTGCCCTGTCTCGTCGGACCCAAATGACCTGGAAGCATTGACTCCTGGTCATTTTTTGATTGGCCAGCCCCTTACCGCGCTGCCGGAGTACCCCTTCAGGGAGGTAAAATCATAACGCTTAAGTCGGTTTGAGTTGCTACAGTAGATGACCCAAAGCTTCTGGCATCGTTGGTCGCTAGAATATTTGCACATCTTGCAGCAGCGCGTTAAGTGGACTGACAAAACTGATCCTCCTCACGTTGGAGATCTTGTACTAGTTAAGGAATCTAATTTATTACCTTTGTATTGGCGTCGTGGACGCATTGTAAATTTGTTGTATGGGTCTGACGGGGTCCCCAGGGTTGCGGAGGTTATGGTCGGAGATTCGGTTTTGAAGCGAGCTGTAGCGAGCTTAGCCCGCCTGCCCATTTATTAGCAGACAGAGCTCCTCTGCCTGGAGCGGGGGATTGTTCGGGACCGGTC